>WNWU01000017.1:32402930-32434234 GCA_012654045.1 Ptyas mucosa
CTATTCCTATTCCTATTCCTATTCCTATTCCTATTCCTATTCCTATTCCTATTCCTATTCCTATTCCTATTCTATGCTAATTCCATTCCATTCCATTGTTTCCCTATTTCTAATCCTACCCTACCCTACCCTTTCCTATTCTACTCTATTTCATATCTTATCCTATTCTGTTTCCTACCCTACCCTACCCTATTCATAAAATTACCACCAAACCATCTTGAAATAACAAATGAGGAACATAAAATAATAGGGAATGAAGTTGAAATCTTCACACTGAGATTAATCAAAGGTGAAATCTTAGTGTGTTCTGTACAGCTTTGAATATTCTGACTAGATGACTAGTGAAAAAAGCTTGAAGCACAGAAATATGAAAAGCTAATACAAACAAAGTCTTAATAGAGCTGTGGTGGCACAGTGGTTAGAATACAATATTGCAGGCTAACTTTGCCCACTGTCATGAGTTCGATCCTGACCGGCTCAAGGTTGACTCAGCTTTCTATCCTTCTGAGGTCAGTAAAACATGGACCCAAATTGTTGGGGGTAATATGCTGACTCTGTAAACCACTTAGAGAGAGCAGTAAAGTACTGGGAAGTGGTATATAAGTCTAAGTGCTGTTGCTATTGCTAATAAATCAGCACCTTCAGAAATGCCTTCAAAATAAGATGAGATAACATAACCATTGCACTCAAGTTCACATAGGTGGAAAGTTTTGCAAAGTTACTGAGTTGTCAAATACTTAAAACTCAGTCAGAGTTTGGATTCAAAGTTGAATTCAAAACAGTACCGAAGAACTCTTTTTAACCATACAGTTGTTCAATTCAAATAACATTTCTAAATTCCTCAAGATTTAAGTGTTCATTTTTTCCAAATTTAAAGTTCAAGGCTGGTTCCTCACTGTGTAAAATTACAATCAATCAGAAATTGAAGCAACTTCACCTAGCTGCAGACTCTGAAGAATACATATAACTAAGAAATAAAACTTCAGTAACTCTGGGAGGCTAAATAAAGAATACACATGAATAAATATAGACAGCACACTAGGCCATGCCAATCTTAATTCCATACACCAAAATGCTAATTTATAATAATAATAATACTTTATTTACGGTCACAAACCAAAATGCAAGCATAACTACAAAAAAAAAAAAAACCCATAGGAAAAGCATAATCACGAACAGCTGGCCGCCAGAAGCCCCGGCCAAAAGGAACCACAGCACTCTCCTCTAATGGTTATGGCTCTTAAAAAGAATTTTGAGACCTGAAAGGTAGTGTATAAGGAGCCATCCCCTAAACAGTACAAGGCCAAATCACTGACATTGGGCCCACAAAGGTCTGTCTCTAAGAGAGACATCAAATTGGTCCTGTCTACGTTGTACATGGGGCAGTGTAAAAGGACATGCTCCGCAGTCTCTACCTCTGCTCTACCACAGGGACATAGCCGCTCGCCCATCGGGAGCCTCTTGAATCGTCCGTCCAGCAATGCTGAAGGCAAGACATTAAAACGAGCAAGGGAGAAAACTCTTCTATACTTGGGGATGGTTAGAGTATAGAAATATGAGGCCATCCTCAGTCCATAATTATTAAATTGGCTGAAGACCAGAGGGGAGCAGGTCTTATTGGCTCTGGCTCTCAGTGTTCATTATCTGAAGAAGCTCACATATAGACACTTTATGTGCAACCACTCTTGCAGAGTATTTGGAAACTATCATGACTTCAGAATGGAGTAGACCATGTATTTACCAACTTGAGAGATTGTGAATATATTTGGCATGAATAAGGTATGATGCTGAAAGTGTTTTGTTTATTACAAAGCTTTATAAAGACATTTTGTCATCTTAAAATGCCATTGATTTGACATTGACATGATAATATGCAAGTATATATAATCTCTAAGTTCCTGAAGAATATGTAGGAGAAATCTCCTTTTTTGTATATGTTAAATCCTATTTCTTAACAGTTGAGTGTATGAGTCTCTTTTAATTGATAATGAAAAACACAAATAAATAAACATTGCTTGATTGGTTATGTAACCTTTTGTGTTGAATATGTGAACCTGGGACCACCTGCAACATTTTTCTATTTTGATTACATTAGTTGAATACTAATGATATTGTATGTTTCCTTCCAAAAAGAAAAAAGAAAAAAAATTGCCCTAAATTACCAATAATGCAGGAATAGTAATAACCTTGAGCTCCTCTAGGGCATGGGAAATGAGTTTGTTTGTATTCTACAGTTTTTAAACTGTGTGAAGGACTCCAAATTTATGTGAAAAGAAATCTGGCTTGGCTATATGAAATTTTGGCCAGTGTTATTTCATGCAGTAATTTTACATGGTTAATGTATTTCTGTATTTTATTTAAAGGCACAGCCCAAATCTAATTAAAAATATAAGAGTGGAATAATACATGTCTCTCCTCAAAAGTCCAATTCAATACAACAAAATTTTTGTAAATATGCATGGGGTTAGAGTATAGCATCTGATCCAGTGATGTGACAACGTATCATATTCTTACTCTTTATGTAGTTGTGCTCGCATCTAGTTTTATAGTAAGGATGCAGGTCCTAGGAGGTAAAGTCAAAGTAAGTACTGAGGAAGACACAAAACTCTACCATATTTAAATTTAACAAGTCACAAAATAAGCCATTAAGCTTACAAGGGATACTGAAGGGAGGAAGCAAGCAAGTAAATTTAGATGTAGTTCCTGAAGTGACTTAGTAAAATCATCTCAGGAAATAAACACAAATTCATGAAGAACTCAGCAGCTCCTGATGGTAGGAGGCAAAACGTGCTTCCATTCAGTTTTGCAGTTTCAGGGTAACTGTGAGGTGGGTTTGACTGCTTTTTTGTTACTTACTGGAATTCATTTTCTAGAATAATTTTCATTCTATTGCCTAAGCTAAAGACATTATTAAGATGAGTCCAATTTTCAGTGAAGCAGCGGTCCTGTTTTATTGTGAAAGAGCTTTAGCCTTTACTAACCTTTGTTTCACTTGGCTGGCATACACTGAAAGGGCAAAAAAATTACTGAGTGTAACATTGGATGAATAAATAGATAATGTACTCTCTAATGATCCATAAACTAAAGACATACCTATTTACCATTTTATTAATTCAGGTACTGTACAGTATATGAAATATTTGCATATATCTTACCCAGCAGAGTACTCAAGTACAATTAATATTCTTTATAGCATGGAAGTGCATTAAAATGCTTCAGTGCTAAATATAAGTCTTTGCCATTCTGCTCTCTAACTGCAGAATTATATTAACTTGATTAAGTTCCTTCATTGCTACCAACAGTTCTGCGTCTGGAGAGGAAAGATTACTAAGCAAGGACCAGTTCACTTAGCTGTTTGTCAAAAGTATATTATACAACTAGCATTGTTTGAAAAAGATATAGGGTGTAAATAGTTGCTAATGGCTGTAAATAGTACCCAAAATAGTACCAAACACAAAATAGTACCAATGAAACTAAGGAATGTTGCACCTTTGTATCTATGTGTTGTCTCAGTTCAGGAAGGACAACCAGAAAATGTGTTGATGTGGGCTTGGAATAGTGTTGCATTTTTCTGTATCGTTCTATACAAATACTATTTTTGAATATTGATTTGGTGTTTTCCACAGATGAGATGAGTATACTTTAAATCAGGGGTGAAATGCTCCCGGTTCGGACCGGATCACCCGATCCGGTAGCGATGGCGGCGGGTGCTTCGGAGAACCAGTAGCAAAAATCCCTGCCCCCCCCCACCATGCCCAGCTGAGCCATGTGATCTTCAGAGGCTGGGGTTTTTTTTTGCTTTTAAAAGCATTTTTTCTACAACCTCTTCGGCCAAAAAAAAATGCTTTTAAAAGTAAAAAAAAAAAGTGCGGCTCAGCTGAGATCATCAGAGGCTTTTAAAAGCATTTTTTCCTGCAACCTCTTCAGCCAAAGAGGTAGAAAAAAATGCTCTTAAAAGCCTCTGACGATCAGAAAACTCAGCTGGGATTGTCAGAGGCTTTTAAAAGTATTTTTTCCTGCAACCTCTTCAGCCGAAGAGGTTGCAGAAAAAAATGCTTTTAAAAGCCTCTGCTTTTAAAGGTAAAAAAAAAGTTGGCCACGCCCACCCAGTCACATTACTCTCCCACCACCGAGCCACACCCACAGAACCAGTAGTAACAAATTTTACATTTCACCACTGCTTTAAATGTATTGTTGATTTTATTGGACACAGATGCCTTTATGGAGATTTCCTATGGTATACAAGAGGGCTCAAACTATGTGCACAGCATATGTTCCCATTCCCAACATACCAGAAATCACAGGGTTTTCTTTATACTTTTCCACCAAAATCTGAAGACCTTTTTATACATACATTTAGAAATTATAGGATCATTCACCATTTCCCTGAGATTAAGGAATGTCCTTGGAACACTTTCTTTACCTAAGAATGTTGGAATTAAGTGTTGACTTCTGGGTTTCCATCTCCCTATTTTTGCACTTGTATTACAACATTTAATTTAAAAAAGGTATAGAGATAAATCTAGCTCAGAACTATGTTCAACTTTTATCAATTTTAAATCTGCATTCAACTCAACATCTGGAGACAGATTGTGGACAGACTCAGTAAATCCACCATAGATAAATGGCTGTTACTAAATTGTATGAAAACTCTTGTGTAAAAACTTGATTTATTTCACAAGGCCACCTCACAAAAACAATTCTCTCAGTGAGAGAAATCAGACAGAGCTGCATTCTGGCCCCATCATTATTCAATCTTTATATAAATTTCCTAGTAGCCTGTCAAAACACTTCTGTTTCTTCCCCCCACCAAAAGTTAGCACCTAGACTAATCACAGTGCTATTTTATGTGGATGATGCAGTCCTTCTGTCCCAGACTCCATTTATCTTAAAATGTGCACTAAGATTATTTGCTACTCAGTGTAGAAAAGATGAGTTAACAATAAATTATGAAAATAGGAAAATGTTGGTATTCATTAAATGCCCAGGAATCCATACATGGCAATTAAGTGAACACAAAATTAAACAAACTAAAATTTTCAGGTACCTTGGAATTGTCTTCCAGGCTTCAGGTCAGAGAAACTTGCATCTAGATTATGTAGCACCGAATGCCTAAAGATCAGTCTTACAAATTGAATTTTTTTTATAGAACAAGAGGTGCCTTTTTTTTAACCAGCTGTCCTAAAACCATTTAAAACCAAAGCAAAGGCCCAACTCTTCTATGGTGTACAGCTTGGCCCATACAATAATTATTCCAAATTAGAAATTGTGCAATCTAAATTCTCAAGAAATATCCTCCAAGTACCATGCTGTGTCTCTAATACTCTGCTGTGAAATGAGATCAGTTAAGATTGGGACAAAAATGTGGCTAATTTTCTTCATGTACTGGCTGAAGTTAATTTCTTTTCCCCATAGGATTGACCCCCCCTCCCAACATTAGTTGACAATGTTAGTGCTAGATGGCAGTGATATCTCCTTGATAAACTGTACTTTTATGGCTTTTCACAAGAGGTGCTCCTTTCTTTGGGACATGAACAAGCCAATAACATTTTAACACAATACATTCTGGGTATGGAAAAACCAGGCTCTTGTGACTAGGAAGGTTTTCCTGAAGAGCCAATATTTAGACCAGCAAGATACTTGAACAATATTATAGTATCCAAGCTGAGAAGGGTTTTAACACAGGCTAAATTTCATGCTCTTCCTACAGTCATTTTAGAAGGCAGATACAAAGCACTTCCCTATGCTGCTGAATTATGTTTATGCGATGCAAACATTATAGAATCTGTTGTCCAGGGGTGAAATTCAGCAGGTTCTGACAGGTTCTGGAGAACCGGTAGCAGAAATTTTGAGTAGTTCGGAGAACTGGCAAATACCACCTCTGGCTGGTCCCAGAGTGAGGTGGGAATGGAGATTTGTGGGTTTTTTCAGTATCCTTTCCATGCCACGCCCACCAAGCCACACCCACAGAACCAGTAGTAAAAAAAAATTGAATTCCACCACTGCTATTGTCCATACTTTACTGTACATTACTGTTAGTAAGACAAAATTTAAGCCAAATAATCCCCAATCCTCAATATAGAATATCTCTGACTAACTTTTGAACATCAGATAATGATAAATAGATGTCCGTTTATTTTATTTCATTTATTATTTAACCTATATTGGAATTTTAGTTTTATGTCATATTTTAAGACAAATAATAATCTAGTTTTTTTTCCAGTCCAAGAGCCATAGTTTACAATGATAACAATTGTGAGAATAAGATTATGTATTATTTCTTTTAATGTGTGTTTTATTTCTGGTCCTCCTCTTTTATTTTTAAACAGTTTGTTAATTGTTTCATTGTATACATTAATCTTATACATTTTATCCAAATAAAACTTGATTATCACTGCATATCTTTAGCTCTTGTAAATGAAGTTGCTTGTCAGATGCACACTTGAAAATCTCATGTATTGACCTTTGAAAGTTTTTGTATAAAAGCTTTTAGTTTGTTCCTGGTCAAACTTCATCTTGTCATATTTCAGCCAGTCAGATTCTTTAGGTTGATATGTGTGTCTATGGGTGTTTTTACACAGAGGGAAAACAAAGACATGGAATATAATTGTACCAGAATTTTTGGCCTAATTAAGATATTATATTTCATCACATCTCTTTTAGCCAGGTTCTAATCTAGAATGTAATTGTGAATGACTACATTCATTTTAACAAATTCTGCATTTCACACATACTGTGTCATATATAAAGCTCTTTGCTTGGAAGAACTAGTCTTTTTTGCTTTAGCCTAATTCACAAAATCATGAAGTATGATTATATGTTATGATAAGTCAACTTAATGTTTCTGAAAGACCAGAGTGTGAGAAACAGCTGAAGGAACTTGCCTATAGGGCCAGGATGCTAATATATTAGCACCTATACAGTAGTTCATTAACTTCCACTGTGGCTGAATTTCACAAAAAATCCTATTATTATGATTAATTGAATTTTCTGAAAAAAACAGTGGTCCTGTACTGTAGGATTGTCCGATAGCTTTGCCGTATTCACTTGCTTCCTCATGACAAAAAGTTAAATTAAGCTTCTTTTTAATGTTAAATTATATGCTTGTTTGAAAATAATCTTTTCAAACACTTAACAATGCTACTGCAGATGAAATTTAGTAGTAATTCTAAGGCAGACTTCTGAACTCCTGCACTCATAGGATCTAGAATTGTTGCTCAATTGTTAAGGCATGGGTATTCTTGAATCTTGAATATTTCCATGTTGATGTTTTATTTTTATTGACACAGAGTTTTATCTTGATGAGATTTTAATTTTTCATTTTAGAATGTGAATCAGGAACGTAGTTAATGTTTCCTGATATTATAAAAACATTTTCCACTTGTATTTAATAAAATAGTTAAGACAAGAAATGAAGCACTTTGTATGTCGATAGTATCTGTTGTAACTGCGTGTATTATTCTCATGGGCTGAATGGCAGGGGAACAATGTGAACCAGTCGTGTTAACAACCTCTTAATGTGTAAATTTTATTTTCATTTTTTGTACAGTCAACAGAAATGGATTTACTTACGTTTGTTGTATGGGGAAAAGGAAGTAATTTTGTCTTTTTCAGATGTCTTGAGGTTGATTATATGGATTATATTGAAAAATGAATCAATGAACGAGGACATAATAAAATGCATCAGGTTGCACACACTAATATGTAGCTTCATTTGTGATTTGTCTTTGTCAGTATTATATAACAGAAATCTGAGTGACATAAAACCCATGTAAAAGAAACTGTAATCTAGTAAAACATTGGTTTTTAGTCTTCATTCCTCTATTTCTTTGTTCTCTAATTACCAGGATATAAATCACCATTCATATTTGTTGTCCCTGATTTTTGGCTTGTAATGTTAAAACTCAAAATTCTATATTTTAAGAATCAGTTTAAAATTTCAAATATAAAGCTCACAGTGTGAAGTTGGCCTGTTTAGCTGGTAACTAGAAATTAATAGAATATGGGAACTGAACACTAAAGACTTAGTCTTTGTTTGGGCTTTCAGTGGTTTGTGAATATTGAATCATATCTTAGCATTATGTGTGAAACAGGCCAGGGGTTTTCTAGCATAACATTGAAGCTTTTATGTCTCTTGTCACCAACTGCTTTTTAACACCTGTTTTCATGATGGTTGCTTTTCTAATTAAATTGGTTGGTCTGTTAGCATTCTCTTCGGGTTTTTCTTTTAATGAAATAAACACCAAGATGCTATTGATAGTTAGATGATGAGACATTATTTGAATGTTCAATTACATAAAGTTAGTTGCTGGTAAACACCTGCACTTGTTTATGAGTTCAGATAGAACTGTTAAAGAATTCATTTTAAAGCAAGACTCACATATTTAAGCATCTTTCTACTGAATTGATTTTACTCACATCTGATATGATATTATGAATACAATTGTATTAATTAGAAATTATATTCACATCCTCATATTATCAGATGCATTTGATAAGTTCCAGTGGGTGAGAAATAAGGAAATAAGAAAATTCAGCTAATGATTTGCATGCTCAACGTTGCCCATCTTAGCTTGTTGCTTTAATTAGAGTTTGACTCTAATTAATTATTAATTAATTATTAATTATCTCCTTGACTCCTAGGTCAAGGAGATAATTAACATCTGAGAGAGGGAGAAGCATCAACCTTTTTGAAAGAGGCAATGATCAGGCTAGACCAGAAGTGTTAGATTGGAAAAGTGGAAAACTATGTCAGCTGCTAAAATCTTTACTTTAGGTAACATGTGTCAGTAAGTGATAATCAGTCATTTTTTTTTGTTGATTTTCTAAATTCAGTCAAGCCAGTTTTACCTTTTGTCTGAGGTCAAACACTTCCTTGGTGATCTTTGTAGGTTGAGTTACTGTTTTACAGTGCTTTTTGCTGTAAAAGTGTACACTTTATAACTTTAAACGAAACTGGGTTATGTGTTATGTGTTGAACTCCTGTTGGTATGAACCAGCTATTGTGAACCAACTATAGAGTAAGGTCCTTAGTAATTCACTCTGCTCAACTATTCATACAAATCTCCCCATGAAGAACATTTTAAAGGGTTCAAATCTGTTGAGGATCATTGGGCAACAAGTAGGAAATAAGCAGTTCCAATTACCTAATAACTATATTTTATTTTTGTTGATGATACCTTGATTTTCTATCCATGCAACATTCAACATGACATTCAAGGGTAAGAATATTCAAATTAAGCTAAAATAACTAACATAACTAATAAAATAACATTAGTATATTAAAATCCTGATAAAAAATGCATACTATAAATTAACAATTAAAAGCCTGGCAGAAGGTTTTTATATTTTCTGATAATTTCCTAAAAACTGGAATTTCAGCTATAAACTATAGCATAGCCTGGCCTCTGTACTATGACTTGAACCATAAGCAAGGTTAATCTCTAGTTAATCTTAATGCATGTATTGGTTAATATGGGGTGAGAGATGGAGACCCACATACCTGGCAAAATTGTGTTTGTAGGATGAAAAGGAAAATTATAAATCTAGCAAATGAATAGAGAAAACTCCTAACACATTACATAAAAAATATTTTTTTTTTGTAAATGATATAAATCAAGAAATAGTCCTTCAATGAAAACCAATGAAGCTATATCGCAGCTTGTTTCTCCAAAGCAGAACATCTTCTGTATATTATTTTTCTCTATGACATCCAACTAGTGCTGGTCTCATCCAAAATACTATCTTCCTCAATGAGGTTAGTTCTCTAAAACATTTTTTAGAGAAAACATAACTGGTGTCAAATTTATATTAAACCAGTCCAAATTTATAATTTAAATCGAATTAAGTGATTTATATTCATAAATAAATATAGAGTAAAATGTCATTGTAAATACTGCCATCTTCAGACAGGACTAATAGACCATTCTAGTTCTCACTGGAAGATCCAGCTATTTAAAATTCAAGGCGAGAGGAAATTACACATTTACAGATTGTTCTATTTTTTTCTTTCTACTTTTATTTTTGCTCTCCTTCTTACCCATCTGGTATAAGAGCCCAATTTTACTTTATGAATATGAAAAAATGATGAACATACTCAGGGAATAAGGTAAACAAAAGAAGTGAGTATCTATATTTACACTATCTTGTAAATAGGTTTGTAAAGGGATGAGTAAGTAGTTGGCTGAGACCCTGACATTTCTATGCACATAACACTATGCTTTTTCTGTGTAATACATTTATACATGCATTTATGTAAGGAGAAAGAATTAAAGGAGTGACGTGATCAATAGCATTCAGTGCACTAACTAGGAAGCAAACTATTCATTTTATCATTCTGAAAGTAATTGCTTTAGAGAAGATGCAAGAACACAATAATATGCTAAGGGGATTCTGCTTGAGGTATATTAAAACAATGAGTTCAGCATTTAAATTTGTCAAAGACTGCCTACAAAAAAGCCACAGGCAATATCTTTTCAAAGTACAGAATAAAAGAATATTACGCCTGGTCATGAATTACTTACAAAGTAGCCATGTACTAAAACTCCTAGCAACTCTTCAAAATTTAATTGTTCAAATAGTATAGAAGACATTGGACAATTTAATAATATAGAACACTGATACATTTATTACTAGGGAAAAAATCCTGAGAATTGCAAATTAATCCAAAGCATTGCATTACATTAACAGTACCAAAGGCAATTTTGTTAACAAAAGATGTTGAGCATAATGGCATTGGCCTCACAGAAGATGACAGCATAATTAAGCAAGCAAAATGTACAGTGTATCATATGAGGAATGGTAAACCAAGTTATTTTAACCTTGCAGGCTCCATGTAGAAAGAGAAGAATGTCCATGTGTATGCAGGTGTACATATGTTTGTATCTATATAAACATAGATATATTCCTAAACATTATCATCACCACCACCACTACAACAACAACAAACATAATGACTACTTTGGCCCACATTGAGGCAGTTTCCTTGATGTAGCTATGGAGCTTGTATGATCTGAGGAAGGTAAAAGATATGTCAGAGGTTTAACCATACTGGACAGGTTTCATCAGAGAAATCAAAGACTGTCTCTCCCATAAAAATATGGTGAGACATAAATTATAGAAATTAATATTGGCTTGGTAGGCGTTGAAGTTCTTGGACATCTGGTGAAAAATGGGCTACTGCACTCAAGACTGTTGGCTGAGCAATCAAACCAGCAGCTGCAGAACTATTGGAAGGAAAGGTGTTTACCCATCACAAATATATAGAGTGATAATAATGGAGTCACTAATAGTAATGGAATTGAAATGCTGAATGGCCAAATGCTGAATGGCCAATAGGAGCCAACAGGATGAAGCTTACAAGTATCTGGGCATTTTACAGTTGGATAATCAACCATAGACAGGTTAAAAATGTGATTAATAAAGAATAAATCCAAAGAGTGAAAAAATGCTAAAGACAAAACTGAATGGTGGAAACACCATTAAAGCTATCAATACCAGAGCTATACTTGTGGTATGATACACTGCTTCAGTGATTAACTGGACACAAGATAAAGTGGACAGTTTGGATAAAGAAAACATGAAAAAAGATGACTATTCACGATGCACTTGCATTGCAACCCTGTAGTGATGTTGATAGATTATACATACCCTGCAGAAATGGAGCAGAGGTTTACTTCAAGTTAAACAAATTGTTGAAGAAGAAAAATATGCATTGACTGATTATTGTTTGTTTGCTTGTTTGTTTTTCACACTTCTTAACCACCCATCTTCCACTGAGATTATGTAAAAAACAGTCACAAACAAGCATTGATGCAAGTTGAATTTGGAATGTACTAACCGTACATGAAACAAAACATGAATACTGTAATTAAAAACAGGAACAGAATGCCAACAAAGAAAAGCATTACATTTCTATAAAAGATAGGAGAAAAGTGGATAAATCTACAACTGGAGCATTAAAAAAGAAACTAAAGGCTCGATTTTGGCTGCTCAAGAGCAAAGTATTCAAAATAATGCAGTCAAGATCAGAATTAAAAATTCACCAAATAATTCAAAGTGCAGATTGTGCAAAGAAGAATAAGCAGTATATTGTACGCTAGGCTTATACAAGAAGATTGCACGAACTGATTATAATCAGTGACATTTTTTTCCCCACCGGGGGAAAAAAGAATCACTCATCCTGCATTTCCAGAAAGAGTATATTAAGTATTTTGAACAGAGTTTATGTCTGACCTGGCCATACAGGCCTTTCAGAGTAAGATATCCCGGCGGTCCAGACCATCAATTTCAGTAGCAGCTCTGAAACTATTCTCTTAGAATCCATGGTAATTTTATAAGCCATAAGATGGAGGTAGAAGAGAGAATCATAATATATAACAAGTGCAAAGCAAGTTGCTGAAACTGCTGTCAGTCCATATTCTTTGTTAAGAGTTAGACTTTCTGAAAAGATTAAAGCCTGGGATACAAAGAAAAGAGTAGGTGTTCAAATTGATACCTTCATATCCATGCACATCTATGTGGTGAACCCTGGTGTATTGGTCTCTGCACTGACCATAGATATTTTAAGTATCAACACATATCCCGAGTCTGGGTAAATTCTAATATTGCTTGACTGAATCTCCCATTTCCTTTCTCCCTGCTGCCATTTTTGAATACAAAAGAATTAAGGGTGTGGCTGACATTCTGTCTGCTGCCAGATCTCCTTTGAAGACTAGGCACTATTGGACACAACCATCTGTTTAGTCCATACCATGTGTTGGGTATGTCTATATATGTGAAGTTTGGCAAATTGAGAGGCAATATGGTTGCAGGACCAGGGTGTCTTGAGCCATATTAAACCCAGTTAGGCTCTGATTCTGGAAGCAATAGGTGGCAAAATGGTGACATGATGGATTGGTAAGTATTGGAGAATTTTACTTTCTGCCTACTGAGCCTGCTTTACAGATGCCTTCTTTCTTCCATTTTTTGCTACAGCAATAGCAATAGCATTTTAGGCTTAAATACTGACCCATAGTCACTCTCAGCCCAACACTCTCTGGGCAGTTTACAATGTAAGCATTTTTTTCATATTGCCCCCAACAATCTGGGTCCTCATTTTACTGACCTCAGAATGATAGAAGGCTGAGTCAATCTTGAGCCCCTCAGGATTGAGCTGCAGGATGTGAGTTTGCCTGCAATGCTGCACTTTAAGCACTGCGTCACCAGGGCTTCAGACTGAGTTTCAGGTGTTTCTGATATACTATAAAGTACACTTGGTTATAGTCCTTCCAAGCTCAATTATAAATCAGGGAATCTCTACTAACCAAAACAGTTGCCTAACCAGGATGCAAATACATATATTGACCCAATCAGCCTCACAATCAGTATTAAAGTTATAAAACCCAGGCTGAATGCCTAATGGCATCATAATCATACATCCTAATCTCTCTTTGTATGCATATTTGTGTTACTATAACAAAGAACGTTCAGTATTCACTATATGTGCATCTTCATTATAGATATTGAAATAATGAACAAAATGTCAATTCCCTTAGAAATTCAGAATAACAGATTTACAGAGTTGGAAGGGACCTTGGAGGTCTTCTAGTCCAACCCCCTGCTGAATCTAGAAACCTATACCATTTCAGACAAATGGTTGTCCAATATCTTCTTAAGAACCTCCAGTGTTGGAGCACCTACAACTTCTGGAGGCAAGTCGTTCCACTGATTAATTGTTCTATCAGAAAATTTCTTCTTAGTTCTAGGTTGGTTCTTTCCTTACTTCTTGTCCTGCCTTCAGGTGCTTTGGAGAATAGATCAACCTATTCTTTGGAGAATAGAATTCATCACTCCTTCCTTCCCTTTTCCATATTAAAAAAAAAACCCAATTGATTCCATATCTTCCATAATTTACGTAGATATTACGTGATTTTAGGAGGGAAATCTTAGTTCCCCTTCCTGGCAATAAACAGTTTAGTAATATGAAAGAATCTTGTAAATTCAATGCTGCAAATATAGGCTAGGCTTCCTGAAGACTAACAAAGCTACAAAAAAAACCCCCCTACATGTGTTCTTAAAGCATAATAAAATTAGATTCTCAGTTTCTGACAGGTTTAATAACAGAGCTAGACTGGGAACTTCCCATTGCTAAATCAGCAACTTTCAACTTGAACCTCTGCAATCTCTTCCACCCATTGAGTGATATGTTACAGAAGTTATTTTAGAAGTCATTGAAATGAACATTGAACAATGGCAGCAAAATATGATACATGTCCCATACAAACTGCATTTGTAATACATGTCTGTACTCTACATATACTAAAGCTAATTATAATTTCTATAATATAGTTCAAGAATTATCTTACAATTTGGGCATAAATAGAAAACAATATTTCAATGTAAATTTGTTATATAGTAATGTATTCTGCTCTTTGGTTTCTTTATGTAGGTAAACACAACAGCAGAAAGCTTTCTTTTTTAGGAACTGGGATGTTTTAATTAACATGAGAGGATTGCATACCATGTATAGAGTTGTTGATTAAAAGCAATGCTAATGGGTCACAATGATTTAATGGGCATCCACCAGCAGCCTGAACTGAATCTAATCTTTGAAACTGTTTCTGAAAGAGTAAATCCTGTAAGGAGAAGCCCCTCACCAATATCTGCAAGATGAGCATCATCAATAAAAGAAGAAATCACACCCCTATATTTATATTATATATAAACTCTTGCTGTGTGACATGATCAGTGTGCCATGTAAATGATAAAAAAATAAATTCTGTAAGACTTCAACAGAATGTCCTATTATCTGTGACAGAGGATAAATAATATTTTGTTTTGAAATTATACAAGCACTATATTTCTATATAAGTTGGTCCTAGAATTCAAGGCTAACATTCAAATTTAGTTACCATATGTTCCACCACAATTAACAGCACTTTTAATCATGGCGATGAAATGTTTAATTAGTTTCAATGATGCTTCTCATTAATACATTTTAAGCTGCTAGGTAGTTTATTTATGTAAAATATATGTGTGGCTGCCATCTTAAAATACAGCTAATAGTAGCTCATACAACAATAAAAATGCTAAACTATTAAAAAAACATAAAACTGTAAAACATGACCAAACATAACCTCCACCCCACTTGACTCCAGCATCTGGATGAAAAGTTAGAATGGTTTTCTGGAAAGCTGGGCCCTGCTTTTGCTGGAGGATGTTCCACAGGGCAGGGGGAAGCCATGGAAAAGGCATGTCTCCAAGATTCCACTCGACATTTCAGAGAAGGAACCTGGAGTGTGCTTATCCTATCTGATCTGGTAGGGCAGGTAGATCATCTCTGTGATAGGTGGTCCAGTATATAACCTAGTGCCATACTATGTAGGACTTTCAAGATGATAGCCAGCACCTTAAATTTCACCTGGAAGAAAATTGGGAGCCACTGCAGGTTGCCTACCAGAAGTGCAACGTGGGCAAACCTAGAAGTGTCCAGCATTGTGTGCTTCACTACATTTTGGCTCATGCTATAATTTTCGTATGCTTCTCGCCTCACAGCAGGAAATCATACAGAAATGTTCGGGAATTGTGATCAGAGACAATTCTGAAGCATATAAATAAGAATTAGCCATGTTATCCACCTTATTATGGAGATTTCTTGATAAATATATTATATTTCACTAATAATGTGACTTTCCCCCAGGTTTTTAACCTTTTGTTAGCACATTGTTGCAAATTGAGATATACATTTTTCTATCATGTGTTTTGTCATCTTGCATTCTGTGTTGTCTTTCAATTTTAGAAGAGACTTGATTTACCTTGGACACGTATCCATGCTAATAAAAATATGATAACTCCTCAATTTTGCAACTTTCGAGTGATGTTGGAATTAGAGACAGCCTTCTGGTGGTGTAGAATTCGTGCAACTAGAAAATTTATTAAGTTTTTAAAAATATTCTCTTTTTTCTTTTGAGTATTAATTTAGAAAAAGTATGAGTGTCAAAATTATGTTTTGCATATGTATGGTGAAATCATTGATAATATGCTTGGCAGAATTACATACAAAAGAATGACACACTATTTTCTTACAGAAGATGAGGATTTTGTTTGTTTGTATCTTTTATACAGATTGATGGACCCAGTTTACATGAGCATGGTCAACATTAAAATCTGATTTTAAATTTAAAATGCTGTTTTTAGCTATCCACTAATGTCCTTTTTTATCCCATCAACTATTTCTCAGGTCCTTCCAGAAAATCTAGCCCAGTATTTACTAAACTGTCTTCAGTAATAAAGTGTGAGTCTACAATAGAAGCATTGTTCCCTTTGTTTAAACATTCATATTCATAGCACATGATAAAAGCTCCCCACTGAATGTGAAATATTTGATGACTCATGTTATAATTTTGGGGGCAAACACCTTTTTCACAAAACCTTCAAGTTTTGTCCTGTAGCAAGAAAGGTTATTTCTAGCGCTTGACCCAGTAAGTGTCATCTGAGTCAATTTAATACTGCAGTTTATGGAGTTAATAATTCAATTTGTTTTTTTACCAGAGGTACATAAATGATAATTCCACAGTAGTTACTTGAAGGGCAATGTTCTTCTCTTTATTCTTTAACAATCAGAGACAACTACTTAGGGAGATTTGATATTGCCAACCTACCTACTAACTCTGAATATCCTGTGGGTATGCTGAATCAGTGTTTGGAATCAAGAATAGCTTGGCTCATAGCTAACCTTCACTAAGCAAGATTCAGCCCAAAAAAGAATATTCTTTCAGAAGTTAGTAAAAGGCATCTTATATAATATGAGTTGGTTGGCTCTTTTCCTTGGCCAATTTCAACATGCTGTGAAAAGGGCTTTGTATGTAAGCCTTGAATATGCCATGAGAACAAACTGCTTATAATTATTTATAATATTAATATGATTTTAATACATTCTTGCAATTTTATTATACTGTTTGTTATTTGGTTGCTTCTGACGGTTTGTGGCCCAGGGGACATAATTTTGTAAACTGTTCATTCATCCCAAAGTTAATAAAAGAGAGAAAAAAAATAAGAAAAAGTGTTCCCTCTGCCTCAGCTCAGTAACAGTGATATATAGAAGCATTGATTTAATACAAGGGTTTCTTAACTTTACGTATTGTAAAGTGGCATATTTACTATGCATGTTGTAATCCTTTCATTTAACTGGAGCAACAGAAAACGTATAAAAAGAAATAATAATCTTCTGAATAACTTGCAGTAATGAGTAACCTGATTGTGACTTGATTTTGATCTGCTATTTAAACGTGGGAATGTGAACTCTAGCTTTATGCTATTTCATATCATACACTCCTTTAAGTTAAATTTAAAAATGTTGGTTACTATACAATGCATTTTACAGAATCAACAGAATTCCTTTTTCTAATCTTATTAATATTTCTACGTTCATCTGGCCTTTTTTTGGCTGAAGTCTTAAAGGAAGAAAAACTAGCATTCATAATATGTGTGGTGAAAATGGTAGAAAAATTACTACAGAGGCTGTCAAACTCCCAGCCCATGGGCCAGCTGTGTCACAGACTGGCCATGCCCATGCCCGGTTTAGCCATGATGACATGAGCTTGACACCCCTGCTATAGATAATTTCCAGTTTGATTTACACATTCCGACTTGGTTCCTATATCTAGACCAGATCAAATACATATGTCATTAATTTAGCTATTTCACTGGTCATAAGGCTACCAGTAGTAGGAAAAGGAAATGTCAATTTTACAGAGGTCCAAAACAATTATTTTTAAATGAATGGAAGGCTTCAGTTAATTAAGTCAACTGGTTGGAAATCCTTGTTGTATGGGAAAATGGTAGTTGCCTTACCTTATAAAGACCGAGATAGAAATGTCATGATTTGACTCCAATTTTTTAAAAGAGCTTTTGTCCAAAGAGATCAATCTCAGTATCTTCTTGTCTCAGTATGCTATAGGAAATTCAAGATTTAAGGAGATAAAAGGGGTAAACCAATTAGCCCCAACTCTGTTACATGAATCCAGTCTGAAACAGATTTATTGGATGGATGTAGCAGCTCAGAATTACAAACTCAATGTGAGAGTCCGCAAGATAGATTGTGATTTCCTTTATTTATGTAAATATTTGTAGTATTAGAGATTAAATTTGGATCACACCATATTCTACTACTTTTTGTCCCTTTCTGTAATTTCAACATATGAAAGGAACATATGGTGACTACAGTATTTTTGTAATAAATTGTAACATTGCCATTAGTGTAGTACTAGCAATATTTGCAGTTATTTTTATTGGTTTTAGATATTTATTTTAATTGATATTGCATCTCTAATTGGGGAAAAAGATTTCTCCTATTTCTTACTAATAGGTTAAATCTCTGCTCCCTTCTGCTGTTTCTTTCAATGACAGTGAGCACTAGGAATTTTCCAATAAATTTTTGTTGATACTACAGTTGAAAATGTTATAATTTAAATTATTAAATGTTTAGAATATTGCAGAAATAAAGAGATAATGTGGCAGTCACATTGTTTTATATAAAAGATTTTATGATGCGGCAAGTATCAGGTAATTTAGAGGAATGTTTTTATTTATTTAATTCAAACATTTAATATTCTACCCACTAACCCAAAGGGATTAGATAGATCCACAAAGTAATATTGAATCAAACTTTAATCTTCAGACTGGGTTTTTAATAATAACAAACACAATTTTCTTTTCATTTGGTAACTAGATAGGTTAATAACCAGTCACATTAACACCACAGAAATGTAATGTGAGTGGGGTGGGGGTTTTTTGTATATATTATCAGTATCTTTCTGAGCATGTGTGTATCCATACCGTGCAAATAAAGTCTGTCTTTGGGTACATTGTATGCATTTTGGACCATATTTGGGACTCTCTATCAACTTTCACTGTTATCAAGGATGTACTGCTATTTAAAATGAAATTTGAAAGCTTTTCTCTTTTCCCCTTTCTTGAATAGGAGAAAAAGTCTTAGCTTGGTCAACCATTCTTCCCCTGGCCCAGCAGAATATCTTTACATCAGAGAGTTGTTCCTATTGCATTAATCCATAACAGACAGATCCTTGTAGGCTTTTTGGCTACAATTTTGTCAGAACTTCAAACAAAAGGAAAGCCTTTTCTCCTATTTTCGGAATAAGTAAATGAAAGACAACTCTCAAATTCAACATTTCCCCTGTCTTTCCCCAAACAAGCTTGGATTTAGAAGCACACCTAATTATTATTACAGTTGTTGGAAGCTGATTTTGCTCTGTATCGTTCTTGTGAAAGCAGTAAAAAAGTTCGTTTAATTGAAAAATGTTTTCTTTTGTTTAGTGGATGGATGTATACATAGAGCTGCTGGTCCTTGTCTAGTTGCTGAATGTCGCAGTCTGAGCGGCTGTGAAACTGGACAAGCCAAAATCACTTGTGGTTATGACCTACCAGCAAAATGTGAGTAAGCTATTTCATACTTTAAAAAAAAAATCAGGTGAAATTATATATCTATATTTACATCTATATATTTATATTGAATTTTTAACTAACTAATGTAATGAAGCATTAATGAAATTAGCAAAATTAAGTGTGGTTTATGATGACTTTTGTCCTTTGGGAAATGGAGATATTTTAAAGGCTTATTTTCTGCTAAATAATTGGATGCATCCTGCTTACTTTGGGAAATAGGATGGGTCACAGATTTCTGCCTAGGAAAAAGCCTTCTAGCATTTTAAGAGAATAAACATTTTAATTTTGACTGCATTGCTGTAGTGATGGTCACTACAGAAGATTGGCCAGGAGGCATCGGTTAGTTGAAATGTATTATTTTAACTTAGATGTATGGCACATAAAACTTTATATTCCCATGTAATGTCACACAGAATTAACCAAGCATTTATTTTAGTTATTAAAAGGTTATATTCTATTTTATCCTGTCCTTATTACGGAACACCTATGTAGATTGGTGTTTCTCATCTTCAATGCTCCTTAATCTTTAGATGGCCTCCTCTTTGGCTAGTGTAGTTGAAACATTATTCTGTTTGGCCTTGGCCAAATCAAAGGGGATGAGGTCATTGAAAACAGGTGTGATTAATTCCACTTTGGAGTCTGCATAAGTTGTTCAGAAAGATCCATGATGGTGCTGTATATTTGCTGATTTCGAAGGTGTCTGCCTGTTGTCGTGACAGGAAGAAGTAGCATAAGGTCTTTCCTTGTTCTTATTAAATTTTTGTTAGTGTCTTATATTCTTTAATATTTGTGGAGGTCCCCCCCCCCTTTGATGTATTATGTACTACTGTGTGTTATCTTCTGATTCTGCCTTCAAATAATGCCTTTATTGATGTGGTCATTCCTTCTGAATGCAAAAATCTCTGTGATTGAATCCAGCTGGGCTGAGGACAGAGCAATACACATCTTCTGACCCGATACAGATTCCTTGGGAGCAAATTCATTTTAAGTGAAAAAGATTAAAGTGATTTATGTTGTTTCAGCTCTTGGGTGTAGATTGATTGGCAAATACTGTGAGGACTTTGTCACACCTAAGCATTGCTGCTTTCAATATTAGAATACGTTTTTCTCACTTCAAAACCTTGAACTGACAACAGTCCCATTATATGTAAATGAAGAGATGGTTATCTTCTTTTCCACGTTACATAATAGTGGAACCATTCTTGGGAAAGTAAACACTGAAATAGTAATATGCAGCTTGGCTGCATAATAACAGTTATTAGAATGCAGGCTGTATTTTATACTGTAAAACTCGCTGAATGATTTGGACATTCAGGGTCATTTCCATACAGTTCAAAATTGTGAGGTGTGCTGCTGTGTTCCAGAGGTTGCAAATTTCTGCTCTATGCTTTTAATCAAAATTTAATACATTTATATGTATTAAATGTGACAAACATTTAATCAAAATTAAATCTGATCTATTCAATACTCCAGGTTGTCTGTACTGTAAAATCAATTTCAGTCCAGGAAAAGGCCCAGGGTACAATTGAATGAACATTGTATCTTATGAGACCTGTGCAAAAGTTTAAAAGATGCTGTGCTTCAATTAAAAAAAAGTTATGTAATCCTATCCCTTACAAAGGTGCTTCATGAAGGAATGCATGCCCACAACCTCTCATCAAAAGGAGGTTGTATTGCTTTGGTTCACTTTGAAGGCTACCTTGAATTGTCCCAATAGGTGGAGCAGGCTCTTGTGTATCAGCAGAAATCTCTTCCAAGAAATGGAACTACAGCTCAAAGCTGAGAACTGATGGGAAGTGCCAATAAGAGGCAAACCATGCTATCTTCCTGCCATGAAGCAGCTCACATAGGTAAATTATAGGCATCTTATAGATCTCAATATAAGAATATTCTTTGCCTTCCTACTAAAGTTGAAAACTTTTTATAGCTGTTCTCAAGTTCAGCACCCTTTTGCAGCTTAATTCACTTAGAAAAAGAAACCCTCAGGATCTTCAAAACCCAGGATCGTTGGGACAATAAGCTCTTATTTCTCATCCAGAAAAGGAGGTTGTTTTGTAAAACTTGTCTGCAATTGTCTTTTCTCTTATCCAACATTTCATCCCTTCTCTGGCCTCCTGCAGAGAATCTGAATTATGTTGCCTGTCATATAAATAGGGATGCATAAGCTAGGGGCATACACAAAGCCCTGCATCTTTTATTTAAGAAACCATTAATTTTAGGCGTTACACATGTTTCTTTGAAGTATCCTCTAAAATAAAAAGCTCCCAGAGCAGCTAATAATGATCTATAATAAGATAGTAAAAATGGAATACAAAAGGGAAGAGATTGGGGCGAAGGAAAGGGAGCAAGGCTGTATATTCTGTTATCTATTCTTCATTGCTGAAATGGCCTTGTAGGACAGAAAAGATTTTGGAAGAGGAGTAAAAAAAAACTCATGGATTTTCCCTTCTTTGGAAGCGGAATGGGTGTGGGACTCTACAGAGCTAAAGTAATGGTTTCCCATGTCTGTTCAATGAAGTGGATAGAATGGTTAAACATTAAAACAGAAGGGGAAAAGAAGCAAAGTACACAACTGGATAAAAACAAAGCCTGAAGATTATTACTAGAGATTGTGTGGAGCCTCAATCAGTTTTTTAGTCAGGAATGACCAGATAATGCTTTCCCCAAAGTCTTAAAAAGTGGAACAGAGTGCAATTTCTCCTTCTTAACTAGATCTATCAAGAAAGATAGACTAAGGACAACCGAATTCTTGCTTCTTTAGTTTTTGAAGGATTTAACCCTGCCTTTCCTAAAAGAGATTATTTGGGTAGCAGAAGAAGGGAAAGAATTCCATGTAGTAGTATTACTAGTAGTAATCTGGAGGCACCTCATTTTTGAGTACTAGAAAGAAATGTGAATGCAAAACAAGCAATGATGCATCAACAACAGGTTGATTGTGGATTAATAAATGAAGGACATCTGAAGGTAATATCAGGATTGTATAGATAGCAGGTTGAAGCATTGTTTACGCAGAATTTTTAAGTGAGAAAATATACTAACATTTGGCAAAAAATAATCGATACTTTTAATTTGTTTCTGATCTAATTGGTGACCATAGCCTGCCTCATTTTTGTGAGCAAAATTTCATTTAAATAAAATCACATTCTGACCCAGTCCTTTTTTATTCTGCGGTTTCTTATGGATGTTCTCATACTCATCAGGCAGCCACAGCAATCTGTAACATAAAAGTGATGATATTACATAAATGGCACTATTACATATTTGGCCACAATATCTGATACAGTATGTAAGTCACAGCATTTGACTCAAAACACTGTCATGTACCTTTCATCATTTGTCATCCTGTGGACATTAGTTCTATGGCAGTGTTTCTCAACCTTGGTAGCTTGAAGATGAGTGGACATTAACTCCCAGAATGCCCCAGCCAGCAACGCTGGCTGGGGGATTCTGGGAATTGAAGTCCATCCATCTTCAAGCTTCCAAGGTTGAGAAACACTGTTCTATGGAAATAAGACAGATTGGTTGGGCATAGTCCAGGATAGTTAGAAGGATAATTTATTAGGATCCCAATGGTTTACTTTTATGATCTGTCATAGTGGTCCCTTGGTCTGTATTAGATAATGTCATTTGCTGCCTGATCAAATGTACAAATTTGCTGGAGCTGGAGCCTGCTTTTCTATATAATCTTTAAATCTCTTGGCGTTTTGCTGAATCTTATTGTATAGGTTATTTAAAAAATGGGTAGCTGTCCTCTCATGGGCTATAACTAGATACTGAACCAATCCATCTGTAATTCAAGGAGATATTCATGAAAGAGTAGCCACTAAATCAATATCAAAGCAGTATGTGATGTTTCAGAAATATTAGATTAAGTTCCATTGGGTGAGAGCAAGAGAGCAGAAGTCAGGGTTCAGGTAAAAAGAAGCCAATATATAAGAGATCTGTCAGGCATTAAGATTTGAAGCACACGAATAGTCAAGTATACAAGGTTGCACATAGTACCCATTTTTCTGGCAATAAGTTGCTCTGTAACAGAGACCTTTATAATGAAGGTTACACCACCATCACTGTCATACCCTAACTTATGTGTTCTGACAGCAAAGCCTACTAACTATTGAGCTTGTTTTGTTACAGTTTTCTTTCCAAAGTTACTGAGACTTTTCGTATTTGATGTGCTTCTGTTTACACTAACTGGGTGGCTGTACAAATGAATCTGGGGTCTGAGGCCCTTCTTTTGAGAGACTACGTGATTGCTCCAGAATGGGATTTGAAATCTGCTGTGGCTAAGAAGTTCAGAAACATAATAAACAGTTTGGGTATATGTGGCTAGTGATCCATTAACATACACTTTCATTCCTTATAAATAATAAGTATGTATGTTGTTATTAATAACATAGAACTGGATTTCAGAATATGTAAATATTCTAATGATCTTGGTGGTGTCCAGGGATTGATAAAGAAAAAATTAATCCAATTTTAAAGATCAAAATAATATATTGGAGTCAGTTGGCTAGAAGATAACTGATGGGAATATAAACTAGTTTAAGCATCCTAAGGAAAGATTGTCAATAGAGAAGATAGGATCAATTTATTTTGAGTCTGTTCCAATTCAGCTATAAATCCACTCCGTTCTAGTTTCTATATGTCTGCACTTATTTTTTTTTTTATTTTTATAAAATTAAAATCATAATCAGCTCAGCCACACAAATTAACAACCCCTGAATTACATATACACAAATTTCCGGTAAAGTTATAGGATAATTGAAAGCCGTCATCTTTTGTACTTCTAGTTTCAAAGAAATTGTAGACTTGTAGAAGGCTATTCCACTCTTGAGGAAGATAGTCCTTTGAAAGTCCATGGGAAAAAATAATAATTAATTTCCATGAGAGATTGATAAGTTATGGTTAGACCCAGGGGTGAAATCTACTTACCTTCCCAACCGGTTTGGAAGCGCACATGCCACACACGCCAACCCTCTGCGCATGCGCAAACCCTTCTGTGCATGCGCAGAGGGCAAAAAACAGGTTACTTCCTGGTTAAAACCAGGAAGTAACCAAGACCAGGCGTGTGGGTGGAGCCTCGTGCCGCCATCGCTACCGGTTTGGCCGAACTGGTCTGAACCGGGAGCATTTCACCCTTGGTTAGACCTTAGTGTCTCATAGTCATGATGCTTTCCAGATATTATGCTCTGCTTGTCTTTATGAATTCAATCTATTAAAGTTGGTTGTGCCTTCTTAACAATTTTATCAAAGAGAATTTAGGATATAAAGAAGCTTCTCTGGTCCCATCCCTTTCTTGTAGGTAGTTATTTTTTTTAGTTTAATTTCGTCTGAGATAAACCATAACATAATATTAATCTAAAATTGAGCAAAAGCATTGAAAACTGCTTCTCTTCTTTTCTTCTCCAAACTCCCAGATATGTACTTGGGACCTCAAAGTACAGGATTACTTTGATTATTGTGAAGATTTACTGAATAAGACTATGTTTTCTTTGTTTTCTTTATTTAATGGAATAAAGTCCTAAACCAAACTTAAGAACATTTCTTAAAGATTTATGATCACAGTAGGAATTTAATGCTGCTAATTTTATTTTGATCTATTCTTACACATCATGGCTTGCTGGATGTAATAAACTAGGCCATCTATTTATCTGAGATACAGAAGATGCTAGTTTTCTTTAAATGAACATAATTGGACACAAAAGATTTGAACAATTATACGCTTGTAGCCAGGATCTTCTCTTGGGGAAAGTGCTCAAGGAAGTGATGGCTTATCAGAACTAGACACCTTGGATAAAATTAATTTTTTAGACCTTTACCAATCAATTTTAGTCCTGGTTTTGGTTCTGAAACTGCATTGATCATGCTATAGTTTCCCCTCCCTCACCCCACCCGAGAGAGAGATGGTCAGTACAATCATGTTAATTTTCATGGACTCTTAAGAAGTTTGCGATTCCATTCAGGATTGTCTTAACGTATGGGCCTGTTGTGCACTTGCCCGTGGGTCCCATGAGCATAGGGGCCCCATACTAATCTGTGTATGTTAACTCTTCAATGCACCTTGTATCATATAAATACAGCAACTGTATGGCTTACTGAGTATTATTGTGTTTTTCAAGTCTCGTGTATTGTTCAAATGTTTATCATGTTGATTAGTTGTTGCTGCACAGCATGTTTTTAATGTTTCAACACCGATCTTGTTGGAAGTGCCAATAAAATAAATATATGTTTAATTTTATCGACCATTTACATTTTTATTCCTGTGAGTAGTTGTCGTAGGGGCCTCAGTACACTGTTTTGCCCGGGGCCCATAATGCTGTTAATGCCCTGATTCCATTTATCATTTCACCCATCTGGAAGATTATCTGTGCTGAGGATGGACGGAACAATTTTGTGGTGGTTCTGATCAGGTTATTGCTTGAAGGTTGTACCAGAGGGCCTCTTAACTTCTCCCTGGTGGGTTGTTCACGTAGAAAAATGCTGAGATTATATTCAGGAATCTACTTTTCCCCATTTTGTTTAACATCTATGTGAAGCTATTCAGAGAGGGCATTTGGAGATTCAAAGTGAAATATCATCCATATTTAGCTCTGTCTCTGTCCTTCTTTCCTTTAGATACAGCAGGACAGTGGAAATGCTGAATCAGTTCCTGGCCATGTTAATGAGCTGACTAAGGGTGAAGCAAAAGAAGGTTAGGTTAGACAAGAGAGAGATGCTCTTAGTGAATGATTTATCTACTTAACTGAGTGGTATTCAGCACCCTTGAGAACGGATGTGTCCTCTCTCCCTCCCTCCCTTCCTCCCTCTCTCTCACTCTCTCTCTCTCTCTAACTATAGTATTATTTAGATACAATTGCTATTGTAGTCCACTTAATCTTGTTTTTAAGTTTATCACTATGTAGTCATTCATTCACTATACTCCTTCATGATGAGGTGTAGTAAGCATCTATCCAGAAACAGGTCTTTTCAATGGTAGCCCCTATCTGGAATGCTCTCCAAGTACTGTATGCCCGGCTCTGGTTTTATTTTTATTTTTTTACATTAGACAAAGGAATACTTATTCTTCCATGCATTTTAATAAATTAATACATTAAGTTTTAAAAACACATTGCAGTTCTTAAACTTTCCATATGGCCTCTGCTTGACTTGGTTTTGACCCTGTATTTTAATTACTACATTTTAGTATATATTTTAATTATTTTAGATTTTTGTGATTTTAGCCATCCTGGGAAAACCTGCATTTGAAGTACAGCACGAATTTGTTTTAAAGTAGAGAAATAAATTGCACACTATGGAAATGTATTAATGTAGCCTCTGCCCTTTAGGAAACGTTGCTTGGATATAAACTCACATTTCTGATAAACTTAATGTAGATCAATCCAATGTGATAATGTAACTATGCTCTCCAAGGTAATTTGTGATGTAATGCAAGTACTTAGAAGCTACATTGGCATCATTCACAGTGGAAATAAACAAACTGGTTAATTAAAGTTTTCTTCAGAGATTAGGAAGTATTCTGTTGTGTATGCATAATAATCTGGTTTTATTTTAAAAATTAGATTTGAAGCCATTAGTAAAAGACAAGTTTTTTTTTAAAGTTTGTTTTGGATTACTTAGAATATTATAATTGAATAAAATGATAGTACATATATTGTACATTTAATACATATGGGACAATAAAGTATTTTTAATTATGCCTGTTTTTCTTTTAATATAAAATCATGAAAGCATTTTTCCGAAGGAGACACTGCTATATAGTCACTTGCTAATGTTGGAGTTATATATGATGTTCATTTACACATACATCTCCCTCTCTCTCTCTCTCTCTCTCTCACACACACACACACACACACACACACACACACAGAGAGAGAGAGAGAGAGAGAGAGAGAGAGAGAGAGGGAGAGAGATATCTGTTTTGGATTCATGTATATGTTTGTATGCCTGTGTATGTGACCCTCTGCCCCTTTACAAAAAGGCATATATTGTACAGCTGATATATATGGTTAAACTTTTTAAAATTAACAACTGAATATGACACGTAACTGAGGAAGTTAGCAGTTCAGATCTCCCACTTGGAAGTCACTTAAGAGGTGTTAGCTGCTATTTTAGTAATTTCTAGACTCAGCTGTTCAATTCTGTTATTGGGATAACACTTTCTTACAAGGGTATCATAAGAGTTCCTCAGATAATATATGAGAATGATCGTTTTAGAGTGCTCATTATTATTCTTACCCAATCAATACTGTGCATAAACACTTCTTCTGAGAGAGAAGGCACTGATTGCTTCCCCTTACTGAAACGGGTTGAAATTTTAAAGAGACTTGATTTGCAGCTCTAAAGATGCTCTGAATGCTTTACTGAAATATCCCAAGGGAGAGAATATGAACAATGCGATCCTTAAGGATACTGGACAGCTTCCATCTCTATCATCAGTTTCTATTGAAAAGACTTATTGAATTAATGTCACTAAGGGGTGTCAGTTTTTCTGGAATATATATCTTTTCCTTTAGAGCTTCTCTTCTGTAAATATTTAACGAGAACATGACTTAAAACTTAATTTATATGCAAAGGTATAAATCAAAGTTGGTATCCTTAGGCAGCTGATACCTTGCTTTCTTATCAGTGCAAGAGCAACAACATGGTTGTAGCCAATAAGTGTCACCTGAAGGGAAATGCACCTGTGCATCTGCATTGGCACTAGAATATTATTACCATCAGAAGGATAAAGGAGTAAATCTAAGACTGTGTTGAGCAGCCTTTCTATATGCCACACTGAAGATTTAGAATGCCAGCCCAGTAAACAGGTGAAAACCAAGATCACATTCAGATGATATTTATATTTGGTCTTGCTGACAACATCTGTCAAGAAGACTCTGTGATTTAGGGTTGGGCCTTTCTGCATATGTTTCTCTCTCGTTGCTGCACTGTAGGGATGCTGAGAGGCACCTTCTTTGCTGATTTTCCATAGAGCATTTAAAGTGTAGTTGTTGCTTGGACTTCAGACCCTGGAATGGGGTGATAATTTTATCAGTAAGTGTCAATGTAATATATGTCTTTTTGGGTGTATTTTGATGTGGATGTTATAAACTGCTGGGAATCATTTTGGAGTATGATTGTATTCAAAAACTACAACTAAATAAACCTGCAGAATACAGTTTGTCCAAAGGTTACTCAGCAGTCACAGAAAAACATAAAACTGCCTTTCATTTTCTCATCTAGTCCAGCATCATCAATAGTGACTGGCAGGCAGGAATTTTATAGTTATACCTGGAGATGCCAAAGATTAAACCTTGGGCATCCAGCTGTACAAAGAGGAATTCAAGATTTTTGAAATATGTGGGACTGCTAGTGTTTAAAAGATTGAATTATGATGTTTCAAAAAGAGGAAGTGAGCCAGAAAAAAAAGTAAAAACCTGCAGATTTTACTCTACTAATCATAGTTTACTTTAGGGGGCCGTGCTCATCTCCATTTCTTTACACCATTGAGTTAGCACTGTCCGAAGACATTTCCATGGTCATACCTCTAGCGTGACATGTTGCAGCTCAAAGCATATGGTGAAGCACGGAATGCTGTTACCTTCCCACCAAAGTGATACCTGTTTATCTACTTGCATTTACATGCTTTCAAACTGCTAGTTTGGCAAGAGCTGGGGTTAGTGATGGGAGCTCACTCTGTCATGCGGTGATAGAACTCGAACTGCCAGTGTATTTATTTTCTCCACTGTGTTTTAAACCACTGAACCATTGCACCTCTGAGAAAAAAGAAAAAGAAAAAGGAAGAAAATGAATATGCAGGATAATAAACAAATATCAGATTTTTTAATAGCTCTCAACTCTATTATTCCACGTAGGGAACAATTATGCATTTTTCATTCACTAATTGATTAAAGCATATCAGCTTGCATTAGCATTCTTACATGCTGAAGTAGTCTAGTTATGACCATAAATTGTCTCCCAAAATATGAGGAATATAGAATAAGGAGCATGGAGACAGGGCAGAATTAGCAGTCTGCAAGTACAGTGAAGCAAAGAGAACTGATACCTCATATTACTTTTCCTGAAATATCAGAGCAAAACAGCATGTAAAAAGTTTAATCTTAGAAGCCAGAGTAAAATAACATGTTTTGGGCTAGGGGTTTTTTTTTTTTTTTTTTTTTGGTGCTTTTGAATCAGTCTGGAGTCTTGGTGACTACCTTCCAGTTTTCTTGGCAAGATTTTTTAGTAAGCGGTTTGCCATTGGTGGCGTTGTGTCTCAGGTGGCACTAGAAGTCTGATGCTTTGACTACTATACCAAATGGCTCAGTAGTTTGGGCTAATTAGTTCTCATTATTAGGATATACTTCATAAACTAGACTGAATAAGAAGACTGCTACTACTGGGTAAACATTGGTTTAGCGCCAGTTGCTCGCTATTTTTCAGTTAAAGCAGTAAATATTTCTCCCTTAAAAAGGAATTTCAAATGAAAAATATATTAAAAATATTTTTTTTGGAAGGAATGAATTCTTTGCTCTTATCTTAGAAGACTCAAAATTCTTTGATAGTGTGATTGGTAGGATATATATAGAATATGAAATGTTAAAAACCATATTACCAGCCTTTTTAACATTAATGATCAATACATTATTCCATGACTGCATATGCAGTAACTTAGGAGCAGGAGAAGAACTCTGGGAATAATGAAAGCTGAGGTATATGGAAATACGATGTTGGTTTTTAGATACTGCCTAGCCAAATGAGCTCACTCTCAGAGATTTGTGTGACCATAATTTTATTGTTTGGATTGTAACCCTGGGATCACATGCATGCGATGGAATGGACTTTCTCATTACTGTAACGCTTTCACAATCCTCTTTCAAAGGAAGGATGGAGAGGGAAGGTAGAAAACAATGAGTGATTAATTTTGTAACATTTGCAGTTGCTTACTGCAAATAGCATGCAAACAGATGTGTAGCTTAATTTGTGCTAATAACTGGCCTGTCTTCCAGTGCTTCCCATGTCATGCTTCCCCCCCTTAGAATTGTAAGTTGATAATGAAATAATGTTCTAGGTGATTTTGATGCATTAGATATTAAGTACTAGGAACTAAGACTGTTATATAGGTTTGTGGGAACCTTTACCATATTACGCTTGACAATGTTCAAAAATTTAGGTCAATAACTGTTTGAAATCTCTGTGGTGATAAAATTAGGGAAAAAAGAACATTTAGCATTTTAAAGCTAGAAGACGTCAGACTTAGTCAAGTTTTATGCTCTGTTTTCTCTGAATAAAAATAACAAAATAGTTGGATACTTTTGTTGTCATATGGTATTGGAAATTCTTGGCTCTATAATTCTTAATTTTTTAGCTTGAATTTCAAAGATTATACACCATAAATTTTCCATTGAAGCCTGACCTTATGAAAGAGAAATGTAACAAATGGTAAGGATTTTTATTTTTTACAATCTAGATTGAAGAATGTAATATTCTTCCACAGAGAGGGCCTCCTTGGGGTGCCATCAGCCAAGCAATGCAGGCTGGTGACCCCCAGAGGGAGGGCCTTCTCTGTGGGGGCCCCTACCCTCTGGAATCAGTTGCCCCCAGAGATAAGGAGAATCCATGACCTCCGTGCCTTCCGCCGTGCCCTTAAAACGTTTCTTTTCCAACAAGCTGGGCTGGCCTAAGCAAAGCCTTTTAAATGATTTTAAATTGGGGTGTTCTTTTAAATTGGGCCAATTTAGATATTCTTTTTAAACTGTTCTTAATGTTTATATTGTGTGTTTTTTACTTGGCTGTACACCGTCCTGAGTCCCCAGGGAGAAGGGCGGTATAGAAATAAATAAATAAATAAATAAATAAATAAATAAATAAATAAATAAATA
>WNWU01000017.1:32434244-32448707 GCA_012654045.1 Ptyas mucosa
ATAAATAAATAAATAAATAAATAAATAAATAAATAAATAAATAAATATCAGTCATATTCAAATCATTTTCATTTTTTTTCTCTGCCTTGATTAATAGAAAAAATATATAATACTTTTCATCTTCCGTTAAATATCTCACCCTGTGCTGGATGACTGAAGATGCAAAATAAGTAACCACATGGCAAAACACAACTGCTCTGTGCCTACTTCTGGATGTGTTGATTGAGTTATTTGTACAGAATAAGAATAGATCCAACATAAATTGGAATGTGTGAACAGAAACCAATGCTAAAACATCTAGTAGTATAATAAAAGAGTTTTGGAAACTGACTTGGTTATTCAGTACAATTAAAATCACTGTGTATATATGAAATGTGATCTGTGTGTTTGCAATTAACCTGGGACTTATTAACAGCTGCAGAATTAATTAATGGTTTGTGATATGGCGTTGGCCCTTGAGGAATGGGCACCGAGTTTGTACAAATATATCATGAAATGTATCAGAGGAAACATGAAAATATGATTCCATTTATTTCACAAATGATTAGTGTTCATATGGCTATTTTTTAAATATACTGTATTCTCATCTAGTTGATAGAAATAAAAATGGTTAATTAAAATGCCCTTTTGCAATCTAAATCTTCTCAATTACTTGCTTTTCCAATTTTACAAAGAGTCCAACTCTTTAGCTTCATTGGCTTGAAATTCTGAGAGTTGGAATCCAACACATATAGAACTCAAGACGAGGGGAAGCTGTTAAAATTTAGTCAAGAGTAATGAGATCTATCAAATTCACATTTAGCCTAGTGATGTTGTGCCAATCTCTATCTCTCTATCTTTCCAACCTTCTTGGGGTTTATTGTTCTCGGAATAAAATGAAAGGAGATTTTCTATCTTAAGAACTGGTAGTATATAAATTAGAGGTGTCCAACCCTTGGCTCACAGGCCATGTGCAACTTTGGACAGCTAGTAATGCAGCCCCACAAGATCAGAAACTTTTAACATTATCATGTGATTTATTTACATTTATATTTTATATGTTCCCCAAGACAATTCCTCTTTATTCAATATGGCCCAAGCAAGCCTAAAGGTTGAACACCCATGTTCTAAATCACGGGGGTCAAATTCGCGACATCACATTACCATCACGTGTCGTGACTTTTTTCCCTTCGCAGAGCTGGGGTGCCACCAGTTTGACACCCCTGCTCTAAATGATTGTGTTTTAATGTCATATACGAACTTGTGTATAATTAGTCAAGAAATCATGATAAAGGATAATGACTTTGAGCAATTTGTGAACTGATAAATAAATTTTCAGCTTTCCCGTGTTCTTGAAGCAGAGCAAGTTATGGTTCTATTAATACTCTCTTAGCATGAAAAGCAGCAAAACAAGGCATGCCTAAAAATCTTTTGGGTCTTGAAACCTTTCAATCCATTGTACCCTTCAATGCCTGTATAATTTAATTAATTATACATTATACATGTACCCTTCAATGCCTGTATAATTTAATTAAATTAAAAAGCTGATTTAAATGTAATCTCTCCAATTTGCCTACATTGGGAAGGATTCTCCCCAACTTCCCAATTTTGCAAGAGAAATAGGAACAATCAACAATTTCGTTCTACATTTGTCTGCTGTTTTGCAAGTGAACTTTTAATTCTTGATATCTAAATTGCTGTTCCTATTTTTTTTAAAAAATTACATCTAACATCTCACAATATCAGATTTGCTGTGCTTATCATGCATTTATTTGAATATATTCATATAAACATAAATTTAGTGTCTTTCTAATCACCGTTCTGCAAAGATGATTTAGATGACTCAGCCACATTTAATATGCTGTGGATGGAAACAATACCTTAATCCACAGAAATTCTAATTTGTGGCGCAGTATAACTAATGATTGATATATTTAATGAAGAAATTAATTCCTTGGTATTATCACCCTTTTGGGAGACATAAGGCAGTTTAAATATTCTGCTTTGAAAGTGAACAATCTGATAAAGCTTTTGCTATTCTACTGTTAAGATTTGGAATATTAAAATTTAATTTACTGTTTATGTTCTTTAAATATTTGGTCTATAAAATCACAACAATGGGCATCAATTAATGCTAGCCATGCTGTTAGTTTAATGTGTAGTGGGAAATTACAACTTAAACTCTGGATTGAACCCATCAATTAATTTTACATAGGCTGCCAAATGGTAAGCACTTTGTAATTACTTACCTGAATTGAAACTGAACCAGAAACCTGTAATTGAAAGATTCTATTGTTGACCCATTACTAATCCAGTCCCACCTGCATGTCTTTATTGCCTTAAATACTTAGAGAATCACGTTAGTCACAGGTGTGCTATGCCAGATTGTGATTTGTAAAAGTACAGTGCTCTTGATGAAATGAAAATATTGATTTGTAAGCTATCTTTTTGTTGAAAAGACCAAGGAAGCAAGCAATCAAGGGGGAAAAAAAGGCTTTGGTAGTTTATGTTTTATAATTTGAAATCGGGAAAGCAATGAACAACTAAACAGCTGAAATTTGGTCAAAACATAGCATGTAAGAGATGTAAATTATACTGTATTTTCCAGTGAGTATGCTTCATACTGTTGTTTAAATGTATCTGGCAGACATATATATACATACACACACACACAATTCAATGTTGGAAAATATTTTTACTACATAAACACTGAGAGGAGTGATTTTAAATTGCAGCTCATATGGGAAAAATTAGGAATTATTAGTTATAAATAAGCTAAGAAACAATTCAGATCTCAGTAGGAACAGATATCAGGATTTTAAAAAGGTAGATATAAAGTATAATTGCCATATTTTCTTCTCAAACCATGCAGTGAATAGTTCATGTTAATCTCCATTCAGCTGTGTAAAGCTGGGCTGTATTTATTGTGTATCCAATTTCTTCCAAAATGTTGCTCATTAAATAAAAAAAAACAAAACATCTATAAATGTGAGGACATTTATGTATCAATCAAGCAAACAAAAGAATTTCTGCAAAGGAGGTGGGATATATAATTTTTATTTTGCATTAGCTAGCCAGCAATGAACAAGCAAAATAGAAATGTATTTATTTATTGTCAGTTACCGGTATTGAAGTATTGGAGAAATAAAATATTTTTTAATAAAGAAAACTGAGTTGCTTTGGATTGTAAGGCTCAAAGGGACTTTAAATTATCCCGTATTTTTAAAATAGTAAGTCTGTCTCCCCTCATCACTCAGAATTTTTCACTCCAGTAAAAGGTACAAAACTTTGTAGTATTAAAAAAATTGATATTTTAGAAATGAATAATGAGATTCATTCTTGGCAAGATAGTTGTTTGAATTATTTTTAATTCTTATCAAGAAAATAAAATATAAATATAAAGGGCTTTTTTAAAAAATTAGGCTTATGTTTTGAATTTACATAGGTGAATTCTACATTTTGTAAGGGATATTTAGTGAGAAAAGAAGATTGAATGGAGACATAATAGTTAAGTTCAGATATATAAAGGGAAAATAAAAACAGAAATGACAGGTATTGAAACAAAAATTAACTCCATGCAAATAACAATGTAAATATGCAATGTAAATATGATTTATATGTATAACGACACCTGAAGGCTGGAAACGCTGAACCGATTTGTATGAAAGTTTTTATTTTATGTGTTCTATTTGTCTGCTTGTGTGTTTCTTTTTGTTTTCTTTTTGTAATAATAAAAGCTTTAATAAATAAAAATTTAAAAAAAAAGAAATGACAGGTATAAGTTACAACTATCTAGATTTCATTTAAACATAAAGAAAAACTTGCTGATAAGATCTGTACAGCTGTGGAAATCAAATACTTCAATAACTGACAATGGATTTTCCATTTCTGTGCTTTTGTAAGAAAAGATGGTATACTGTAATTGGTTTTTCTACACATTGCAGAAGGTTTGACTGGATAGTTGTTTTTGTGAGTTCTGACTCCACACTTGAATAAGTTTATGTTTCATAATTATTACATTTGGAAGAGTTGCTATATCAGTACAACAGTGATGGTTTAAACATGCCAGCTGTATTATTATATTTGTTTCCAAATTTCTGTGCTTATATATTAATTTTGGTCCAGGCTGGTAGCAGACAGATTTGTCTATCTATCTACACCCTTCTAGTATATACCTCATAAAGGTATAAGCTAAAAATTAATAGAGTTTCATGGATAGTTTACCCCCCCCCCCATACCCTTTTCTCTAGAGAGAAGTGATTTCTTAGAATCTGTCTCAAACTCTGAAAAAGGGTAGAGTGGTAATGCTATCTTACAAAGTTATCTGCATCTCAGAAGCTTTCTGTCATTTAGGCTGCTTACCAGGTAAGAAACTTTTACACTTTCACTATCTCCAAATGGTATTACAGTTATTATCAAAGTTGCATTTCTCCTAGGGTTCTGAGTTTTGTAATTCTGGACATTGTGTGATGAGGTGATCAATGAAAGAGAAGTAAAGGATAAGCTCTTTTGTTTACTTCATTTGTTAGATGAGGTAAAATAGGAGTTTGTGAAAAATTTCCTGATAGCAAAGGCATTTAGAAACATGAGATATAACTGGAATCAGAAATTTTTGACCCAAACTGGAGAAATTATAGATACTTTAAAATCTTGTTTGAAACTTGTTTTTTCTGAAGCCCAGATTTTGTTTCGTTTTTGGAGAATTTTGCTGATAAAGCTACACTTCAGACATTCTGTAGATAAAGTTTTGAATACCCCTTTATTTACCATCAAGAGAAATCAAGTACAGTAATATTTAATACTACATTTGTGTGTCTAACAGTAATGTGTCCCTTTCCTTAGATTTCCAGGTAAATGTAAAAAAGGAAAAGGACCCTGAAACAGTTGCTGTTAAATTTGATACATGGCTGTTACTTCATCTAGAAGTTCAGCAGGACAGAGGATTATTTATTTATGTTATGGCCTGTTGACCGCCAGCCCCTCCGGCAATCAAATCAGAGGAGGAGGAGGTGTTGGAGTCAGGGTTAGCATCAAAGCAACCTGAGAGCTCCGAGGGGGAAGAGAGAATGGAGCTGGCAGAGAGAGAGATAGAGATAGAGCCTGAGCCATCCGTTAGCCCTCAGATGAAGCGTCAACAATCTCCAGGTCTGGAGGTGACCGATGAGGAAGAATAGGAACAGCTGGATCCAGTGCCTGATGCGCCGAGAAGGCAGAGAAGAGTAGAGCAGTGGAAATCCGTGGGCTGATCCTTGGGAAGGAAGAGCCACCGCTGCTAATGAAGCCCCGCCCTAGCTCTGGAGATAAAAGGCAGGGGGCGGAGATGAATAGATGTGGCAGACAATAGTTATTCATCTTCCGGACCGATGGACTTGTTAGCCTGAGTTGAGAGAGAAACTTTTTGCTGGGGCTGCCGGCACTCCTTGTTTGTTTGTTTGACGTATGGCATATCATACATGGACCAGAAATATATTAACATTTCATCTAGATTGTAGAACACAATAAAATATAAATGTTAAAATGATCTATGTTAAAATACTAATGTCTAGGCCACCAAGCCATTGAAGCACAGAAGCACAGCATCATATATATTAAAACAAATCAGATACTGGACCGGTATATGTCCTCAGTTTACAGCTGGTCGTGATGTGATCTACAGTTTGATGTGAGATCCTGTAGTCACACTGATGGGAGGATACTATGCCCCATTTATACAGAGAGTTCCGGCAGACGCCATGTGAGGTGTGAACTGTCCATTGCTGATGTGGTAGTTCAAAGCCTAGCACCCTTTTTGTGGAGTCATATATATATATATATTGTATATATACAGTATATATATATATATATCTTCCTATGACTGGGTGTTCAGGGACCCATTTGGCTTTCCATTGGGAATTTCTGTTAAAATTGTTGGGCAGATGTTGTGCAATTGCCAGTGGGGGATAGGGGATAAAATGAGCCAGACTGGATGTGAGAATTTTGACTAAATGCATAAAATGTGATCAAGTTCTGGTAAGCATAGTTACCTCACCTTGCATAGATGTCAGTTCTCTACTTATAGCTTATGAAAACCTAAATGTAGAACTAAGAAAAATCGTAACTGAAAAGGCCCCTCCTAGAAGGACCCAGAAAAAAGGCCCTTATTGGTTTCACTCAGTGTCACTTCCTGAGGAAAAGATTAAGGCTAGCTATGCACCCAGCACAGTTCTATGCATCAAATAATAATCATGTTGCCATGCTAGTGTTCAGACAAGAGTACAAGGAAACCATTAAATGCAAGATTCATCACTTGTCCTCTCTCTGCCTAAATTTAGAGTTAGCAGCCAAAAACCCAAATCCAGGCTTTTTCCAGCACTCAGTTGCAGGACTATTATGGGAACGTAGATTCTCCCTGGATACCCCTTTACCTTTTCTTTCTTTTATGTATACTGAGAGCATATGCACCAAGACAAATTCTTTGTGTGTCCAATCACACTTGGCCAATAAAAAAAAACAATTCAATTCAATTCTATTCTATTCTACCTACCTCTATATGGGAAGCATATTATACAATTGTTCACTTCCCCAACTTCTAATGGACTAGAGGACCCACAAAATGATCAACAGGATATCCCGAAGTCCTTTCACCACACCAATATGCATATGCCTAAAGTTAAAAATAAATGTGAACATTCTGCTTTATGCAGATGACATGGTACTGATATTATAAACCCAGATGGGGTGAGAAGACTGCTTCACAGGTTCAGAACATACTAGGCACTTAACTACCTGAACATCAATAAGTCCAGAACTAATTGTGTTTTGTAAGAAGCAGATTAGGTATAATTGGAGCCTGGATATGGAATATATAAATCAAGTTAAGTCCTATCTATAGTTGGGACTTGCTTTTCACAAAAACAGGTTCCTGACTCCCATATTTAAAAAAGGGTTCTTTAAGAGCTACTGTCTATACAAATGCCATAAGGCAGCTTACCAACTCTAATTACTCATATTCTTTAATTCCAATCATAGGTAAAGGTAAAGGTTCCCCTCGCACATATGTGCTAGTCGTTTCCGACTCTAGGGGGTGGTACTCATCTCTGTTTCAAAGCCGAAAAGCCAGCGCTGTCCGAAGACGTCTCCGTGGTCATGTGGCCGGCATGACTAAATGCTAGAGGCGCATGGAACGCTGTTACCTTCCCCCAAAGGTGGTCCTATTTTCTACTTGCATTTTTTACATGCTTTCAAACTGCTAGGTTGGCAGAAGCTGGGACAAGTAATGGGAGCTCACCCCGTTATGCAGCACTAGGGATTTGAACTGCTGAACTGCTGATTTTTGATCGACAAGCTCAGCGTTTTAGCCACTGAGCCACCACGTCCCTAATTCCAGTCATAAAAGTATATAAAATAGTCCCAAAGATCACATCTGGCACATAATATAGGAAAATAGTCCCAAAGATCACATCTGGCACAGAATTTTGGAGATATATAAATGCCTCCTTACTGAAACAAATACTATCTATTTTTGTGAAATGTATCTTGGAGATGGATAAGTTTACACCAGACCCAACAGTAAAGGTAAAGGTGAGCATACCCCCTGTACAAAGCTATTTAATAATTAGTATTTAATTACTGACTGAAGACCCTATCCATGGACCCAGATAGACTACCTGCTGTGTATCAAAGAGCAAGTACAGAGCAAGCAATCTCATACTGGGCCCCCCAATTTTCAAATGTTATCTCTCAATATGGATTCACCTTCCAGTGCCCAGTCCAATCGGATCTGAAGGTCAAGGAAGTTTTTGAGCAAAGAGTTATTGATGTGGCTGCCCAAGATGATATTGCAGCACTTAAATGTGTCAAACCTCTGAAGTGGCTGTCTCAAGACAAATCAGCCTCCCAGTTAGAGAAAATGTTTAACAACTTACATGCCTCAACATGTCAGAACTGCTTTTTCTAGAGTTCGATCCGAATAACTGGATTCCATGGTAAGTCATGGAAGGTTTCATGGAGCCTCAACTGAAGAAAGATTATGCAACTCCCCATGTAGAGGGAGTTGCAGTAATCCAAGCGAGAAGTAACCAGGGCATGAGTGACCGTGCGAAGGGCATCTCAGTCTAGGAAAGGGCGCAACTGGTGCACCAGGCGAACCTGCGCGAAAGCCTCCCTGATCACGGCCATCAGATGGTCTTCCAGAGACAGCCGGGTTGTGGGCCCTTTCAACGGAAGCAAGTACCTCCCCCCATCAAAAGTGATGGGACCTCTAGAACACGAGGTGCCGGCATCCACAGCCACTCAGTCTTGGAGGGGTTGAGTCTGAGCCTGTTCCTACCCATCCAGGCCCATACCGTCTCCAGGCATCGGGACATCATGGAAAGGGCATCCCCGGGGTGGTCCGGGATGGAGATGTATAGCTGAGTATCATCAGCATATTGGTGGCACCTCACCCCGAAACCACGAATGATCTCACCCAGCGGCTTCATATAGATGTTAAAGAGTAGGGGGGTAGAGAACCGACCTCTGAGGCACCCCGCAGGTTAGGGGCCTCGGGGTGGACCTCTGCTCCCCCACCCATACAAACTGCGAGCGACCTGAAAGGTAGGAGGAGAATCACTGTAGGACAGTACCTCCTACCCCCAACTCCCCAAGTTGCTGCAGTAAGATACCATGGTCGATGGTATCAAAAGCCGCTGAGAGGTCAGGTAGGACCAGAATGGAGGAACAACTTCCATCCCGAGCCCGCCAGAGATCATTCACCAGAGTGACCAATGCCATTTCCATGCTAATAAAGTTTACTTCTTCTGTTTACCTTCTACTATTTTATCTTACTCTTTCATCTTTATCTTACCCACTATATTCCATTTTATATCACCACAGCTATTTTATCTTACTCCCCTATATCTTAAATTTTATTGTATTTTACTGTGGCTGGTGCTCATGTTTGATATGGTCAATTGACTAATCAAAGTATATTGTATCTATAGAGAAAAGGGGAATCAGGGCCACCTCCTTTGTTTCTTGTTTTAACATCCATCCTTGTGTGTATTGCCAAGTGTCAGGCAGTGGCCAGGTGCCGGACAATTGGCTCTTTGTGGATCCAGAGACAATGAGTGCACTAGGAAGTAAGGACATTTTACTTGTTATTAACTTGAGCAGTCAGATTTAAACAGAAGAACAAAAGCATAACATACCAAGCAAGATGATGACACATCTCTTTTCAGCTGTTGGAAGTCCCAGAAAACAACAGCGCAGAGACCCCAAATGGCCGGGTTACAGAGCACTTAAGTCTGTGTCAAATCTCAAAGGGCAACACTAGGATTTATATTAAGATCTGGCACCAAAACTTTATAACCCTGCTTCCATGGTAACAAAACTGCAGGATCTGACCTTTGACTGGATGGTGCATCTGTTTATCCTGCAAACCGACAGGATCCTGGGAACTATAGAGATAAGCTAGCACCAATCAAAATATTGAGGCTTTTTATTTACTTATTTTTGTTTATTAAATTTATATGGGGTCCATCTCCCTGATATTTCCCAACTTTTGATGACAAAACAGTGTAAGATGCTAATTTTTATAGGAGAACATGGTATATAACTAAGCATACCAGATTTTTTCTCATAAATATTTAATTTTTTTTTTTTACAATCGACAGGAAAAAGGCCTGTACTTGACTTGCTACATGTGAATTTTTTTGAAAAATCAATTTGTATGAATTGTTTAATGCTATTTCATATTATTTATGTGAGATTTATTCTTCTGGACTTTAATGAAATACATGCTATTTTATCTATTTGTATCTATATTTCCAGTAACTTAATTGCTAATATAACCTTGCTTATTTCCATTTGTCACCTCGATACAATAATATGTGAGTTTAGGTATGTATTACATTTCTTTGCATGAACATGAGCTGTGACTTACAGGAATCACATAGAATATTGTGACAGCAAGTTATAGAGAGAAAAATGGGGGTGGGGGGGGGAAACCAGGAATTAAAAATACAATTCATGCTATTTTTAGTAGCAGCTGCATGTTCAGGATAGATGTCATTTAATCTGAGCCTGATTGGATTATAAATTTCAGCTACAATTTGTTTTCTTCAAGGCTTTCAGAAGATTAGAACTATAACATCATGCACTTCCAAAATTCATAATAGTTAGCTTTAAATCAACCATATTCCGCACAGTTCAACCATACTTCTATTGTGGAAGAAATCAATATGGTGTCATTGTTTTCATACAGATTCTGTTAGCTAATTGCTTCACATTTTTAACAATATTATATATACTTTATTAGCAGCCAAGACGATGTAATGTAAAATTCAAGCTGATATAGTCACAGCACATGAAAATAACATATTGAGAGCTTAGGAAAAAAATGCAGACAATTGTTGTACTTCCATATTTTATTCTTTTTTTCTATGATAGTTGAGTTTCCCAAAGATTTATCAAGAGAGTTATTCCTTAAAAGTGTCTGAAAATAAGACCCTGTCTTATATTTTTTGAACCCTGAAATAAGTGCTTGGTCTTATTGCCATGCGCTCAAAAGCCCTATTGGGCTTATTATCAGGGGATGTCTTATTTTGGGGGAAACAGGGTAGCATAAGAATTTTTTTCACCAAAATATTCATCTTTACTTACCTGTTCAATTTTGCCTAAATTTGGCCAGATGTGATTATCTGACTTATAATTTTAATTACATCCTCAAGAACACCAAGATTTGAAAAATCAAATATAGCCAGTCATACGAAAAGGGACAATAACTTAATCTTCCTAGGAATCTATTGTCTTGAATTTTATTCTATATAAGCTGCAGTATCATTTTCATGTTAAACAGAGTTTGAACTGATGTTCCTTTTAGAATCAGTCTAGTTATGTTGGGAGTGATGAGTATACAATTTTGTTTGTTTATTTTGTAGTGATCATGCATATCATTATTGATTTCACTATATAACATAATCAGTATATTCCTAATTTATATCAAGACAGCTTTGGCTATCCATGGAGTCACACAGACCTGAAGCTAGATTGTCTCACATTAGTCTCATGGTTGATTTAAATAAAATCCAGTCTATAACCACGGATTTTCCACACAATACGTGGTATTGATTGGTTATGAGAAAGCTCTATTGGAAGTTTTAAAAGTGGGTTTTTGACCTGGATTCATCAAAGGACCTAAACTTTATTTCAAAAATCTATAACTTAGGCAGTGGTTAAAAACCTTACATATATTTTGGGCTTAAACCACAGGAGAGTCTTTGTATTAACCCAATTTAGAGACATAGAACATAGAATAATAGAGTTGGAAGGGACCTTGGAGGTCTTCAAGTCCAACCCCCTGCTCGATCAAGAGATTCTATACCATTTCAGATAAATGATGCCAGTCTCTTTTTGAAAGCATCCAGTGATGGAGCACCCACAACTTCTGAAGGCAAGCTGTTTCCATTGGTTGATTGCGCTCACCATTAGGAAATTTCTCCTTAGCTCTAGCTTTCTTCTCTCCTTAGTTATTTTCCATCCATTGCCTTTTAGTGCTTTGGAAAATAGTTGGACTTCACTTGTCTTTGTGATATTGGAACACTGCAATCATCTTTTTCATTAGATTAGTTATACTCAGTTCCTAAAATCGTTCTTGTTGCCCTTCCATGCACTTTTTCCAGCATCTCAACATCTTTTTTATATTTTGGTGACCAGAACTGGATGCAGTATTCCAAGTGTGATCTAACTAAAAGGCTTTGTAAAGCGGTACTAGAATGTCACTTAATCTTGATTCTGACCTGTTCATCTCTTCTAGAAGGGAAACTCACTGGCATATCCATAATATACAACCTATGGCCATGTCCTTGGGAGGAAATTGAATATAAAACATACATTCTATCCCTTATTTCTTCTTATTTCTCATTGCACCTCATGGAGTAACTGATGCTTAGCTGATGCTATAGAGATGATCTCTGAGATCGAATTCTATTTTATCTCAGTTGCTATTTATTGTGAGTTTAATTTTCCCTTTTTAGAGTTTTTAGTCATTCAAACGATAATTTTTAAATGATGGTAAAAACCATCATTTTTATGATTTTGCTAAGTACAGTGACAACTAACCAAGTTATATGGTAATTCATCTGGGTTTATCTTATTAAAATTATCACTTCTAAGTAACTTTAATTTTTAATAATGACTTAATTTTAGTATTTTATTTTATTGTTTTAGTAATTGATAAGTTGTTTAATAGCAATTTAATAGAAATTAGTTCGTATTTAGTTTTTTTTAAAGTCCCCTTTGTTTTATTGGTCCATTTATTTTTATCCTTTTAAAAAGCTGAATTTAATTCTAGTCATTGACCATAATAATAAAGCTATTATTCCTACTATTCACTGTTTATTAATAAATTCATATATTCATAATGAAATGCTCACATAGGCCACTTGCTTTTACAGAGAAAAGAAGCTGTTTACTGATTTTAAAGAACTCAGGTGGTAATGTAGAAGTATATTACCTCCTGAGTTCTTTAAAATCAGCAAACAGCTCATTTTCAATAAGGAGCAATTACTGAAAGGAAAAAAAATGTCTTAACTAATTAAGCATAGCAGGATTTCTCAGAGGAGGGTGGTAGAAATACTTTTAGCGATTTGCAGCAACAGTTAAGTGCCTGATTGTTAAACATAGTTAAAAATCTGATGCATTTGGGAATTTTATTATCAACAAGCATCCAAATTTAAAAGATTCTCAGAAGCATGTTCCCCATGTCCTTTTCTTTTCTTTTTTAAAATTGCTTAGCACAGAGCTGCTTTTTCACAATGAAATTCCACAATACTTTTTAGTCAGCTGTATAGGATGAAAGGTTTATTTCCATTGCTGGTTCATTTCCTGATTTTGCATCAGCTAGCAAGGTCAAGGCAATAAATTGAGGTCTTTTAAAGCACTGCAGCTTTTTGTTTTTCAAGTTTTTGTTAGTGGATCTGGTGCTATATTTTACATTCTGTTTTTATAATAAAAGGATTTTGTCATATGTCTATTTGTGTTAGTTGTAAACCTGTCTCACTGTTCTACTGAAGGTCACATTAGTGCTATATACACTCTCAAGTTGATCAAAACTAGTGTAGAATACTATGATCTTTACACGTCAAAAGACATATATGATAGTATTAAAGATCCTGGTAAAACTTAGATTATTAATGCATGACCTTTCAAATGATGTGGAAATTATTTTTAAAGCATGTATCAACTTATTGAAAACTTTAAAAATCCGATTTTATGAAACAGTTGTTAAGAAGCATTCAAGTAAATTAGCTCTTTTAGGAAAAGTGATTTTAACAAGCATTTGGAATTGCTTTATTTATATTATAGCATTAGCACTTAGACTTATATACCGCTTTACAGTGTTCTACAGCCCACTCTAAACAGTTTACAGAGTCAGCATATTGACCCCAACAATTTGGGTCCTCATTTTACTCACCTTGGAAGGCTAAGTCAACCTTGACCCTGGTGAGATTTGAACTGCCAAATTGCCATTGGCCAGCTGTCAGCAGATATAGCCTGCAGTACTGCACTCTAACCACTGCACCACCGAGGCTCATGAAGGATATTTGAGAGGTTTTGTGCTGATTGTTCAAGATGTAAATAATAGGCAGGTCATTTTGATTTTGTGTTCCTTTTTGGGAATGTCATTCTACCAAAAACATACAGAGTATGGCTCAGCTTTGTTCTTGAAATTTCAATTTTTTCCATGGCATAGTAAGGTGATTATGTCTAGACTTCAAGGCTTTTGACTCTTCAGCTGTAGAAGGCTGCGACCAATTTCATGTAATTTGTATTCTCCTTCCTTTCCTCCTTTATACTGTTTCTGATACTTCATTTATACTTCATTTATAATCTGTTAAAATGACATACAGTAGTCCTCAATTTATGACCATTCAGCGACCATTTCAAGTTACAACAGCAACCTGCCCGAAGTTGCAGCCATGCAGTGTCCCTGCAGTCATATAATCAACTTTTTCGGACTGCTTCCTCCCTGTGTTCTGCCACTCTAGCTGACTGTTAACACCATCTTGTTCGTACCACTGATGAGGTGTCCTAGGCCTGGCTATTGGACCAAGGGATTGGCTTCATGCAGTGAAAAAAAGAAGCACCACAAAACAACCTCTTCCCAAACAAGAGTACACCAAAACTCCCCCTTTGCATCTTGTTCCTTGGCCCTTATTCCAGGGCGCATAGGGCTGGCTACAACAACAACAACAAAAAAGGAAACCAAATGTGAACACAATCTTTTTATTTTACCCAGTGCAAAGCTAGCCCTAGCTCCATACAGGATCTCCTTGCAAAAGAAGAGTTGGGACTGGATTTGAGTTGCAAAATTGGGAATAAAAAAAGTGATTTTGGCTCCCCCCCCAGGTTTTACAGACAAAGTTAGCTCCATACAGCACAAAGGGATGTTTTGATACTCTACGGCCCCTAGAAGCTGTCCTTCCTTCCTTCCTTCCTTCCTTCCTTCCTTCCTTCCTTCCTTCC
>WNWU01000017.1:32454844-32468699 GCA_012654045.1 Ptyas mucosa
CCCTCCCTCCCTCCCTCCCTCCCTCCCTCCCTCTCCCCCTCCCCCTCCTTCCCTGTCTCCCTCCCCCCCTCTCCTGATTAGACTATTTCCAGTTATATGTGTTGTTGAGAGATTCTTATGGATTTAATATAGAATCCTCATTTGATAACACTGCAATATTTTCTCACAATATTTTTCAAACATTTTGACCATTTTTTAAAAAAAATCTGTGTCTCTCTCTGTATCTTTTGGCAAAACTTTTTCACACATGTACTATGCATTTTGTGGTAAGAGCCTAAATTTCCTTTTGGGTAGTGGCCAGTTTTTCTAAGGTGGTGCAATCCTGCCACCCTGCAAACATTTGAAGAATAGCTGAAGAATTGTGTAGTTTTTTTTAACCTCTTTTGTGTTAAGACTGCTGTAGCTAATGCAGCTATGTCTTCTCACAGACCCTTGAATATTTGAATTGATACTGAATGCTTCTTATTCCGAAGCTACAATAAAACACTAAGAATATATGTACATCATAGACAATATCTGGAATTATAAAATCCATATTATATCTGAATTTCAGAAAAATGGAAATAGAAATAGAATTCCACAGATTCCAAACAGCTACAAATATGGGTATTGCTTGAATAAGTAAAAATTTAATATGCATAGTTTCCACCTGAAAGATCAAAGTGCTGTTCAGATGTTAATGGATTTTGGAATATGACTGTATCTCAATCTGACTTATTTAAGATTGGAAGAAAAACACGATGTTCAGAACAGGTGGGGAAAATGACTAAGTGCATCTATTAGTTTCAGATAAATAAAATAAAAACAGATATTTAGAAAATAAGAGCTTTCATTTTCAGATGATATAGTAAATGCAATACCTAAGAAAATGTGCAATATATATCTAACAACTAATAGACAACTATGTTAAATAACTTAATTAATTTTAGAACTTGCTGTTTCCAAAGAACTATTCCTTCTTTAAAGGATCACTCCCCTTTTTTGTCTGGGAATTACATTCTCTCACCCAGGCTATTTCACAGGGTTATTGCTGTGGGTAAAAATTGGAGAAGTGGTTATATGGGGCTATTTTGAGATTATGAAATTGCAACACAAATCCAGCAAAATAAAGATTAAAAATATACCCCCCCCCCGATTCACTGTATTTAATAGGAAATTCCCTATTATGAGATAGTCCTTCAGTTCTTTTTAACTCTGTATTTCTTTCTCTGAACTTTTTTGTTGTGACTTTCCCTTTTATCCACTAAAAGAAAGATCAGAACAAATTGGCTGCATTAATGTATAAACTATAAATATTTCAGAAAGGGGAAATATTTCAGTTCCCTGAAATCTTCATAAAGAGAATTTGGTACCTTCCCATTTTGAAAGTGAGATTATAAATTAGGACCTTATAAAAACAGAGAAATATTTTGAGACATTCAAGTGAATGCACAGGTTCTGGATCAAAATTGGAATACTTAGCTATTTAATTTCATTTTCTGTTGATGATCAAATCAAAAATCAAATTATAAGCGTTTCATCTTTTTTTTCAAAAAAAATTAAATCACATCTGACACTTCAGTTACTATACTGAATCCTCAAACAAGTTTTCTTTCCACACAGCCTGCCTTCAATCCTGCCAACTGATTATTTACTGTGATATCAGTTCCCATAATGGAAGCAATTGGGTTTTTTTTCCTCTGCAATTTGTTTTGATTTTTGGAGTCAAGAATGTAATTAAACTGATGATTCCTCTTGAATATTTTGTTACTTACTGTTCTGCTTATGTCTAATGAAGTTTTATACTTCAAAGAAAACTTTAATTTAAAAAATTGAATGTGGTTATCTTTCCATGTTCTCACCTTGTATTCAGTCAGAATCAGAATAGACTCGAGCAGGAAGGACTTTGGAGGTCTTCTAGGCCAACCCTCTGCTCAAGCAGGAGATCCTATACCATTCCAGACAAGTGGTTATCCAGGCTCTTCTTAAAAACCTCTAGTGATGAAGCACCCACAACTTCTGAAAGCAAGCTGATTAATTAATTGTTCTCACTGTAAGGAAGTTTCTCCTTGATTCCAGGTTACTTCTCTCCTTGATTAGTTTCCATCCATTGTTTCTTGTCATGCCTTCTGGTGCTTTGGAAAATAAGTTGACCCCCTCCTCTTTGTGGCAACCTCTCAAATACTGGAATACTACTATCATGTCACCCCTAGTATTAATATTATAATACTATACAATACTATTAATATCCTTGATATCAATATTATTAATAGCATGAAACATATCAAAAGCAAGATAAATATGTATAAATACAGTTTAGATGCACAGTGAACCCATACTAGGTTAGAATAAAAGAGAAGAAAATTTGGAATAAATTTGGTGATATTGAGCTGAACTTCTTTGCTTCATTAAAAACAGTAAATATAGTTTCAAACAAATATACATTTAAGCCTACTTAATTTTTAGATAGAATAATTGTTTCACCAGTGTTCAAAATAATAAAGCTTGTTTGCCATTTTCAAAAATGGAACTCATTCTTTCATAGTTTGAGTTATATAGAAATTGAAAGGAAGGGAAGCTGGGTGCACACTTGCTTACTCCAATTTTGGATAGATATTGTAGCAGAAAGATCACCTAAGTTGGCATATCTGACCTGTATAAAGATATTTTCATATAGCCTAATTACGTAAATTAATTTATGTTTCATAGTAAAGGTAAATAATTTTTCTTGTAGCCTTTTTCATAGCCTCTCTTTAGATACTGGAATCAAAAGCTATGCTTAAATCAATAATAAATGTGACAGAAAGAGTACTTTGTATGCTTTTCTGACAAAAGATGTAACACAATATAATGCTTAAACATGGACCTTAAATTTGGTTTGTTCCTTTGCCAACAATTGTTTTTAATCAGTCAAGTGGATTTCCATGACATGGAATGATTGGCTTTAAAGATGTTGATTTGAACTTTTATCTTTTCTTGTAAATTGTAAGAAAGTGTAAGAGATTGATTCTATTCATTGGACATGTGAAAGGAATGGTCTGCACAACAAAGTAAATACTGGTACTGGGATTAGATCTCCAACTACATTTTACCATTCATTAATTGTAAAATAAACTATGTAATTTAGAAGTAGATACTGTCAGCTAAACATCTGGCAATTTGCTGGCTAACAATTAGAATATTGATTTGAAATATATCAGAGATCATGTCATGCAGGGGTGGGTTCTACTTACCTTTACTACCGGTTCGCAACGGGGACACGCACATGCACAGAAGCTTCCTGATGACGTTGGGGTCGGTGGATGGAGCTTCCCACCGGTTTTGCTACCGGTTCTATAGAACCGGTCTGAACCGGGGGCAACCCACCACTGATGTCATGGGTGAAATTAATTTACCAATCAAATGAGCAACATTGAGAAAAGAATAAGCCATGAGGTACCAAAATATTACAATTTTTTAAATTTTAACTGATAGTGCTAGGCTCATCAAATTACCTATTTGATGTGCTTGTTTTTTCTTTTTTCTTTTCAACATAGCCTTGTGGGTTAAGTAACAATGCCCATTATTATCCTAAAGGTGCTTAACCTTAAAATAATTTACCTTTGTTTGTACACATTATACACATCCTTAGATTTGCACCTAATTCTAGGGTTCTTAATTAGAACATTAAACATTAGAGAGTCCTAGATGGTGATAACTGTTGTTGAGAAAAACATAATGATTCCTCTCACCTTTATAAATTAAATTGAATGTCAAACTTTGGAAGCTATAGATGAGCTTTTAAAAAAAAAAACCTGGGCAATGACCCTCTCAAGATCAGTGGACTATCTGATTTTTATCAGTATTTAAAGAGATTTTGTCCACGCAATTATGCTCCAGTGAGCTTGCATTAGATATTAATCTCACAATGGGGGGGGGGGGATCACTGTCTCAGAGAATATAGATCATCAATATCAATATTTCTGAATAGTATCTTTCCTCAGACTGATCCAATGTCATGGGCTGTTTAACATATACATTCCTTTGGTTTGCATTTTGGTACAGTAAATGAATAAATTGATTAGTGCCTTGAACAGCTGTGTAAGAAAGTTTTTAAAACATGTTTTTCATTGAAAGGCCTATTTCTCCCTCCTCTCTTAAAACCACTTCAGTAAGCTTAAATTACTTAATGCTGCACGTCTTCTGAAATGTAATCACTTCCAGATGCAGCTATTCATACTTCTCAGGGAATGTTAATTTGAGAGTAGATCGGATGTTCAGGCAAATGAATATGAGAGCACCCTTTTACATAGTAGAAATAGTCCTTAAAAATTAAGCAATCTAACGTTGAAAATATAAAGTAGTTTAAAAATAAACTTTATTAAAATGGTTTACATTTAACGTAAAATACATGCCTCCTAAAGAATACACTAGTTCAAGGGTGGGTTCTACTTACCTTTACTACCGGTTCGCAACGGGAGCGTGCACGTTCTATTTGGATATTCTAATGGGAACCAACTGTGAGAAAGTTAAAATATGTTATGTTACTATGAAATACAGTAGTTGCAAGGATTTTAAGCGGATGTTTATTATAAAGGTGATCTATGAAAGCATAGAAAAGTTCCTTTCTTAAATTTCCTTTCCCATGACTTTGTGACATTTTTTCAACTAGTTTTTAAAGTCGGTTTTAGCCACCTTTCAATCAGCTTGCAACATTATAACCCAACTGTATTGTGACCGTCATGAGCGCAAAGAACATAAACCAATTAGTGATGTTGTCAAGATTAGATACTTTTTTTCATTTTTCATCCTGTAAGCAACTCATCCAATACATCTTTAAAATGCAAGTTAACGACTGAATAGTGAAACCTCTTTAAAAAATAAACATTCATTTACCATTTTTCCAAATTAAATTTAAAATGTAAATTCTTTGAGGTTTATTTTTATGGAGACAATGTAATTGATTCATCACCCAGTAAGTCAGAATCACTTGTAATCGTGCTAAAAATAGTCCCATTAACTTTACTAGGTACACTGGAAGTAAGAGTAAATCTAGATTTCATTTAACATTTCTTCTTGGTTCTCTTTATTTTTTCAATCTATTGATTAGTGGCAATGCTCTTATTTTTAAATATAGTGAGACTACAATTTTTATTTACTGTACATTTACTTAATTATACTTCCTCAATACTTCATGTAAACACCTCTTAATCTGCAAGTCAGTTAGAACTTAAATATAAATTGATTGTGTTGTTTATAATTTACTGTATCATTTGGAAAAAAAATAATATTTTTATATATATTACATTATGGAATATTCTATTTTAGAAAATAGCAGCAATCCAAAGTTATTTTCGCTAATAAATTTAATAATAATATGTTTTAAAAGCTTTGGATACTGAATACATTATTATACTGCTGAAATGCTATAAGTGTAATTAATGGTGTGTATCCAATCATCTTTCCAGATATCTTTTTCTATCTTTTCTATATTCATAAGGAACCACTTCAGTAAACCATGTAAAATTTGTAGTAACTCTTCCTGAGTGATAATTTCAACATGGTGAAGTCCATGTTATCAAGCATATATAAACAGGCAATATAAATAATGTACTACAACTTTAATTCATTAAGCATCAAAACAAACAAACCAAGAAACTAGTTATATAAGATTGCCTCAATAATCTGATATATGTATGTATGTATGTATGTATGTTATGTATGTATGTATGGTATGTATGTATGTATGTATCAGTAGTGGTTTTCACTTACCTTCGCTACTGGTTTGGAACTGTGAGCCTGCGCGTGTGCACGCGGCACTTCTGCACATGTGCAAAACCTGCAAATGCTCAGAGTGTCTGTAATGACATCCAGGAGGATGAATTGCCGCCACTGCTACCGGTTCACCCGAACCGGGGCAAACTGGTAGAAACCCACCACTGGTATGTAAGTATTTTAATATTATAATAGACTTTTGGTGTGAAGATCACTTCTGGTGATCTAGAGGTTCCGGAAGGAGAGAGGATAGTATTGTGGTGGAAAGAGGTAGTTAAATAAAATAAAATACCTTATGCCACCAGACTCCAAATTTTGGGCTTAGACAACTTAGAACTACGCCGACTTTAGTCTGACCAAAGCATAGTACGTAAAATTATGTGCCACAATGTCCTTCCTGTCAATGACTAATTCAGCTTCAACCACAACAATACATGAGCAAATAATAGATACAAACTTAAGGTAGACCGCTCCAAACTCGATTGCAGAAAATATAAATTCAGTAACAGAGAGGTCAATGCCTGGAAAGCACTACCTGATTCTGTAGTTTCTTCTCCAAACCCCCAAAATTTTAACCTTAAACTGTCTACTGTTGACTTCACCCCATTCCTAAGAAGTCTGTAAGGGGCGTGCATAAGTGCACCAGCGTGCTTACCGTCCCTGTCCTAATATTCCTTTTTACTTACTCTTTTCATGTATTTAAATTATGTTCATACTTTTACCTGTTATCTTATATATTTATTTTATTTATTTATTAAATTCGTATACCGCCCTTCTCCTGCTGGACTCAGGGCAGTGCACAGCCAAGTAAAAAACATTCAAATACAAAATTTAAAAGAGATTTAAAAGAATTATACACTTTGGCCAAAAATTTAAAAACCTTCCAACTAAAACCCATTATACAATTAAAAAAAAAAGGGGGGGGGGTTACACCAGCCATGCTTGTTGGAAAAGAAAAGTTTTTAGGGCATGGCGAAAAGCCCGGAGATCTGGTATCCTTCGTATCTCTGGGGGCAAATCGTTCCAGAGGGCAGGTGCTGCCACAGAGAAGGCCCTCCCCCTGGGGGTTGCCAGGCGACACTGACTGGCTGACAGCACCCTGAGGAGTCCCTCTCTGTGGGAGCATACTGGCCAGTGGGAGGCTATTGGTGGCAGAAGACGGTCCCACAAATACTTAGGTCTGATGCCCCGTTGCTCCCATAATCCCCCGTGCGGCCGCATTCTACACCAGTTGGAGCCTCCGGGTGCACCTCAAGGGGAGCCCCATGTAGAGAGCATTGCAGTAGTCCAGGCGGGAAGTGACGAGTTCCTGAGTGACCGTGCGTAAGGAGTCCCGATCCAGAAAGGGACGCAACTGGCGAATCAGGCGAACCTGATGAAAAGCCCCCCTAACCACAGCCGTCATATGCTCTTCTAAAGACAGCCGTGTAGCAGGAGGATAACCAAGTTGTGAGCCCTCTCCGTGGGGGCCAATAACTCGCCCCCAATAGCCAGTGATGGCACCAGCTGGCTATATCGGGACGCTGGAAGCCACAGCCACTTAGTCTTGGAAGTGTTGAGTTGAAGCCTGTTACTCCCCATCCAGATCCGCATGGCCTCCAAGCACCGGGACATCACTTCAAGGGCATCGTTGGGATGGCCTGGGGTGGAGATGTACAGCTGAGTATCGTCAGCATACTGATGGAATTCCACCCCAAAGCCACAGATGATCTTGCCCAGCGGCTTCACATAAATGTTGAACAGAAGGGGCGAGAGGACAGATCCCTGCGGCATCCCACACACAAGGTGCCTCGGGGTCGACCTCTGCCCCCCTGGCAACACCAACTGCGTCCAGTCGGAGAGATAGGAGGAGAACCACTGTAAAAGGGTGCCACCCACTCCCAGCCCCTCCAACCAGCGCTGCATGATACCATGGTTGATGGTATCAAAAGCCATTGAGAGATCTAATAGGACCAGGATAGAGGAACAACCCCTATCCCGAGCCCTCCAGAGATCATCCACCAACACGACCAATGCCGTTTCCGTGCTGTGCCCAGGCCTGAAGTTGGACTGGCGTGGATCCAGATAGACAGCTTCATCCAGGTACCCGGGAAGCTGTCACGCCACCACACTCTCAACAGCCTTCGCCACGAAGGGAAGGTTAGAGACCGGACGATAATTAGCCAAAACAGCCGGATCCAGAGCAGGCTTCTTGAGGAGGGGCCTCACCACCGCCTCTTTCAAGGCAGATGGCAAGACATCCTCGCCCAAGGAAGCATTGATAATCCCCTGGAGCCAGCCTCACGTAACCTCCTGGGAGGCCAGTACCAGCCAGGAGGGTCACGGGTCCAATAAACATGTGGTCGCATTCAGCCGCCCCAGTATCCTGTCCATGTCTTCGGGAGCAACAGGATCGAACTTCTCCCAAATGACATTCTCAAGACTGGCCTCCATCATCCCGTCTGTACCTACCCAGTCAGAGACCAGGCCTTCTCGAATCTGAGTGATTTTATCGTGCAGATATTGAACAAAATCCTCAGCACGACCCTGCAAGGGATCCTCCTGCACTCCCGGATGGAGGAGGGAGTGGGTCACCCTAAACAGAGTGGCTGGGCGATTATCTGCCGATGCGATAAGAGTGGAAAAATAGTTAAATTTTGCGGCTTTTATCGCCACTAGGTAGGTCTTAATATGAGCTCTTACCCGTGTTCGGTCGGATTCGGAACGACTAGATCTCCAACTGCTCTCTAGGCTTTTCCGGCGCTTCATCTCCCTCAGCTCCTCAGAGAATCAAGGAGCCAAGTAGACTTGGTGACAGGTCAGAGGCCGCAAAGGCACAACTTGGTCCAAAGTGCCAGCGGCCGCCCTATCCCAGGCGGCCAACAGCTCCTTGGCTGAATCATGAGTCAGAGCCCCAGGAAATGGCCCAAGCTCCATCTGGAACCTATCAGGATCCATCAGGCGCCTGGGGCGGAACCATCTGCTCTGTTCTGCCTCCCTGTGGTGGGGTGTGGCAGTTAGAAAGTCAAGCCTAAGAAGGGAATCATCTGACCATGACAAGGGCTCAATCGCTACCGCCCCTATCTCAAGATCATTCATCTATTGCCCAGAGACAAAAATCAAGTCCAGAGTGTGTCCTCCCATGTGAGTGGGTCCATGAATTAGCTGGGTCAGGTCCAGCTGGCCGTCATGGAAGCCATGAACTCCCGAGCCACCTCAGACGTTTTGCCGACAGATGGCAGGTTGAAGTCCCCCATGACCATAAGCCTGGGGGTCTCCACCGCCACCTTGGCAACCACGTTGAGTAGCTTGGGCAGGGCAGCCGACATATGGCAGGGAGCCAGTACATGATCAGCAAGCCCATCTGCCTCCCTTGTCCCCACTTCACCAGGAGAGACTCACATCCGGCTATCTGAGGTACAGTGGCCTCCCTAGGAGCGAGACCCTCCTTTACAAGAACTGCGCCCCCTCCCCTCCCCTGGGTTCTCGGCTGATGGAATGCATAGAAACCCGGTGGGCACATCTCAACAAGGGAGACCCCCCCTCCTGGCCCAACCAGGTCTCTGTAATACCTACCAGGTCTGCACCCCCTCTTGAGCCAGATCACAAATGTGGGGGGGTTTATTTACCACGGATCTGGTATTGCACAACATCAACCGGAGGCCCTGGGCCTGAGGATCTGAACAACCCAGGAAGCGAGAAGAGCATTGGGGGCCGGAACACGCAATCGTTCGCAAGTAGCGAGTGCGCCCTCCCCTAACATGATATGGCCCCCTACTCCCGCCATATCTGCCCCTTCCACCAACAATACCAAGGGAAACACCCTTCCCCTGTAGGAACTGGCCCCCCTGACCTCCCTCGACACCTGTGGGTTGCCCCCCAAACCCACCCTGGTCATACATATTCCATTCTCCCTCCCATCCTTTAAAAAATGATTTAAAAACAAATATAAAGAACTTTTAAAATCCCCAACCCCTTCGTGCCACCTCTCGGGATCCCAGGACCCGTCTTTGAGGTACTTTTTGGCAAGGCCAGTAGGCCACTTCCAGGAAGGGGGGGCATTCCTCAGAGCCCATAAGTCTGATCTTGCATACAGTCGTGGAGCCATAAACAGCCATGGAAGAGGGTGTGACAAATGGCAAACAGGAGATGTTGATAGTGGACTGGGAACTGGTTAGAATTCTCCCAGACATTGGGAGCCTCCTTTCCCAGGCATCCCCTCGCAACACCTGGGTGAGGCATGGCTGGTAACTACCATTGTCCTCACACCACGACAGCATCCCAGACTTCAACTGGGAGTTCTGTCTGGTGGTATTCTCAACCCCAATAGGCAATAGGCACAGCTAAAATAGCTCTGGTGGGTAATCTCAGCGGTGACCAGCAGAGAGCAGCGGCGGTCCCTTGATGTCCCATGGGTGCAGCAGGTCTCACATTCGCCGTCGGCACCAGCAGAACAAGCTCCAAGCCAGCGAATCACCTCCAACTCCCTTCGGCTCTGCCCCTCCAGCTCTCGTCTCCTCCGCCGATTGGCTCAAGACCCCCCAAACTTTCCAGGAGACCCTCTCTGACATTCCTGGAGAGGGTCTGCACTGTCCTCGCTCCTCGGCCTCCGAATGACTGGCCCACCGACTCCGCCGCTCTGGCCTCTCCTGGACCTCACAGCTCTGTCACCGACCGCCAAACTCCGTCGTTGGGAGGCCGGACGCCATCCACAGCTCGCCGAGTCTCACCGCAGCTATCTCGCCCCTCGCCCAGGCAACAGCGAGCCTCCTCAAAGACCCAAAACAGCTCTTCTTGTCCTCCGGTAAGACCTCTCTCCACCCATGTCGGGGGCGGAGTGCTAGAACAACGCCCCCATGGCAGTCCTATTTAGACCAAGGTCACTCACCCTTGGCAGAGGCTCATCATGCAGCGACCATCTTGAAGGCCACTTGAGTGCCTTCTTATGCGAACTCAGGTTAAAAAAAAAGCCTTGCTTGACAAATAAACTTATGATTATATGATTATGAAACTAGTGAATTCTGGTTGCTAAAGTCTCTCTGGAAAAAGGAGAGATAGTGAAATTGCCCACATATACTCTGGTCAACTCATTGTGAGTAGACTCTAGAAACAGAGGTTTTTATGGTTGAGTGGGTCGGAGTCAAAGGATTTCAACCAAGCTCACAACCATAATAGAGCCAATATGGACACAAGATTTATCTTGCCTCATTCCTCAATAACTTTTGGAATTACCATATATACTCGAGTATAAGCCGACCCAAATATAAGCCGAGGCACCTAATTTTACCACAAAAAACTGGGAAAACTTATTGACTCGAGTATAAGCCTAGGGTGGAAAACGCAGCAGCTACTGGTAAATTTCAACATAAAAATAGATACCAATAAAATTACATTAATTGAGGCATCAGTAGGTTAAATGTCTTTGATTTTAAAAAAAAAACCCAGTAAACTAGCTCTGTAAGTGGAAAAGAGGATCAACAAAAACAATATGTATCAACAATAACTTTAAAAGTACTGTATATGAGCTGGGTAGCTATATAAATTTGTTTAATAAAAACAATGGGAAAGGTCTTTGGGGGTTCCAGAATTTACATGGCACTAATTGGATTAGTGGACCCTCCCCATGCCCCATTTTACCTTTAGCAAGCCTCCCTGCTGCCAAAACGGTTGCAGGGGAAAAAGGCATTTTTCCTCACTCGAGTATAAGCCGAAGGGGGCTTTTTTCAGCATAAAAAATGTGCTGAAAAACTCGGCTTATACTCGAGTATATACGGTACTTCTTAATTGCTTTTCAACTATTAGGAACCTTTAAATCAACTTGTTTTGGATTGACATATTCCTGGATAGGAAGGCTCTCCATTCAGTGACTCTGGTCATCTCCCATTTAAACAATTGCAAAGTGCTGTACATGGGGCTACTTTTGAAAAGTATTTGGAAGGCCACATTGGCAAACTTGGATGCCCAAAGAACAGTGCATGGTAGCATTGGCATACTGGCTCCAATTCAAGGTGTTGGTTATGATCTACATGGCCTAGGGCAGTGATGGCTAACCTTTTTGCCATCGCGTGCCAAAAGCGGTGGGAGTACGGTGGGGTCACATGCACGCATGCCCATCCATAATTCTATGCGCCCCGCCCCCCCGGTGTTCCTCCCCCCTGCTTTTGGGACGTGATGGTCTGGTAGGCCTGTTTTTTGCTCTCCCCAGGCTCCAGAGCCTTTCTAGGAGCCTGAGGAGGGCAAAAACAGCCTGCCCCACCTCCCCCAGAGGCCCTCCGGAGACCGGAAACTGTGTTTCCTGACTTCTGGTGGGCCCAGAAGGCCCGAAAATCAGCACACACATGAGTGTCGGAGCTGAGCTCGCGTGCCCACCGATATGGCTCTGCGTGTCACCTGTGGCACCCGTGCCATAGGTTTGCCATCACAGGCCTAGGGTCAGGTTACCTACAGAACCATCTTCATCCTGTTATATATCAGTCCAGCCCACATGATCAGACAGGGAAAGTATGTTGCGGACCACATCAGCCAAAGAATTCTGGCTGGCAGGGCCCAGGAAGAGAACCTTCTTTGCTGTTTCCCTTGCCCTGTAGAACACTCTTCCCATGGAGATAAGGTGAACCCTACTCTCCTGGTCTTCTGGAAAGATATAAAAATATTGCTCTTGTGCTCAGCCTTGCCTGAGCACAAGGAGCAGATGCAGCCCTGGGGATGATTAGTGCTCTGAGAGCCCTCCCTCACCTTTTAATTAATGGGAAAATGCTGTTGTTTTGAATTCTAAATAAACACATATGATAAGATGGGACTTTGAAATCATTTGATATACAAATGGAATATGCTGAGGTCTTAATAATTGAAAAGGATATACAAACAGCAAATCAGAAGAGTGATTTGAGTAATTTTCCTGTATTAGATTTACAAAAGGGACTAAAAGTTAAAACTTGGAAAAATTCTGTGAGAAGGAACAAAAACAAAACAAAAAAAATGAAAAGAAATCAAGTTGTATGACATTTTTTGAAGGAATTGAATCTTCAAATATTAAATGCTAAAGGAAAACTATAAAATTGTTTATTTGACCAGTTAAAATAGATATGTTATTATTTCTGGTAACCCTTAATAGACTTTTGCTGCAGGACCAAATCACAAGGCTTTAAGGATTTGTTTATACTGTAGGTAAGACATGGCATATGGGAAAAAGAGATCATTTTGTTGCGTTTGAAAAAGTAGTAGATTATTAAAATTGTGAACACCTGTAAAAAGGAGAGGAAGTCATTTCTTCATATATTTCTGTTCTTTTTCTTTACTATATTCTATTTTTTTCTTTTCTATTTTCTGCATTTTCTAATTTTTCTTTTTTATTATTTTTGTCCTTTCAATTGTAATGTTTAATAAAATTTATTATATATAAAAAGATACACATCTCTATTAATGCTTTGTGTCTTTCATTCAGGGTGTATATCCTTTTTAAAAAAATAACTTTTCCTACAATGTAAGCTGGGAGCCTACTCTAAAAAAATTGTTCAAATTTTTCAAAAAATAATATATGAAATCTTTCATATATTAGATAGTTTTCTATAAGATTGTATATGAAAAAGGCATGTGAGCGATCATTTGTGATGGTCCTGAGACAGTTTTTTTCTTTGGTTTTGTATTCAGAATAACATGCACTGGAGATTCTCCTTGAAATGCTATGCCCCATCCAATTTAATGCTTCTGCAAATTGTTGAAAACGTTATCAGAAGATTCTGTAATGCAGATTTCCAAACGGCATGAAAAGATGTATTCAGAATAGAAAAGCTAGGGACTCCAGGTATATGCACAAAAATCCAGGATGCAAACTGCGTATCCTTTGTTAAATTGTATTATGGAATAATTGGCTTTCTCACTAAATGGCAATGGTGGATTGGATCCAGACCTAACCTTTTGCAAATAAAAAAGTTTACAGAAGGATTCAAGATTCTTTAGAGGTTTCAGCCAAAGGGAGAGAAAAGATGTTTTCAATTGTGCCTTCTCTCTGACAGGTCTAGTTCCAGGTCCTTGCTGATCCTCTAACAGTAGATTCCCATAATGGATTATGTTTTCCTTACCCTCCCCCCAAAATGATGTTTAATATACTTCTAATACATTACATTATTCTCCTTATGTATAC
>WNWU01000017.1:32469099-32490139 GCA_012654045.1 Ptyas mucosa
TGTGCGAGCAAAGCGTGATCGGCTCGCACAGACACGAAGCCGAAGACACCAGCCAGATAAACATTGTTTCTTGGGAAGTAAAGATATCTTATTATTGTAGTTACATTTATGTCCATTTTTTCCCCAACAGAATAATCCTATAAATGCAGGCTATAAATCGTCCAGTACCTTGATGTCAATGAGCATTAGTGGAAATCCCCTGTAAAATGTATGAACTCCTTGTAATATTTTAATTCTTTCTAGAAATTTTTCACCTGATCTTAAGACTGCTTGTGTTGACAATTGGCTTGGTTAAAAATATTTAGAAATATGTAGATCTCTTACTATGGCAATTGGTTAGATGCATTACAGGAACCATTAAAAAAAAAGGAAGAGATAATCTTTGTGCTTCTAGGTGATTGGAGAATTGGCTAGCTATTGATGGCGGTGGACAAATTTTTCCCTCTTTATTTTCGCTTCAGGAAAAGTAGTTTGTTTTTCATGGTAGGAGTGATATATAGCAGACTATATTTAATGGAAAATTAAAAAGAGCTGCCTCTGGCATCATTATTCCCTTTACAATATTCTCTGTACAATACAACAATATCTCTTTGCTTTGTTGAGAGGAATAGTCAGTTTTTGTCTCCATCCCCTTTCTTGTTACTGAGAGTAATCTAGAATTCAACTTGTTTAAGATGGTCTATAAATAAAAATAAATGTAAAAAAAATGATATTTGACTTAATTTGTCAAATGGTATTAAGTTGTAGTGTAGTTTCTAACTACATGGCGTTGCACCCTTAATTCTGTTGTTCATGCTACATTACATAGAATTCTGGCAACAAGTTGTTATATAGGAAAATTTCTGTTCTGGAAAGGAAGAGTTGAGGCTGGAAATAGAAATAAATAAGGGTTCAAAATAGGAGAATATGAAATACTAGTACACTAGTACACATCTATGCCGCCTATTATTTATCTCATATAAAAGTTTGTTGAACAAGTAAAGATATATGATTTGCTCATAATACAAAGACAGAATGAGTTACATCAAACCAAAACCAAATACATCACCTTAAATACAGCATCATGCATGAAACAGAGTGGCTGAACAAATGTTCTTGCAGTCATTATTGTACAATCTGTTACTTTCATATTTCTTCACCATTTTCTTAGTCTGTTTTAAACAGATGGGAGATCTGTATAAAAAGACAATCTGTTTTGTCATTCAGAAGTTAACAATGGTTTATGGCTGCTGCTATATTATTGGGAAAACACAAGAGATAGGATTGTGCTCAACTCATTGTGCTAACCCTTTATGCAAATTCAGTTAGCAGGGAGCTCCAAATCTTAGGACGTTTCTTCATATCCAAGGCACCATAGCACAAAAGCACCGCATTAACCATTTTTGAAGGGTGTATTCTCATAACATGGTTTCCGTCTCAATGTCAACTAATTGGTGAAGCAGCCTAGAATAATCTTTAGTAGTGTTTTCCTTTTTATCCGTACACAAAGCTTGTCATCTGGACAATCTAGGGCATATACTTCATTGATGAGCATGGGAATGATACTGTTGGGATTGTGATCTTCTCAACTCCAGCTGGTGGTTTAAGTTTGCTTTGGGAACATCCTCTCCCCATTCAGTCATTGTGACTAACACCTTCCTGCCCTTTTGCCTTGCTTGCAGTCCTGACTTCTGCAGCCACTTGTGTTTGTTATTTACTTATATAAGATGTTACTTAGTATTTATTTAATGTTTAACTTTTATGTAATGTTGACCAAGGCCCAATATACTTTTAAAATGCTGTGCCTAATAGTTGCACATTAGAATGCAGTACTGGAGGCTACTTCTGTTGACTGCCGGCTGCCAGAGGTTTGGCAGTTCAAATCTTAAGGTTGACTCAGCCTTCCATCCTTCTGAGGTCGGTAAAATGAGGACCCAGATTGTCAGGGGCAATATGCTGACTCTGTAAACCGCTTAGAGAGGGCTGTAAAGCACTGTGAAGTGGTATATAAGTGCTATTGCTATTACATTTGCCTCATCCTTTTTAGCAATATCATGTGTCACTAGGAAAAAAAAGCAGTGAAACTTTTATTATTTCTACTAAAGGAAAATGCCTGCAGTAATTTGGAAATTTTTGAGTATATTAATCTCAAGGAAGACCAAAGGTTCAACCTTTTTATTAAAATGAGATTATGTACCTTTCAAAATGTCAACATTCTCATACCAATCATATGGTTATTTTCCACTTTCAATTATTTGAGCAGAAATATTGATCTCCTGTAAAATCAATAGTCTATTGGAAAATTCCATTTCCTAAGTGTTTTAAGTGGAAATAGAGAGGGGAGCGAGTCCCTTGGACTACAAGGCGATCAAACTGGTCAGTCCTAGAGGAGATCAATCCTGACTGCTCTTTAGAAGGCTAGGTCCTGAAGATGAAACTCAAATACTTTGGTCACCTAATGAGAAGGAAGAACTCAATGGAGAAGAGCCTAATGCTGGGAAAGATTGAGGGCAAAGGAAGAAGGGGACGACAGAGAACGAGGTGGCTGGATGGAGTCACTGAAGCAGTCAGTGTGAGCTTAAATGGACTCAAGAGGATGGTAGACGACAGGAAGTGCTGGAGGAATGTTGTCCATGGGGTTGCGATGGGTCGGGCATGACTTCACAACTAACAACAACAAAGAGAGTTATAGTTATTTTGCTTCTTTAGCAGGTTACATTAAGATATTTTATATCTTCCGTAGATTCTTTCTGGTATTGCTTGTTGCAACAGTTTTTCTGTTTTATTGCAGTACCAAATTTATTGGTCCATCAATTTATTGAACAATTGCTACATTCTAAATTCCTAGGAACATCAGAGAAATATTCCTGTGGAAAACTGAAACAGAAGTGTAACCCCAGTGTATGCAGGAATATCAAAGATTATGGTATAAAGCTGGAGACAGGGCACAGAATCCCTCCAGCCTACCATGTTGTATGTTATGTTGTATGTTAAGCATTTGTAAATGTCTTTTTTCCTGCCGGGTTGGAGAGGAAAGGATGCCAGGTAATCCACCAGTTGCTGTTCTGAAACTGTTGTACATAACATCTGGTAAAGAACATCTGGTAACATCGGCCTGCCTACATTGCCAACATTGCAATGAAGTTCAGTGTTTCAGTAGTACAGTTTATGCCAATCAACATTTCTGAATCAGTTATGGAAGCTTTTCCCCATTGATAGAGACTAGAGGATTTCACTATGCAAAAATAATGTGTAGTTTTACAGACATACGTCATTGCCATTTGTGACTCTGGAAGACATTTCACATGTTTTTCATAAGGTGTAGCATCTTTGTAGCAATATAAATTTTTCTTGAGCTGTATTTTGAGATGTTGTTTCAGGATATATAGATACTAATGAAAATAATGTTTCCTTTGGGAAAAAAATAAAGATTTTCACGTATAAACAGGTAGGGAAAAAAATCAATACCTTTCCTTTGGCTCTGTAAATCTTGAATAGAGCCTGGTTGTTTTCTATGAAGATGAGTCTCTGGAAAGATAAATTCTTAACTTGGAATTTTACCAGAAATTAAAGTGGCACTAAAAAGCAAGCAAGCATGCTAATTGTGAATAGAGAAGCAATTGAAGATTAAAAAAAAATATCTGTATCCAAGTTGTGCTTCATTTACATTCACTGTTTGATTGGACACATGACATAGCTAATTTCTCAACTAATATCATATATATTTTTCCAGGTGTAGTGCTTTCTGGAGAGGATCAAATCAAGCCTTTCCCTTCTTAAAGCAAACCATCTCTACTTCACTCACTTTTTCATGTATGTTTGCTCTGCATCTACTTCCCCTGTATCATAATTTGCCTAATTATCAAAAACATCAAATCATCTGGAGGCTGGGAGTTTATGAATTTCCTTATGTAGAGGTTAAAGGCATCAGGCTGAAAACCAAGAGACTGTGAGTCCTAGACTTCCTTTGTGCATCCCCTCACCTACAAACCAGGGTTATACTTCTGTTTCAGTTTTCCACAGGGATATTGCCCTGAGGTTCCCAGGAATGGGGGACCAGGGGCCAGTCACTTTCACTCAACTGGAGGCAGGAGGACATGGCAACCACTTCTGAAAAATCTTTCCAAGAAAACTGCAAAGATTTTTCTAGGCAGTCTCTGAAAGTTGGACATGATTGAACAGAAGAAAAATTCAGCAGCTGGGTTGAATGCCCACTTACTGCCAGCTCCCGTGTATCACACAGTCTGCTTCAGAGGTGGGTTTCAGCTGGTTCTGACCAGTTCTGGAGAACCGATAGCGGAAATTTTGAGTAGTTCAGAGAACTGGTAGTAAAAATTCTGACTGGCCCTGCCCCCATCTATTTTCTGCCTCCCAAATCCCAGCTGATCGGGAGGAAATGGGGATTTTGCAGTAACCTTCCCTTGGATTGGGAAGGGAATGAAATTTTTACAGTATCCTTCCCCTACCATGCCCACCAAGCCACATCCACCAAGCCATGCCACGCCCACCAAGCCACACCCACAGAACTGGTAGTAAAATTTTTTGAAAACCACTACTGGTCTGCTTCTATTGATAACACAAAACTTGCTTCCCAGATCTGTGAGAAAGATGACTTGTGGTAATGGCAGATATTGTGACACACCCTTAACGTCTTATTTTCCACATTGCATCACCACAATCCCTTGTCACAGGATTAACACTTTCAAATCTAGCACAATGTATCCAGTAAAGTTTTGTGGTGGTGAGTAATTCCAAAATAATCATCAACATTTCTATTTCCAGAAAACATTTCTCTCCTAATTTTCCCCAATTTTCTCCTAAATTCCTACATCCACCTCAAAAACAACAACCTACAAATTAATAAACCCCCCCCCATAGATAAGTTGAACAGTAACTTGCAACAACATTATTTTGAAAAAGCTATCACTTCAGTTATCTTTTAAACAGAGGGAGGTTTTGATAATTACCCCTTTAAAAATGATGAATGTGGTTATTTTGTTTCTGAATTTCAAATAATCTGGCTATCAAAATAATTTGCCTGTATGAATAGGAAACCCTCCAAGGCTTGCAACTGCTTTTGAAGGCATGTTAGTGCGCTAAAGGAAAAGATGACTTTGGATAATTTAAAATATGGTTTCTCATTTCACGAGTTCATTGATAAGGAATAAACATTGAATAATCTTTAAGTGATGGTATTATTTAAAAATGTATGTATCAGGCAGTTGGCATCCACGTTATTTTACACATTGAATATCTATCTAGTCATATACCAGAAATGTCATCAGAGACATTCCTCAGGGCAGATGCTCCAGATGCTCCTATCTGGGAAAGGGAAAACCGAGATGGAATGGAGAGGAATGAGTAGAGTAGAGTAGAGTAGAGTAGAGTAGAGTAGAGTAGAGTAGAGTAGAATAGAATAGAATAGAATAGAATAGAATTACTTTATTGTCGTTCCAGATGTACGCTAATCAGCATACATCTGGATGTACAGCATAATCAGCATACGCTAAAATGAAATTTTGTTGCATTCAGTTCTCAAAGGATAACCGTTATGCATATACCCACATACACATACATATATGACACAGAGAAACATCACAGTCTAGAAAAAAAAAAAAGATACCAACATTACATTCTTTCCTTTTACTTTCTACAATCTTAATCATTATTCTCTTCAAACAATTTCCATGAACTTGATTTTGTTTCATTTTTCCTTTGTCCTTCCTTGCAAAATTTTTCAAAACTTTAACAAGACTCTTTTATAAAGTTGATATAGGAAAATTACTCAAGACAGTCTTCTAGTTTGTTATTTATATATCCATATTTATTATTAAGATATCAGTACTTCTATTTTTATATCTAGTGTTGCAATTTTTCCCGTATCATTCTTGTAGCTTGTAATTTTTAAATTTCCTTTCAGATCACACTGTCTTGTCTGGTAAAACTTTTTTTTCTAATATTACAGTTTCTTAATATTAACATGAATTTCTATATATTGTTAGTTGCCTAGGTCATGATTATAAAATTAGAGACCATATAAATATGATGAATAAGTAAATAAACTTGCATTTTATAAGAATGTGAATTTTGTACAAATTGTCCAGCATTCCTCTTTTACTATCATTTTCCTGAAGAAAAGAGAAAAGATGAAATGTTTAATATTGTAAAAAGGTTGTCTATATTTTATCCTATTTATATGCTGCTGAATTTTCAAGGATAATAGTTCACACACTGATGCACTTTTGTTGTGTTAGCAGTTTTTAATTTAATGACTATGGCAATATCAACGTTTTCATTTTGAAATACACTTCAGTGATTTTGCACTAAGGCTGATTATATATAATTAGAAATAAATGTAAAATAATCATAAAGTAAATATGAAAAAAGTAATTTGTTGTATGCATGGAGCAAATTTGTTTAACTATGCACGGTTGTTGTTTTTTTTTTGAAGTGGTTGTACACTTTAAATGAAGTATTAATAATGAAAGTATTAATAATATTTTATTTTTATGAGATACATTATAGCTAGCTATAGCTATTACATTGTGAATTGTAAAGATAGATCAATACGCCAGCTCAGCAGCATGCTATGGCTTTGATGTTCTCAGTGCTGCTGCACTAACAAAGCCTTCCCTGTATGATCTCCCTCTAATGTTTTATCTTTCAGCTCCTACAATTTTGAGCCAGAGGCAACATATTTGGAAAACACTCCTGCTCTAGCTGGATTTGTCAGTTGTGTTACACAATCCCAATATAAAATGATTCTCTTTCCTCTTAGGGTATAGCAAGATATTCTTACAGCCAGTTTTTAAGAACTTAATGCTAAAATCGCACATTGGATTACTAGTACCAAATGCTTTGTTACCTCCAAGCCATTCTCTTCTCATAATGTTCACCTTAGGATAAAGCTGCTTTTTGAATCAATGTTGTGGTTGATTTATCTCAATATTATTTGGATCTCAGTCTTCTAGATAATTTGAGGTAGGTTATTTCGTTTAATTAGTTATGGAAGGATTTCCAACACAGACATATTTAATAGAAACAATTAATTTGCTGTCTACAAGAGAACAAACCTAGATGACCTTGGCTGCTTTCAAACTAAGCAGGGTCAGACCTGGTTAGAATTTCAGTGAAAAGCTATCAGGAAATTCCAGGGGTGTAGGTTAGATTGTTAGGTCAAACATTGCTAGGGGAGGTATGGAGAACTCAAGATAGCTATGCAAAAGAGGAGCTGATGATTGTGGCAAAGACCAGAAAACTGGTGAGCAGACTTGGAATCTCTCTGGATAAGGAGAGCATAGACTATCACCCACATGTACTCCAGATGACAGCTCCTTGCAAGGAGACTTCTGCAGTCTTCCATGGTTTTGAGCTCCAAAGAGACTAAGGGATTATCTATTTTGTTCACAACTGTGGTGGAGAATTTTAAAGGACACTGAGTTTGCAAACATTTTAATCACTTTCACAAATGGCTGATCAACTACTTGTATGCTATTAGAGACCTTTAGTATGCTATCACAGACCTTTAGAATGACTGAAAAGTCTTTATCTTCAATTCTGAAAAAAAAATAAGCTTAAGAATTTAAGGAATCTGAAATAAATGGCAAAAAACTAAATAAGATTTTGATCTTAGTAATGAATGAAGATGAAGAAAAGTTACAGGAGACATCAGCCTGACAGGATAATGAGAGAAAAAAGAAGCTTGTTTTGATAAAGTTTGGAAATACTTTCTTTATATATATATATTTCTTTTTCTTACATATTTCTTTTTTTCTTTCTATTAGCTTAGTTTCTATTAGCTTAGTTTCTATTATATTTTACTATTATAATCAAAATTCTTAATACAATTACATACACAAGAAACAAACAAAAACAAGCTGAAAAAAATCAGTAGCAAATCAGAATGGAGATAGGGTTGTTCATGATTCCAGAATTTCACTGTTAATGTTTGCTTGCTTGGAGAACTATGAGAAATAGATAGATAGATAGATAGATAGATAGATAGATAGATAGATAGATAGGTATATATATATATATTAAATGTTCCAACATAAAAAGAATAACAGATTTACAAATAACAAATGCCTTTTAATTTTATTTCAAATGTTAATCATAAAATAGGTGGAACGAAACCATCTTATCTTTATTTTTTTCTGAAAATTGAAGATTGGCAAATAACTTTTATAATTTAAGTATTTCATAAGATGGATGGTTTGTTGGATAGATAAAATAAACATTTTTAAGAGTGACAATAATATTGCACTGAAATTAAAATGTGCAAGTACTCAGATTTCATCAGATATCCATATTTCATGTCATTCTGTTTAGGAGCAATTTTGAATTTCATGTCAAATATTGTTTACCTTTCTGCGTTACTTGTCACTTGCTTTCAGATACCAATCTCTGTGGATAATAACTAATGTTGCTGTAACAAAAAGCAAGCTGCTACAACAGATGTTCCTGTTCCCATCCTTTCTTTTGCAAATTCCCTGAAGTGTCCTTTCAGAGTTTTGGGGGGAACCTCTTAAATACTGTGAGATATGTTATAGGAATCCAATAAGAGGGAAAAATTACTAACTATGATTTTGTACTACTTTCTTTTTCATTGTCACCATATAAGGCACATTTGACAGAATTTAGTTAATTCCTCCTAATCTAGGGGAGCTTTAGAGATAATACAGGAAACTACAAAAAGAAGAGAAAGGGGAAGATCCATAGCACAAATGTCCTTCCACTGCCATAGTGCTAGGTATAATTTATCTGATCTATAAAATACCAGTTTATGCTAGATGAATATTGTAGTAAACTACAGGTAATCAAGGTGATCACATGACCCTGGGACCCTGCAACTATCATAAATGTGGACCAGGCGCCAAACATCTGAATTTTGATCATGTGACCATGGGAATGCTGCAAGGGATGCTGAAAGTGGGAAAAATGGCCATAAGTCACTTTTTTCAGTGATGTTGTAACTTCAAACAGTCACTAAATGAGTGATTGTAAGCCGAGGATTACCTGTACAGAGCACTTAACAGTTTTCAATGTGTTTTACATTCTCTTTAGGCTCTGGAAGTTTAATTGGAGTTTCTCAATGAAGCAAATAACACAATACCAGCTTTCCACTACTGTTAATTTGCTTATACCATATGTAACTGGAGGAGAACGTTGAATTTTCTCCAAGACACCATTACAATTTAAAATTTACACTGGAGCATATGAAGTTAAATCTGACCCATAAATCTTACAGTAGAATTCTCAGCAATGTACAAAGTTTCTGTGGCTGACAATGTCGTCTGTTGAGGTAAACGTTAGAGTTAAAAAGTGGTCTAAACGATGAGAATAATGGAGCCCATTGATTAGTATTAGCATTATGCAATGATTTGGATTCCAAGGTGGTTTCAAGAACACCAAAGACAATAATGATGTATCTGTTGTCAACACTTTAAAGAAGTTGGACTTTTTTCTAGGCCATGCAAGGCCAGGAAGATATATGTTTGCTGTAAGTAGGTTCCCCCCCCCCCCCAAAAAAAATGCTCTGAGGATACCCATTGCATATTCTGAATAATCTTTTACTCTTTGAATCCAGGGCAGTCTATCTTCTTCAGTTGATCCATTTAGGATAAAAATATCAAATTCAGTTGCCATTTTTAATTAATTTTCGGTCCTATAATTCATCCCAGAACCTTAGCAGCAATGGCAAGGAAAGGCGGTAGAATTATTGTGATGGAGAGGGACTTAGTGTGCGAACAGCAGTTTTTCACTTGCCCAGCTGCTGCATTAAAATCATCCATTGTAAGATTGTGAGAGGCTGTGGGACCCAGATAGTGGATGGATTCAGAGGTAGTGAGTTGGAGGCAATACAGTTCAGAAGTGGGCGATGTGAAAAGGAAACATTTCAAAGAGGCTGTATCTTAATTGGTTTCTATAAATCTGCCTCAGAACTTCCATATACAGATTGTATTTTTTTTCCTTATTCTAACGGGTGTTAAAATGCCTTTCTGAAATCTGTGTGGTTCTCACTTGAGTTTGCAAATAACAGTAAATGGTGTCTGCTGTGTTTTAAACTGTTTGTGGAAGGCAGTTGGAAGGAAGTCAAGCTATTTCAGTTGTGAGCATGTTCCAAAGAGGCAGTTTTGCTACCAAGAAGTGCTGCCTTCTGATTTTGGCCACCATGCCCACGCTCTAGGAAACCATATGTTGCTTCTCTTGGAAAAATGATATGGGTCAGGGTAATTCTACTAGGAGAAACTCTCCTGAAGGTACCCTAGTGCCAAGATGTAGAAGGTTTTACAGTACCTTAAATTGCACTCAGTAACCTAAGGGTAACCGACAGAGGGTCGATAGACTTGTAGCAGAGATGACATGTGCTCCCAACTTCTGGGTTCAGTGAACACAAAGGTTGTTGGATCATTTGTAGCTCTGGGTGGTTTTAAGAGCAGCCCTAAGTACAGCATGTTATGGTAGTCCAAATGGATAGTGATAAGGGCATGAGCTACTATAGCAAAGTCCTCCTACCCCAGGGAAGCTGGCCAAAAGCTCCTTGGTCACTAGATGACCTCCAAGGTCCCTTCCAACTCTGTTACTGTTTAATGCCTCCAATTACTACTTATGCAGACACAATGAATATAAAATAGTAAAAATGAGTAGTTCTGAGAGAGTGAGTAATAGGCAGTAGGGGGCATACAGTAGGTTAGAACTATTAGGCTTGATTTATTTTAAAGTAACAGCCTGAGGTCTTCAGGAGCCCATCCACATTTGGCCCTTGGTGTTGCCCATAGTGAGAAATTTATTTATTTATTTTATTTATTAGTCATATTTCTATGCCGAAATACTGGCCTATTTCAAGGTCCAGAGACTCACGATCCCTGATCTCTTGAAGGAGAATGCCATATTTTCCAGTTTCATTTAGAATCAAAGCAATTTCATTTTTAGCACCAGCCAGCAATATTCCAAGAGATCAGCAGGATTTTCTGTTGATCCCTCTGAAGTCAATTGAATGATAGGTGACTGGCAATATTTGCGAAGGGGGAATCGGAGGTCTTACTAATAAGAATGTTTCAGTGGCATCCTATCTTGACAACATCTTCTTTATCCAAAGTACAGGAGAACGTTCACTTTAGGTACTGTATGTGTTGCCTTCTGCAGGGTTAGAAGAGAGATTTCACTGTATCCTTATGCAGGAAAGTTGCTCTCCTGTAATGCTGGACTTGATTATACTTCCATTAAGGAACTATCCAGGGAATCCAGAATATCCCTTTATCTTCTTTTAGTTGATAAGTGAATGATAGTTTCCAGGAGAGCTGCAATATTCTGCTCTGCTAACCATTGCAACACAGAATCTTACAGCTTTGCTATGTAGTGTAATTAGGACATAATTTCATAGAGTCTTAATGTTATTGTTTTAAACTTTAGATTGCAAAGACTGTATGATTACCGAGCATGACTATATAAACTAAAAATACAAGATGCAAGGTCTCTTTAAAATAAAAGCTCTATATTTGTGCTATATATTTGCATGATTGGAACTATATAAGGAAAAGCCTATACATATTAAGGAATAAATATCTGAAGCAGGCTGCCTTCTTCATTCTGTTAGCTTCTGTAGATTATAAAAGGATAGGAATCGTGGTGTCTGCAAGCTTTGGTCAAAAAATTCAAGATAGCCAGTCCAATGTACTATAATCTCAACTCTATCTGGTTTTTTTTTTTAAAAAGTGCATTATACAATGAGAATATGTGAGATCCATGGAAAATATATAAAAATTAAAATGTTGAGAAATGAAAAGAATAAAAATAAGAATAACAGAGAAACAAGCATTGTGGAAAACATTTGACAATTGGAACATGGGAATTTGAAATGCTGAGATAGACTCCTTGGACAATTCAAACTGGAAAAAGTCAGTGGAACTATTTATAGTAGAATCTATATTATTTAGTGTGGGATAGCGATGACAGTATTCATTATTTAGGAAAGTTGGGATTGTGAAGTTGAATGGGCAGATGATTGGGAGTAATGCCAGATAATTACTGCTAGAAGTATTAGCTACAAGGAAGGGCAAATTGCAAGTAACCTATGCAACTAAGGAACCCACCTTTTTTCAGCATAAAAAAATCTATCTACTGTAACAGTAAAACCACGTTGCTCTGACCACTACATTTTCAGGTTTTTATGAAATGAAATAAAAAAGCCTAAATTTCTAAAAAGCTTGACAACTCTTAGAAAAAAATCAAATTCCACGAAGAATTTTTGTGGAATTTGATTTTTTCTAAGGGTTGTCAAGCTTTTTAAAAATTTAGGCTTTTTTATTTCATTTTTGAAACTGATGAGAAATTTAAAAGGTATGAACCTTGGAAATCTGAAGACTTTAGCAACTTGTTCCCTGGGTCCAGTGGTGGGATTCAAGTAAATTAACAACCGGTTCTCTGCCCTAATGATTTCTTCCAACAATCAGTTTGCCAAACTGCTCAGAAAGTTAACAACCGGTTCTCCCGAAGTGGTGCAAACTGGCTGAATCCCACCACTGCCTGGGTCTGAAGGTGCAACTGATTGGTTAATTGGGCTACTCTGCCCAAGAGGTCAAACTGGAACAAGATTTAAAAGAGAGTCTCCTTTCAGAAAGTGATGAGGTAGCAAATGAAAAATCAATGCAGTTTTGGAGTTTTGGAATTTATGGCCAGGAACACTACATAATTAATTTATTCCATGAAATAGTCTGCATACTAATAACCATTGCAATACTGACACAAGTATTATTTGGTGCCATCTGCTATATATAATGCAACCTCTTTTTTAGCGAAGTTTTGGGATGTTGAGAGAAAAGTGATGTAGTGTCAGCCTGATAGATAGTAGACCAGGGGTGTCAAATTCACGGCGTCATGTTGCCATCACATGACATATCACTCCTTTCCCCCCCTTCGCTAAAATGGGGGTGGGCGTGGCCAGCACATGACGTATCTGGCCTGTGGGCCGCAAGGTTGACACCCCTGAGGTAGATCAAACAGAAAACATAACCAGATGAACAATTTATATTTTACATTCAAGCTATAATTAATAGCATTTTGCAAATCTCTGTCCCCCATTACTTTTCCCAAACTAGGGAGGGTCTCTTCTGAGTCTTTTGTTCCATCCACATTCCTGCCGTAGACGCAGTACCTTTATCTGACTGTTCCTTTGGCTGGGTCTTTCTATTGTGTCTCCCAAGATCATTCACACATACTATTACACATAATAAATTGAGTTTTATGTTGCTAAATGTAAATGCCCATCAGAAGCTTGTAGCATATTTAGATTGTGACATTTATTTATTTTATTTTTTTAAATTTGATTTATATGCCACCCTTCTCTGGAGACTCAGGGCGGCTTACAATGCATTAAGCAATAGTCTTCATACTTTTGTATATTTTATACAAAGTCAGCTTAATGCCCCCACAAACTGGGTTCTCATTTTACCTACATTAGAAAGGATGGAAGGCTGAGTCAACCTTGAGCCTGGTGGGATTTGAATTTGCAATAATTGCAGGCAGCTAATGTTAATAACAGTTAATAACACTGCTTTAGCCTGCTGAGCCACCAGAGATCTTTAGGCATTAATTCCTAGATATTTAGGTATACTGAGAAAGCAATAATGTCCTTGTCCTTTTTTATGGTCTGTGAATTCTTCTTGCTTTAGATTTTTGGAAGAATTTGAAAGAAGAGTCCTATATCCAATTTGGACATTATTAATAAAAGATTGGAAATGAAACAGCATTTCGTTTAGAAATTATTTGCCCATTAACATGACAAGATCTTCAGAGGTAATTGTAAGAAGAGTGCTATTTGTGGTCAAATATGTTTGTCACATATGCACTATGTGTAGAAAGAGTGCAGAAAACCATTATTTTAACTGTCATTTTGCATTTTTAAAAGATAAAAACTCAAATTTAACTGTCATAACTTCTTAGAATTTTTGACTACTCCTCTCTAGTGTTCAAGAATTTTGTTCTACTGATTTAAATTAGAATATATGCCATGTTTCAATTGCTTCATGTAACTTACAGTAGATAAAATATGTTAATTTGTGTAAATGCTTTTCTGAGTGCAAATGCTTATGCTGAAAGCACACTTATCTTTAAAGCTGCATGTCTTTCATTCTTGGTTTCTTTTATATGCACATTTTATGTTTTAATGCATGTCTTAATATTTTAGGAGACTTTTTAAAGAGAATATTTGAAGCTACATAGAGTAATTCTCCTTACTTCATAAATATTCATAAGTTCATAGAAAATCTTGCTTGAATTGCGAGCTTTTTTCTTCAGTTTTTCTGCTAGTGTTTTTGTGCTTTCTTTCATTGCCATACATTAGCAAATCTGGGAAACTGGTTTTGCTGACATGATAAATCATTGTGTAACAGAAAAATCAAACTATTTTCCATGGTTATCATCTGTTAGCTTCATATCTTGGAAATGGTAGCTCACAGGTTCTATTTACATGACATACTTAACTAGATTAACGGGGTTTAGCATATCATGGCAACACTTAGACAAACTAAGTGTTGAACTAGAGGAGAGTTATCTGTAGAGTTCAGTGGCTTAACAGGACATTATTCTCTGTCCCTTCTAATGAAACAGAGATTAAAGTCTCAGGATGGCTAATGTGTTTGGGTATGTATGAGGGAGAATATATGGAATGGCAAAAAGAAATGAAGGTGGTTAAACTTTTCTGTGTAGTCCACAGTACTGCCAAATGTCGTTGAGGCCTATGAATTTTAAAACTTTTTAAAAATAAAAATTAGGATTAAAAAATTTCAAGGATGTTACAGTTTCATAGCTTTCTTTAAGGCCTATGGGAGAACTTGGAAATTGGTTACACACTCCTGGTGATTTGGTTAGTTGTGGGAGCAGCTAAATTGATGTTACTATTCAGTTTAGTCAAAATGCTGCAATTATTTCTCTTCAAACATTATTATTAAAACAGATGCTTAAAAGTGGTCCAGATACTCTGGCATAAGGAGAGACCTGAAACTTTTTTTCTCTTTGAAAGACAAAGCATTCATTCGTTCGTTTGTTCGTTCGTTTGTTTGTTCATTCATTCGGTTTATGCACCACCTGAAACCTTAGGCTTATTAGGATTGCCAAAACAGAACATAGTACAGAAATCAGAATTATGTTTAATTAAAATAGTACAATTTAAAATTAATTCACCAGATTAAGTATTCAAATTAATGAGCTAAAATGTGTTCAGCATAGCATGGATAGTGATAATTAATTTGAATATTTATTATACCTTGCCCTGAACAGATAGATGACCTTTCCCACTGCTTTTATGGACTGTAGATGTTGAATGGAATAGAGGGGGGGGGGGGAAAGATAAATCCTGAGAGCCAATAAAATTATAAAATTTTACCAAATGAGCTTGGTCTTGTGCTGAAATTGTCAAGGAAAACAAAATAAAATAATTTATTTAGTAGTGTAAATTCTGTTCCATTATTATCGTTGCATATCCAATCCAACATGGGAGAGCAGTGATAAGTTTTTCTCCCTCTCCTCTCCTCTCCTCTCCTTTCCTCTCCTCCCCTCCCCTCCCCTCTCCTCATTATGCTGGTGACATAAGTAAAGAAATGGTTTATACTGTAAGAGGGAAATTATCTCCAGTGGGAAGCCTTCATGTGCATGGGAACATTTTCATATGAGCTGGAACCCTGGCAATGGATGGTTACTGCTTGTGTGGCAGTGGCTATATGTGGAGTTATACATTTCAATTAACTGGGCTGTATGTGAAGTGATTGGCTCTTACTTACCTTATTATATACCTACCAGGAGGCTTGGTGGCGTAGTGTTTAGAATGCAGTACTGCAGGCTACTCCTGCTGACTGCCAGCTGCCAGCAGTTTAGCAGTTCAAGTCTCATCAGCTCAAGGTTGACTCAGCCTTCCAGCCTTCTGAAGTGGATAAAATAAGGATCCAGATTGTTGGGGGCAGTATGCTGACTCTGTAAACTGCTTATAGAGGGCTGTAAAGCAATGTGAAGCGATATATAAGTCTAAGTGCTATTGCTATTAGATGAAAAAGAGAGGCAAAGAAATGATCTCCTCTTTTCTTGTATTAATATGAGTTTGCATAGATAACACTTGAACAAGAAGGCTAAAGTCATACTCAAGATTAGCATTGGTTAAATAAAGTGTGTTACAAATTTCTGTTCTGAAGATAATAATTCCATAGTGCTTCGTCATTTATAAGACGGAATGCATGCCATGTAAGGGGAAAATGAAAGTCGTGTTCACTGCTGTAGAATTTACAGAGTTTAGTGCCAGATGATAATAAATGCCCAGTCAACAGTAATACTAGTCTGTGTAATGAGAACATCAATGTAGATAAATCAAACATTATTGAAAACATTTTTCCTTAGTAAAAGGGAAATAAAATGCGCTAGTGGATATTATTCACTGTTGATTCTTCACATGTAGCAATTGAGTTTAGTATATTGGTCATTTAAGCCAACAGTTGTGAAAATGGGACTTTTGTAGATTAATGTTGTAGAGTTTCAATCTATTGTTGTATTAAAAGATGAGAAAGGATATCAGAAATATAGTAAAAATCTCAGAAATTTGAATTGGAAATTGTTTCATTAAACTACCGGTATATAAAAATGCATGAAGTTATTACAGTTACTTTGTAATTTAAGACCTTGTAATTTAGATCTTAAGTCTCATACTTTCCACAGTTCAAATACTGAAATGATTTGTCTTTAAACAGTAGAAAACTGGAATTATAATATGGACCACTTTTGCCATGGATTGCTTATGTAACAGCTTAACACTGACCATTCTAAATGCAGCATTCTGCCCTTATACTGTTATTCTTGATGCCTTCTTTATAGCTTTTCAACTCCAGCAGAAAAAAAAAGTATCTCTTCTTTTAAAGCTTCAGTTACATTTGTGCTGCTCCATCCTTTGTTTTCCTACATTAATCTGGCCTTCTAGGATGTTATTCTTAATGGTTAAGATATATTTTAAAGGATTTTACTAGCACCTTCTAATGTTGACCGCCAGGGTCTGCAGCATGCTCCCTCTGCTGGTGCATGTGGGCCGGGCTAGTCCCATACGTGTGAGATCGATCCTCAGAGGGCCTAGATCAGTGTGGGTGAAACTTTTCGGCACCAAGTGCCGAAATGGGAGGGTGCTCATGCACACGGGGGAGCACCACATGCCAGTCACCTGGTCTTCTGGTTGGCATACATGTGTGTGCGAATATCAGCTTGCCGGCACGCATGCATACACCGGAAACCGGAAGCTCAGCATCCTGGTGGGTGCAGGCGCGCCAGGGAGCTGCTGTTCCAGTTTCTGGTGCTCCCGCATGTGCAAAGACCAGCTGGCCAGCGCGCACGTGCATGCTGGAACCTGGAAAAGCAACGGGTGATGGCTGGCGTGCCTGGAGAGATGGCTCTGCTTGCCACTTCCGGCATGCATGCCATAGGTTCGCCATCACAGATCTAGACCCATGCCATGAAGTGCTTTAAAGGTGATAACCAACATTTTGGATTGGAATACTATTCCAATTTAATTGAATAGTGTTTCTTCCTCCCAATTTTCTGATTTATTCAAAGGATGCGTGGTATAAACTTAAAAGAGATTAATGCTGAATGGGGGGAGAGGGAAAATCTTCATAACTGATTTCTGCTGATAACTCTGCAGATAACACATGGGGAAACTGAGCACTGCACAGAATTGTTTTTTTGTGTTTGTGTGTGTGTATGTGTGTATACATGTGTATATATATATATATTGTGTGTGTGTGCTTTCTAATTGGTGAGAGGAAGATTACCTTAAATTTAAGTACCTCCTTTTCTGTAAACATGACAGTATGAACATATACACACACAGCATGCCTGATTTATTCAAAATAAAAAATGTGTTTGTAATTAAAATGTTCCTGTTAGTTTTTACTCTTAATTTTTCTATTATATGTAAAATAGTAAATAGCAAAGCAACTGCTCTATGATAGACCAATTTGGGGAAATTGAGCCAGCAGGAAAGTTTATGACAAATAATTTTCTATATACAGGTTGTCCTCGACTTACCACCGCAACTGAACCCAAAAGTTGTGTTGCTAAGTTAAACATTTGTTAAGTGAGGTTTGCCCCATTTTACAACCTTTCTTGTCACAGTTGTTAAATGAATCAGTGCAGTTGTTAAATTAGTAATAGGATTGTTAAATTAATCTGGCTTCCCCATTGACTTTGCTTGCAAGAAGGTCACAAAACTGTGATCAGATGACTCCAGGACACTGCAACTGTCATAAATTTGAGTCAGTTGTCAAGCATCTGAATTTTGATCATGTGACCATGGGGCTGCTGCAATGGTTGTAAGGGTGAAAAACGGTCATAAGTCACTTTTTTCAGTGCCATTGTAACGTCAAATGGTCCCTAAATGAAATGTTGCAAATCAACCAGTTTACTGTTTGTAAGATTATGACTACTGTGTAGAACTTTTCTCTGTAAAGGTTTTCCTCACAGCTACTTCCTGCTCTAAAAACTCTTTTCATGTGCTCCTGCTGCCACTAAAAAGCAATTCACTTCTCTCAAGTGAAGGTGCATTAAGTTATAATTGCCATTTTAGACCATGCCCTGTTCATTTGATTTTGTTTCAGACTGGATGTTTTACTGCCAACTAAGAGGAATCACAGATTGCATTTGCAGCTTCAGGTTATTCCAAAGGACACCTTGTGTTTTAGTATAATAAAAAGAAGAAATTAAAGAAAAAAATATGTGTTGTTCTAGCGTGATACAATAAAAAATGAAGTAATGAAAGGATATATTTTTGTGCAGTTTGAGAACATAGAATGCACTATGTCTACTCTGTTTAGTGGCATTCCGCCTTTTCGGTTAGGTTGAAGCAACCTAATAAGTATTGCACTTGTCCCGCAGATACACTTCATGTTCATTCTTATTATGTGAGTAAAGTTATTTTTTATTACTTCAGCTCCTGGAACAAAGAGAAAAAAACAAATATCTTTTAGATGGATGAATGTCACCAACTTTTTATTTGCTTTTCAAACTCTGAAATTTTAAACTAGTCATCAGTTAATATTTCTCTTTTCAGCTGTTATGTATTGCTATCTAAATGAGGTTTGCCAGGTGACGAGATGTCCAAGGATGCAGTCTTTCCTGGTCTACACCTCCGATATGTTGGGGCATCCTCCCAGGGATCTATGACACTTTGCCATGGCCAACCCGTCACTGCTAACTTGCTGCTAGACAACTTGCTATGGCCATCTCGCCACAGGACAGCTTGCTGTGGGACAAGAGTTACACTAATATCAAAGTGGAATGGAATCATTAAAGAAAGGATGCAAAAGGAGGGACAGAACAAAATGTGAATGGCAAAAATTAAAATAATTTTTATTTATTTTAAATAATAAAATAGAATTGTTAAATTGTCCCGCTACAACTTATCCACCGGCGAGTTGGCCGTGGCGAATTGGCCGTGGTGAGTTGACCGCAGCAAGTTGGCTGTGGCAAGTTGTCCCATTAACCCTAAGTCTTCCTAAGTCTTCAGGGCAGTGAGTTGGGAAAAGGTTCAAAGGATTAGTCTGAAATTTTCAAATTCCATAAGTTTGAAACACAGGGACGATCATGTAAGTAAATGAAATGAGGCAACTTTCTCACATGACAAAGAAGTTGTAAGGAGGATCAAGCAGTCACAGGGATAGAGAGACTGTTGTATAATGCAGCCTATCTATAATATTTATATCTAAACAGCCTTGTTTGTTGTGGGGGCACCAGCTTGTCCTCCATCTCAAGATGGAAAACAGCTCAGGGCAACCTAATGTCAGATAAAGCTCATAATTTTGTTTATTTAATGTCATCATATGTCTGTTGCTCTCTAACGTAGATGTTTATAATTTGGTTATAAATTATAGATTGTTCATTCCTTTAAAACAGGTCTACAAGCTTCCTTTTCTGCCCTATATTCATGTTGCCTCCCTCAATCTTTCCATTGTAAGTTGTGCATTCTTTATATGTACTCATTAGAAGAACTTTTAATTAGAATGAAAGCAAGCATACTAAGTGCAATGGAAGCATTTTTGTTGTATATTCTTTGTGCAGAATTCATTGTCTTATATGGCAGTGAGACACCCATTTCAATTAAATCCACTGTGGAATATCAATGCTTGACTTCATCAATAGTAATTCAGATAGGTCTATTTGTTTGAACTGCTGATTGCTTTGATCTGATTTTTCAGTTCTTGATGTTAGAATTGCCACCAGACTATTAATAGTTTTAGTTTTATTTAGCTACCTGTTTTTAGAATAATTGGCACAGAAATGAGAATTAGGATCAATTTAGAAGTTCCATTCTCTCACAGTCAGTGGTGACTGCCTCCATGACAAACCTATGGTTGCACATTTTCTTGACATAGTAGTGATCTATAAAAAGAAAGGAATAATCCCGTTCTGATTCCCTTTTTCTTGTGGAGACAGCAACAATATGCTCACACTGCCAGTATTATGCTATGGTGTCAAAGGATGAGGTAATCATTTGCAGGAATAATTGCCATTTAAACATAGATGCTGTATCATAAGATGTGGAATGGACACAATTGTTTAGGTTATTAGCACCCTAAATTGCAGATAGTATACTAATCCAACACCAATGCAGGAATAATGGGTTTGGTTCATTATAAATGTTGTTTGCTGCATCTGTTTGAAGTGTTTTCTCCTTTGCCTGACTTTACAGCATAACCCTGCTTTTTATTTATCCATGTGCTTTTTGCAGACAGTGAAATAAATGCTAACAAAATAGGTTTAAAAATAACTAACAATAGGGAGAGAAAAAAAAGAAAAACAGAAAAGAGAGAGAGACTGATTTTCCACAGAAAACACCCAGAGCCACAAAACCTGGGTAGGCGTGGCTGGGGCAGGTCATGTGACTGGGTGGGAGTGATGTTGAGTTGGCCACGTCCACGCAGGTTTTGTGGCTCCCAGTGTTTTCTTTTTTAAATTTTTTTAATTAAACATTTTTAGAGACGTCATCTTTCTTTCTTTCTTTCTTTCTTTCTTTCTTTCTTTCTTTCTTTCTTTCTTT
>WNWU01000017.1:32490149-32503232 GCA_012654045.1 Ptyas mucosa
TTTCTTTCTTTCTTTCTTTCTTTCTTTCTTTCTTTCTTTCTTTCTTTTTCTTTCCTTCCTTCCTTCCTTTCCTTCCCTTCCTCTCCCCTTCTCTCTCATTTGTTTTCCTTTTTTCCCTTTCTCATTCTCTCCTTCCAGCTTTCTCCCATTTCTCTCTCTCCCTCTCTCTCCCTTCTCTCTCTTGTTTCTGTTTTTTTCCTCTCTCTCATACTCTCCCTCCATCATTTTCTCATTTCTTTCTCTTTTTCTCCCCTTTTCTCTCTCTCATTTCTCTCTCTCTCTCTCTCTCTCTCTCTCTCTCTCTCTCCCTCCCTCCCTCCCTCCCTCCCTCCCTTTCATTTGTTTTTCTCTTTTTCTGTTCGGCTGGGTGCTGCGGGCCTGTCCCCCTTTCCATCGTCCTCTCCTCCCAGATCCCATTCCCACCTCACCAGCCCTCGTTTGGCTGGCTTCGTTTGCAGCTGGGTCAGGCTGGTGTCTCGGGGCAAAATAAAAACAAAAACAAAAACTAATAATACATCAGCCAACACATGCAGTTTTCACATCCAAAATAAAATGAAAAGAACTGGATTGTTTAAAGCTTTGTTATATCATGATAAAACTGGAATGGGTTATATATCCTTCTGTAAGAGATCAGCTCAGAATGCCGATAATAAGGGCAATAGTTTATTACGGTCTTCCACCAGAGTATGATAAGAGTACATAGATTCTTCAGGGTGGAAAAAGAGAAGGCAGCAAGAGAAAGAGAAATAAGGGACAGTTAGAGAAAGGATGTGGGCTGTGGCTTCGATTATTACTTCCTCCAACCATGCTGACTATGTATTTCAGTAAAAGTTACTTGTAGGGAAATATGGCCATTGTTGCTACATCTGAAGTAACAAACTGCTGTACAAATGAATGTCTACTTCTAGCACAGGGGTGGGTTCTACTTACCTTTACTACCGGTTCGCAATGGGATCATGCGCGCGCATGAGCGAAGCCAGTTTGCACGCCTTGCTTCTGCGCATGCGCCTTGTTTCTGCGCATGCACAGATCACTGATGACGACATCCGGGATGGTGGGCAGGGCCGCCCACCAGTTTTACTACCGGTTCTTGTAAACCGGTCCAAACCGGGGGCAACTCACCACTGGTCTAGCAGATAGCTTAGTTGCTATTTTTAAAATTCAAATTTTTGAGATTTATTAAGGCCAAATTTAAAATCCTGAAAACTACATTACATATGTGTAAATGACGTGTGAGAATGATCTTAAGGTACTAAGGGATGCTTAAGAGGAAATGATCAGACAAGAGAGGGAGGAGTGGCTTAACAGTTAGAAGAAGAAACTTTGGAAGAACTTACCATAATTGATCTGGGAGTTAAAAAGTGTGTATGGGAGATTTGTAATTTCAGATTTGCAAGACTCTGTTCAAGTAGCTTACAATAAAGTAGGTTTCGCTCATTTCGTTGTGTTTCTTGTCTGGTTTACCTGGGAGGGCTGACAATATGTATAGCATTTACACTGTTAAATTTGCTATAGTGCTTACATAACCTGTAAGGTGAAGTGGTATATTATCTTTGTTAAAAGGAAAATTGGATTCATTTCAAACCAGGAAAAGAAAACAATGCAATTATTTGTTTGTTTATTTGTTTGTTATACTTATTTGCTTCCCATCTTGCCATGGGGCTACTCTGGGCAAATTACAACAATAAAATGGGGAAAAAAAGAGAAAAAATGTAAAAACAACAACAACAGTAAAGTAATAAAACAATAACAGTCAACAGTGGAAGTACAATAATATGAAATTTTAAAAAATGAACAGAGGGGGAGCAGGAAGCTCAGGACGGAGGAGAGCTAGTTAGTCCAGAGGCCATATCCAGTGTGGAACTCCCCCATTGGGATTCAAGGCCAACTTCACACAGACCTCTGTGGAAGGATGGGGAGATGACAAACTACATCCTGGGGGCAGAATGTTCTAAAAGGCTGGCACTACAGTAGAGAAAGTTTGGAAGTTTATTCCAAGAGCACAGTACAAGATGATCATGAGTCAAGTTTCTTGTTGTAGTCTCTTTTATCGTCCGAACTTTGTTTCTTGAAAGCCTATAAAGAGAGTGCCTGTCCTCTAGGAATCCTTAGAGAGTATAATTGACTATGGTCAGTCACCCTGCTGAGCTCTGGTTTTCTATTTATTGATTATTGCAACCACGGTTTCCTGCTTTGTAACACTACAAGTGGAGGTGGGTGAAATCAGTGGAGGCATCTCTGGCATCCTGAAAGGAATGTTTACCTGAATAGTCTTGTTTGTTTGTTTGTTTGTTTGTTTGTTTATCAAACATGTACAAGATAAGAAGTATAGGTATGAACATAAACATAAACAAAGGAAGTAAATATAAATAAATGGGGATAGTAAGACAGGAACGGTAGACACGGTGGTGCGCTTATGCACGCCCCCTTTATGGACCTCTTAAGAAAGGAATGAGGTCCATGGTAAACAGTTTGAAGTTGAAACTGTGAGGGTTTGAGGCTGTAACAACGGAGTCGGATAGAGCATTCCAGGCGTTGACCACTCTGTTGCTGACACTGTTGTCTCTTATCTTTTGTCATTTCTAACCTTTTGCTGTGGAAATGGTGGGAAGATTGAATGACATTGAGTAGAGGGGAGATGGAATGGTGGAGAAGGTTTTATTTTCTTTCCACATTTTTATACTGCTCATAAAGTTGTCATAAAGTGTCCAATTCTTGTTGACTTTATAGGCAAGTGGTCTTTATGCTACTGTAAGCTTCTGTTAGTTGTTGGATGTTCATCTTTGTATCAGTTTTAATGTTATCAAGCCAGCATATTCTTTGCTTGTCCCTTCTTGTTCCACTAACCATTCCTAGCATCACTGCCTTCTCCAATGAATTTGCATGTATGACATGGCCAAAGTAAATCAGATATAATCTTGTGATTTTGGCTTCTAATAATGTGTCTGCTTTTATGCAATTCAACACCTCTCTGTTGGCTGCTCTGGCTGTCATAAAGAGCTGAGAATATAAAGATACCACAGAGAGTTGAGGATAAAAGTACAATGTCCTTATTTATTTGTGTCAATTGTGATTTAAGTAATATATCTTTTGCCAAAGCTCATCTGTAATAGTTTGTGGGAAAAGCCTTAGGAGATTAGGCAAAGAGATGCTGCCTATGTAATGGTCAAATAAGAAATGGTACAGCCTGCAGCTAGATGGGTGGGTATGGCATGAGTGAAAGTGAAGAGGAACTAAAGAGCCACTTGATAAGGGTGAAGAAGGAGAGTGCAAAAGTTGGCTTGAAACTCAACATTAAGAAAACTAAGATCATGACATCCGGCTCTCTCAATTCCTGGCAAATAGATGGGGAAGAAATGGAGGTAGTGACAGGTTTTATTTTCCTGGGCTCCAAGATCACCGCATATGGGGACTGCAGCCAAGAAATTAAAAGACACTTGTTCCTGGAGAGGAAAGCTATGGCAAATCTAGGCAGCATACTAAAAAGCAGAGACATCACCCTGCCAACAAAAGTGCGTATAGTCAAGGCTATGGTTTTCCCAGTTGCAATGTATGGCTGTGAAAGTTGGACCATAAGAAAGGTTGAGCGCCAAAGAATTGAGGCCTTGGAATTATGATGCTGGAGGAGACTCCTGCGAGTCCCTTGGACTGCAAGGCAATCAAACTGTCAGTCCTAGAGAAGATCAACCCTAACTGTTCTTTAGAAGGTCAGATCCTGAAGATGAAACTCAAATACTTTGGCCACCTAATGAGAAGGAAGGATTCACTGGAGAAGAGCCTAATGCTGGGAAAGACAGAAGGCAAAACAAGAAGGGGACGGCAGCGAATGAGGTGGCTGGATGGAATCACTGAAGCAATTGGCGTGAGCTTAAATGGACTCCAGAGGATGGTAGAGGACAGGAAAACCTGGAGGAACGTTGTCCATGGAATTGCGATGGGTCAGACACGGCTTCACAACTAACAACAAAGGGCATGAGACTCAGAAGAGACCCTCCCTAGTTTCTCAAGAAGAGAGGATTGTTACTTTCACACTTCTGTCAATGAGCTTTACATTTGGTAAAGCTATAAACATTTGGTTGTGATTCCTATCTGACTTAACCCACAAGGCTGACATCAATCTTGCAAGTACAAGTATAAGCTAATACAAACTAATATAAAGTGAGGAAAAGAAAAAGAAGAAGGATAAATAACCAGAAAGCTAAAAGGGCAAGAAAGGGAAAAAAGTAAAAGAAAAATAGAAAATAAAGAAAAAATGTACAAATAATTGACTTCCAATCTTCTTTACAGCAGTTTCTAAGTGCAATTACAAGTTTACCTCTTATTCTATGGTTACAGTATAGCTCTTTTCTGATATAGCTCTATATTCTGTCTAACCATCAAAAACATAAATCATGTTTGTTTTTTCTGCTTCATGCAAAAAATCTACAAGGGGTTTTAGTAAGCAATAAATGTATTTTCACAAGCCTAATCAGTAGAATATGGTATGAATCAGTGGTGGGTTGCCCCCAGTTCAGACCAGTTCGCAAGAACCGGTAGTAAAACTGGCAGGAGGCTCCGCCCACTGACCTGGACGTCGTCATAGGTGATCTGCGCATGTGCAGAAGACCGCACGGGCGCGTTAGCGAAGGGAGCAAGCGCAGGTGCAATGCGAACCGGTAGTAAAGGTAAGTAGAACCCACCCCGGGTATGAATAGAATGTAACTCAGTCAGAATCATTAAAAAAAAATAGATCTCACCCTGAAATATTGTTCATTCACAAATAGGCAAACACACAGATTCATATATCTTCTCTGCCTTTTTTTGCATATATTTCCATTTCTATAATTTTAGAGGCCTTGCTAGCCTGCAGTGATATGTGAAAAGCTGTGATCAACAATCAAACTATGCACTTCAAAATGGATGAAACACTGAAGGTTACAAGGGTGCTTTTTGAAAATCTGTGTGAAATTAAAATCTTTTAACTATTCATGAGTAAATGCAGATACTCTAGCCCTCCTGGTTATAAAACTGACAGCTGTCATGAATGCTACATTCTCTGGTTGATATATGGCTTCACTTGCAGACAGTGCTACTAAAAAGATTTATTAGGAAGTGAATATTTTTACATAAGCTGCATATATTAATAAGGCTTTCTATCTCATTCATCAAAGCTATTGTTCTAGGAAGCCTAGCCTACATACATTTTTATTATTCAACTCAATATAGGAAATGCCAAAATCATAGCTTTGCTGATAGCTTCTGTTTTTCTAAATGTGTTGGGCGTAGAGAGGAATTGAAGTAGGGCACATGTAGAAACAGACATTCTGCCTTGGTCTAAGGATGATAAATGGGAGAGTGAAATGCACAGATCGAGGAGGTATGCTTAGTCTATAGCTGTGCAGTTCTGGTGAAGAAGTCCTCCTCGAAGCATCAATGATCATTTGTCATGATTGAAGAAGTTCAGCTGCCTGTTTTGTGAAGAATGTGCTGTAAATTCCAGGTGAGGCAAATGATTGAAGGAGGATTGCTCTTTACAAGCAGAAAAGAAGCAATTGTCAGACAATTAATGCAAATATGCATCATTTCTTATTCTGATTGTTCTTCAGCTGGAAAGATGATGGGTTGGCTTTGGCGATGTCTTTATAAATACAAAAAGCAGGTTTATGCACATAGGGTGACCCTGCCTCTATTAATTTCTGTTCTCCCCAAGTACTACACGTCACATTTCACGTCATTGCTTCATGTTTCCAGAGCAATTATTTTGAGTGAAAAGTGAAAAACATGAAGAAGGTTGGAAATGAAGTGTCATGTATGAGTGATTTTAAAAAATGTAATCAGCTTTTTTTGTAGCTCATTTAAATTAGATGCTGGATAAGGTTCTGCACAGTTTCTTCTGGAATGTATATGTCTCTAGCATCTTTCACACAAGTCCTATTTCCATTAAGATGCAACTTAAATCAGCCTTGCATAATTTTGAACCAATAGGCTTTACCTTGGAATATCCAAATTTCTCATTCAAATTTAATCAGCTTTCTCATCACCCCAGTTCTTTGTTTTTCAAGCAAAGCTGCTTCATGAACAAAGTTGTCACATTATCTCCTTTTCTGAGAAAAAGGATCACTGTGCAATAATTACAATGGTTTACATCCAAGTATTTTGTATTCTGAGTTCCTTTGCTGAACATCTTAGTTCTAAATAATAATAGTGGATGATATTTGATTAATATACTATAATTCAGTATACATCATTGTTTTCATTTTAATACTGATTGTGATGTGAGGAAGAGATATTTAAATAAAAACATAAAAAGAGTAAAATTGTTCGTTAAATGGCACTGATTCGGGAGGTGTTAGTGATGTTGATGAAAAGTAAGAAATACAAATGACTTATATGTATGAAAGTTTCAAAAACAATTTTCTTAGGCTATCTCTCAAGAAATATCCTATCACCCAACTTATTGCAGAAAGAGGTATCAACATCAGTCCAAGCATTCCCCATTGATCATTTAAGAATAGAGAGAACACAACTAATTCTGATCGCAAAGCTTTTATTTGATGTCACACCAGCTTTTTGGTTGATACTTGTAATTACTTTTCTGACAGTGTTCTGACTATAGGTGTTTTTAATACACACACACACACACACACACACATTACTGTATTTGATACTAGGAGGTCTTCAAAAGCTAAAATGTTTGAAAAATTCATCTATATTCTGACAAAACTATTTTATACACCCCATCATTACCCACCCCCAAAAAGTTAGGTTTGCACTTCAGTCATAATATTTTTTTTTCTTTAAGAAGTGGCATGTATTGGTTCACAATTTATTGAAGATGAGATGAATGTTGAATGTTTTATCTAACTGGAAAAGAGTTTCTAGGAAATCACATAGACTATTCCTGAAGTGCACTATCAAAGGAAAATAACATTTTTTCTGTTGTCATAAGTGACAAATCAGAATGTGAAATACAATATAAACATGACCTTAATAAGATGTTTATAGGGACTACAAAATGGAGTGTTCTTACCACAATATGTTGTCATATAAAGTAGTATAGATACGACATATAAAGTAGTATATATGTACATATAAATTGTTTGGTTTTACAACAGGAGCAGCATAGTTAAGCTAAATATTTTCATGATTATTATTACGTTTTTATGTCACCTTTTTATAAGCAAAGCAGTGAACATACCCAACACTCCTGCCTCCTCTTTTCCCCACAGCAATAATCCTGTTTGATAGATTGAGCTAAGAGAGAATGATTGGCCCAAAGTCACCCATTGAGCTTTCTTTCGTGCATAAGAGAGACGCAGAACTCCTATTCTCCTGTATAGATATTAAATAAAGAATTTGTTCTGTGAGATAAAGATGAATGGATAGGCTCTAGTCTATCTTATCCTTTGATAAATATGTATTTTAAAGGTGGCCCAAGATTATTTATAAAGTTATAATGATACACTATAAAATTTAGTTAGGCAGAATTTGGAAGTAACTGGAGAATATTGATCAGGTTATGATCCTATAAAGTCACGATGTGTTTGTATGTTATCATACACTCTAAATGGTTTTTTCCCTTAGAATTGAGGTATAAATTAAATATTGTGACCAGAAATATTGGACAGTGCCTCTTTCTGGGATTTGTAAAGGAGATTGGTGGTAGCTTTGAAAACTCCTTTTAAATCCCAAGGAGCGACGAAAGATCAAATCCTATGATGCCATGGGAGTGATTTAAAGGTCAAGATGATGCAGAGCAAAAAGGAGGAACATGAAATTGGATTATTTGAGCAGGGATAAAATATGTATTTTATATTATATTTGTATTATTAGAAATAAACTAAGTATATTTCTAATTTTTTTTTTCTGCTTAACCAGGATTGAAATTCTACTGATTTTTGGATTGTGTATAAATAAAATTTAGGCTATGGGGAAGTTTTTTATTGTAAATTTAAAGAGCGGGGAAGTTAGTATATTAGCTTATGCTCAGTGTGATGAAGGTTGAAAGCTACTTCAACATTGTTTTTGTTGCCTTTTTCTATTTTCTACTTTTTTCTTCTTCTTTTTTCTGCACCTTCTGAACTTTTCTTTTTTCTTCTTGTTTAGTTTGCAACAGCTTTTACTGTGTTTATTAAAAACTTCAGTATTTTTTTTAAAATGGGCTTATTTAGCATCTCTATTAACAGCATGAGTACACGAACTGTTATGTGCAATGAGCTTAATGATATGATAATAGAAATAACCTAAACCAGAATAAATTCTACACCAAGGAACAGCTTTTTATTTTTATCAGTTGTCTATTTCTACTTTGCAAAATTGCATCTTTCTTGAAGTTTATAAACCATAAACAAGTATATTAACTTATCAGGTGAAATAACAGGTGACACATATTCAATCAAGTAAAGTGCATTAGTTGGGCATATTAACATACATTGCTGATTAGGAGAATATATGGAGTAGCTACTTAGCCAAGTATTAGCTTGACAAGGACAACTTTCAGTTAGGTAATTAATATGAAAATATAGTATTTTCTTCAGTGTAATGATACAACTCCATTACATAATACAGTTATGAGATTGTTGGAATCTTACACTTTCTTAATGAGGCTTATTCATTCATTAATTACTACAGTTACATATTCAACAGTCATGAAAAAATAATCTCAAAGAACAATATAAAAAATTGTAAATAAAAACATAATAAATATGACTTAAAAGCAACAACTACTAAAACTTCTTCCCACAGAGCTGTTAATAGTAGATAGTCCTGAGGTGGAGAAGGGAAAAGCCCAGTTGGGCATAGGAGAAATGATAGGAATTACTTTCTAAGCACTTCATGTCATGTCAGCACACATATAAGGAGAGAAGAATATCTTGCTATCAGGGAATGGGAATTATAAATATGCTAAAATATCCCCAACATTTTTTCAGACTTAAATGGTTGTATTTAAGTACTGAAGCAATGTTATAGTGAAGGACTTCCCCCTTGGATATACACTTTTGCAAAATGGCTGCTGTGGAGAGTATGACCACTCATGAGACACTCACTTCAGAAAAGCCAAAATAGTGCTACTAAGACAAAAAGCTGGAACCCAATTTAAAATGTAAAAGTGAAGTCTAAACCCACAAAACCACTCTTTGAAATCCAAATGTGTGTTTTAACAGGACACCTATTTCATAGCAGACAAATTTCTCCTTCTTTGACATTATGTTTTTTTCATCCCAAAATTTCTCCACCAAAATTCAGGCCTAGAGGCAGAGAGAATGAGAAGACCTTTACACAGAGACCCATCTGCCTGGAAGAATACATTGGAGAAATGAGAAAAGGGAACCTTTTTATGGTTATATTAAGCCAAACTAATTCCCTTCCAACTATTGAAGCGTATCTATATGAAAAAGAATGGATAGAGGAGGAGGAGCACAGGCTTCTAAGCTTATATTGGAAGAACTTCTAAGGCACCATTATTTTCACGGACACCATAAATAAATAGTTCTGTCAATCAAAATTTAGATTTAATTGCCAATTTTTAGTGTTCTGGGAATATATTTAAATAATTGTTATTTTGGTGTTGCAATGTTAAATGTACACATAATTTACAATGTGGTTAAGTAATCATAAGCATATCAATATTGGATTGTATCCTGTGGTGATCTTCTCTTGTCACAATCTTTCTAGAAGCTACATACTAGTATGGACAGAAACAAAACAAAAAAACAGTCCATACCCTAATACATGTTTACAGCTACTTATACACATCCATACCCCACTAATACCTAGAATTTGAAAAGTAATCATAGATAGTCACATAATAACTCTTTCTGCATATAAATCAGATGAAGAAATATCTGTACGGGCATTTATTTAAGCTTTAAAGGTTTGGTTAAAGCCATGGAGAAGGTAGGGGCAAAACTGGAGATCTGTTGTGACCCAGGCCCAAGTAAATAGTAGAAAAATCAGTCAGTGAAAAAACAAACTTTATTCGAACAGCTGAGAATTACTTCATTCCCAGCGTCTTCCAACTAAATTAAAGCAAATTCCTCCCAACACAAATTCCTCTAGATATTCCCCTATCGCAAACCTTGATCCAATTAGGCAAACTGCTAAAGGCCTTTCTTGGCAAACATTCAGAAGTCACAGATACAAAAATGAGCTCAAGACGTAGATGAAGAAGATGAAGCTACCAACGTTGTTTTCTGGCAAAGTCCAAATGGTGTTGCTGGTCTGTTTTAAGCCTTATGGGAGGGGCCAATCATCTCTTGGCCCTACTCCTGAGTTGTCCTCTTTGCTTGAGCTACTCTTGCCTTCTGGCAGTTCTTCTCATGCGTGCATTAGGAACAGGCTCCTCCTGTTCTTCTGCCTCACTCCTATCAATCTCTGGAGGCTCTGGAGTCCACACCTCACTCCCCGATGGTCCTGGCCCCATCTCTGCTTCTGATGCAGAGCCCTCATCCGGGCCTTCCCCAGCCTCCAGGACTGGCCCATGTTCTTCCTCAGCCTCATCACTGTCTGACTCTGCTGCCAACTCCGCAGGTTGCTGGCGGACCACAACAAGATCCAAGATTGGATAGTGATTCCTCTAGTGGCAATCCCCCAGCTGTCAGATACAGTGACCAACTAGGGTTGTGTAGCTGTTTAGATTTTGAGAAAAAAAATATGTCCATGGTCATGATCTGAATATTTGCATATCCATATGTCCAAACCTTTTCTTTGCTATTGATAGCTTTTCTTTACAATTGTAAGAAACACTACACTTTTGATTTTGCCTTATTAGAGATACTAATTTAAAAATAAGTGACTTCACATTTATTTCTTCATATGATTAAAAATTTAAAACCTTTGACGCTTAATTAACCACCACTATAATAGCAACAACAAAAAGTTAAAGCATGGAAGTAATCTATCAGATCAGGATGATTCGGTATTATTATAGTTACATATACTTTATTCTGGTTTCCTAGAATTTAGGAATGCAGGTGAAAAGAACCAATTATGGATCTTTGAGCAAAAATGCATTAACTAGAAGAGACCAGGGGTTAATAGAAAAAATATTTGCCAATTTTTTGCCATTATTGAAATAAATATTTGCTATTAATTCTACTCAGAGAAAAGACAACTTTGTTCTTTCTTTTTTGGTGTGTTCTAAAATATGAGGGCAGTTCACTGGAATTAAGGAATTTAAGCGCAAAGAGCATTTTTTTGTTACAATGGTTATAGACGTAGACCAGAGGTGTCAAACTTGTATCATCATGTCATCATCATGTGATGTATCGTGATTTTTTCTCCCTTCGCTAAACTGGGGGTGTGAGCGGCCAGCATGTTACGCATCTGGCCCGTGGGCCGTGAGTTTGACATCCCTGATGTCAAAAATACTGTGACATAATTTCAATTCATTATATATGTAATTAATGGAAGTAGTAACTTTTAAATCATATATTATGTTATTCTGTATATTGTATTATGAACATTTGGATTAAAAAGTATGTCTTTCAATGATTACCTAACCTCCACCATCACCATTACTTTAGTGGATAAGTCAACTATTTCTATTTTAACATTGTGGAGATTTATTTCCACAAATCACAAGAAAGGAACCTTTTACTGTTTTAAGATTTAAATTACAGTGAGAAACAAACTATACCTTACCCTATTAAGGGTACATGGCAGCTGTTGTATATTGGCATTTAGAGTCATATTGTGTTTCCCTTAGATAAGAATTTTTTTGGTCCCTCAGCAAAATGTAACATTTGAGAATTTGCACAATTAACTATTACATCTTTCATATATTCCATGCAGAAATAGAAAAATAGGTACTGTAGACTGAATACTAACCATTGCATTTGAACTGAAGTAAGCAATGTAAGACTGCAGATTAATTAAAACCATCCAATTATTTCTCCTCAGCATATAAATTGCTGTGTTTACCTTGCACAGTAATTTAGTGGCTGTTCTGGCAGAAAGGAAAAGTACAAATTTATCTAAGAGGAAGGATAAGAATATTGGGCCAATGGACCCAATCTTAATTTAACTTGGAAAAAAAAAGCAGAGTTGCTTGATAATGAAATTCATGTTGTATTTAACTATGGTATAAGAAAACCATGTGCAAGATGAATGTGACACCCCCCCCCCCCATGTTCAAAGAAGCTATGAAAAGTATATCCTTTTTCTACAATAAATCTTGTTTTGGGATGTATAGTATGTTAGCTTAGGAAGAGCCGCAGTACTGCAGCTACTTCAGCTGACTGCTAGTTCAGCAGATCAGTGGATCAAATCTCACCGGCTCAAGGTTGACTCAGCCTTCCATCCTTCTGAGATGGATAAAATGAGGACCCAGTTTGTTGGGGGCAATATGCTATTTAGTATACAGTCTTTGGTGTAAGCCACCCAGAGTCCTCGGAGAGTGGGCAGCATAGAAATATGACTAATAATAATAAAAATAATAATGTGGAAAATTGAGAGAGACCTTTAGAATATTCATACATAAAATCAACCATCTTAGAGAAGAGAGTATTCACAGAAATACCAGGCTTTTATAATATTTGCTATTAGTCAATAGCTGGATGCCTTATGTTGTTCTGAATTTCCAATAACAGATTTTGTGAGATTAACTACTTATCATCTACTAGGACGATCTGCTGGATATTTTTTCTATTGAGGTACCTGCATTCTAGAATGGTATCCCCTCAGAGACTCCCATGCTTTCTAATATTATGACATTCCAGAATGCACAGAAAATCTGCTAGCACTGGTGATATTATATAGGTAATAAAACATCTGCAAGAAAACCACCAAGCACAGAGCACCAAGGACCCTGCTTGCTTTTTCCCTGACTGTTGTTGAACCTCTCTAAGATGTGGTTTTGTTTTTGTATGAATCTTCTTTTTCTGATGCAAATCTTTTCCTTCCTCTTTTCATTTCATTGTTTTAGCTTTTTTATAGTGTAAAACACTCAGAGATGTCACAGATTGGACATTTTTGAACCTATGAAGTAAGTAAGTAAGTAAATAAGTAAGTAAGCAAGTCAGTCAGTCAATCAATCAGTCAGTCAGTAGATAGATTCATAGATAGATAGATAGATAGATAGATAGATAGATAGATAGATAGATA
>WNWU01000017.1:32503242-32628295 GCA_012654045.1 Ptyas mucosa
ATAGATAGATAGATAGATAGATAGATAGATAGATAGATAGATAGATAGATTCATTCATTCATTCATTCATTCATTCATTCATTCATTTATTTATTTTATTTATTTTTTCAAACTTTTATACTGCCCTTCTCCTTTCAGACTCAGGGCGGTGAACAGCCAGAATAAAACATATGTATATAAAAATTAAAATAATTTTAATATAATTTGGCCCATATAGTTAAAAGGTATTACAAATTCAAAATTTAAAAATTTAAGATCAATATCACTATATAAAAGCAACATAAAATCAGGCCAGCCCAGCTAGTTGAAAAAGATGGGTTTTTAGGGCCCGACGAAAAGTCCGGAGGTCTGGAATTACTCGTATCTCTGGGGGTAGGTAGGGAATGCAAATAGGAAGAATTCTAAAGCTTCTATCTCCTTTCAATTTGAAAAAACAATAATAATAAAAGCTCCATCTCTCTCTAGGCCAGGCCTGTCAAACTGACAGCCTATGGGCCGGATACGGCCCATGCAGACCCGGCTCTGCAAAGGCAAAAAACATCATGCAAAAGGCAAAAAACATCATGATATGGCCCCGATGTGAGCAGGTTTGACATCCCTGCTTTAGGCTATCTACATAAAAACCAAAAACTACATTCATTTCATTTTGCCTTCAAGAGTGTTCAATAGTTGTACTCAGCTGCACGGAGCCTTCCAATGTCTCATTACAGCCCTCCCGCTCCCAAGGCTGATTGTGGGCTTCAGTAAACAACACTTGGGTTTGTAACTGTAACTGTAGTTCTTCAGTCAACCACTCATCTACTCTGATTTTTTTCAAGGAACCTTACTATACCTTTGTGTTCACTGGGTTAGTCTCACCGGTGGGTTCTACTTACCTTTACTACTGGTTTGCAGCGGGGTCTCACGCGCGTGCTTGCTTTGCTCACTCACATGCAGAAACGTTTTGATGACATCGGGGTCAGTGGGTGGAGCCACCTGCCGGTTTTACTACCGGTTCTATAGAACCAGTGCGAACCACTGGTTAGTCTTCAGAATCCTATGTTCTAAGCGTCATTTGGCAGCACTTCTAGAAAGTACTTTATTAAACAAACAAATAATACTGATGTTACAACTGTTTAAGCAACAATTCCTATGAGACATCTGCTTCAAAAAGAAGGCTATGTTTAGGAAAAAAGTAACTTCAGGAAGTTTGTCCTGGTTTCTCAAAATTGTCTGCATTTAGAGAACACCGTTGATAAACTGGAGTCCCCGGAAAGAGCAATAATTGGAACATAGGGAATGGAAAATATCCTACAAGGAGGAGGTCAAAATGGGTTGAAATTGTTGCACATGCTTAGATTGGAGCATTTTTAAAAACATAACATGCAGATAGCCAAAAGTTACCAAGCAAATTGTTCTCAGGTTGGATTAAAATCGGTGGGTGAAAATTGTAGGAAAACAATGTTTGACTGAACCTTAAGACAGACTTTCTAAACATAAACAGAGAAGACATCTGATTGGGGATCTGGAGAGCTCAATTTTGCTTGAAGTGTTTAAATAGTAGCTACATAGCCACTTTTTCAGAATGCTGTATACTCAAAATTTAAAACTGCATACCTTGCACTGAAGAGAAATTGGAGTAGGAGTAGGTGACCTCCAAGATTCCTTCCAGTTCCATGATGGAACAATTCTGCAAATTGGTAGACATTTTAAAAAAATTTCCATTGGATAAAACTCTGGATGGAAGACAATGCAATTTGACAACAAAGAATCTCCTTAATTTCACAGGTAATATAAGGAGAAAAATATAATTAAAAAAGTGAGATGGGAGTAGTCTGTTATTTTCTTAAGTAGAATCTAGCTGTGCTTGTCACCACTGTTGTCTGTTCATATTGATTCTTTTTCATTAGAGAGATGTTTGCCAGGTCTGGCAGCCATTTAGTATATGAGCACCTCCAATGCTTCCCACTGTCTCAAAGCAATTTGCTTCATGACTGTGAAATTTGCTGATCATACGTAAGACTGAGCTTTGTGAATTGATGACAAGTGAAATTTCAACAGTTAACGCACAGCCTTAATAGATCTAGACTTAATATTCTGTGAGGGCATGTTATATGAGTATTGTTCCTTGGCTTCCACCACTGACTTTAGCAATGCCTCTAAAGTTTCTCAGCATGAATGCTTGATTTGCTACCTGCCAAATCAAGCAAATCTGAGCATTATAGCTTGTGGTGTTCATTTGAGCTGCCATACATTTGAGAACTTATGGTTGAATAATAACTATATTATTATGAACCTTATAATAGTCTTCATATTCCAGTTTTCAGAATCTATGGGTTGAAGCCAACATTAAGTCTATAAGTTATATAAGCTCAAGTCTCACAAAGCCAAAAACGGAGATGCCAGGAAATAGCTATTGTATTTGAAATAATAGTGAAACTGTTTTAAATATTTTGGACTCCAAACTCCATGAGCTCTAGTGTATCTGCCCAGTGGTTATTAATATTGCCTATACAATACTCTCGGAGGGCCCTACTCTGAGGAAATACTTCTGAAAATTGAGTATGCAAGTAAAATGGAAAAAGAACAAGATAAATATAGTTCATAAACTAGAATCAAGATAGTTTCTGCCTTAGATCAGGGGTGTCAAACTCACAGCCTGCAGGCCGGATGCATCATGCACTGGCCACGCCCACCCCCAATTTAGCAAAGGGGAAAAAGTCACAATACATCATGTGACGACAACATGACACTACAAGTTTGACACCCCTGCCTTAGATAAACAGCTTTTTGGCCACCAAGAAGTTAGCACATTGATAGTCTGAAATATAAAGTTTAATAGCTGTAATGGAACAATTAATTAATTGTACAAGCATAATTGAGCTTAAATGGACTCCAGAGGATGGTAGAGGACAGGAAGACCTGGAGGAACATTGTCCAAGGGGTCGCAATGGGCCAGACACGACTTCGCAACTAACAACACAAGCATAAACTACCTGATATAACTGCACTAAATGCTTATCTTTGATTATTTGCTTGGAAACAATTTTAATAATATCAAAGAGTTGGATTGGAACAGAATTAGATGCACCCAGAAACCATTAACTATTAATTAAGCACCTAGCGCCTAGAAACCATTAATAACAATGACAGTGGTCATGTATTACAATAAATTGTGAAGTATTTATTCACGTTTGTTGACTATAGGTAATTCTTGACTTACCACCACAATTGAGCCCATAATTTCGGTTGCTAAACAAGATAGTTGTTAAGTGAGCTTTGCCTCACTTTACAACCTTCGTTGCCACAATTATTAAGTGAACCACTGCAGTTATAAAGTTAGTAACATGGTTATTAAGTAAATCTGGCTTCCCCATTGACTTTGTTTGTCAGAAGGTTTCAGGAGGTGATCACATGACTCCAGGACACTGCGACCATCACAAATATGAACCAGTTGCCAAGCATCTGAATTTCACATGGCCATGGGGATTGTGCATCAGTCATAAGTGTGAAAAACAGTCATAAGCCACCTTTTTAGTGCCATTGTAACTTCAAACAGTCACTAAATAATGATTGTAAGTCAAGGACTACCTCTTCGTCATTCTATTAGAATATTTGAGATCTGATGCATAATGCAACCTGCAGCCATTCAGGGAGTCTTACCCTAAAGACCCAACAATCCTAATTGCTAAGAGACTCTTTTGTTTGTGTCAAGCTAGAAATGTGTCGAATCAATAAATCAACCAACTATCATAATTACATCTGCAGCATGTGAAACATCAATCAGAAAGGAAAAGAAAACAGAAAAATAAAAACTGCTTCTGTTTTTATCAATGGTTTAGTAAGAGGTGTTTGATTAGTGCTGATTCAGTTTTATTTCATTCCTTGACTGTGGTTCCCTTGCTAGTTGTAGCAGCCTAACCTACTATTGTCTTTTAGGAAGGTGTCTGATTTTTGGTTGTGACATACTGTGCTCTGCTTTATGCAGGTGTTCTTTGTAGTTGTGCTAAGGAGTTGGATTCTGGACCAAATTAGCTTTTTTCCTCTTTTCATTTCTGTGTTAGATTCTAGAATAAGATAAATGGAGAAAATCAATATTATATCTTCTATGCATTGTTTTCCTTTTCTAATCCTTTGTATTAAACAGTGGCCCTTGACAGTGCACAAAATTGGCAAGGCTCCAGATAACCTTTGACTTTTCTGTTTGTATTTCACGTAGATTGATTTTATTTTACCTCAAATGCATAATTCTATATTGCTAATATATGTGATGCAACTTTTTTTCCAAGAACCCCTATTTTAGTTTCAGCTGGTATGAATTAATGCTCACCCAATATAAGAGTAGATGATGATGCTGTCTTTTATCTACAAATTGACATTATTGGATACATTCATTGTATTAAAACAAACTACAAGATTATGATATAAACAGATGCTGTATGCTATATTGTCTTTTTTCTTTTCTTTCTATCAAATTACTACCTGAGGGTAGAATTTTTCTACAGAGTTATTGGCATGTACACATAAACTGGTTTTTTTCCTTTAAAAAAGGATTGGAAGTCACCCAATCTTTATATGCTTCATGATGGATAGATGATAGATAGATAGATGAGAGAGAGAGAGAGAGAGAGAGAGAGAGAGAGAGAGAGAGAGAGAGATAAAAGCATCTTCACTTCTGAATTATCACTTAATGCAGGTTCTTTTTATTTAACATTATTTTTCATCCAATAAACCAAAATTTCTATGTCTCTCTTTGAAATGCATACTGAAAAAAATAGAGAACTATTTTAATATCCTCATACAGATGGATAGTTTACTGAGGCAAGTGTTACATTTTGTTGTGTATCAATTCATTTACTTACAAATGTAGTCATAATTATGCACTGTATTTCAGTCCATGAGAACAGCAGAAATATAAAATGCTACTCTTTAATCTTGTTTAAATTTCCCCTTTGTTATATAGTCTTTTATTCTTTGTATTTTTGTTAACCAATAGTCTATAGGATTTTTCATTTAAGGTGAAGTGTCAACTCCAGCAGAAAATAAGTGAAGAATTCTCTTTTGTAAGCTATAATTGAGGTTATGGTATGGAAGTTTGCCTTTGGCAGATTTCTATTACTGAGAAATTGAAACCATGATTTTGACTGCAGAGTAAGCAAAATAAATGAATTATTAGAGACATAGGGAGAATTAAAGTGCAGTAGGAAGTTATCAGAAGCAAAATTCAATATATTGACATTTTTAAACACACAAGATTATTTCAAGCAATGTAACTGTGAATAACCTAGTTTTCTTTAATTATTATTTTTATTACCACATGAACAATCACTGCTCAAAACATATTTTCCCTATTGTGTGAACTGTTAATTGAAAGTTAGCAAATTACCACAGAGTGACAAGCAGGGTAGCCCTGTGTAGAATGTAAATATTATATAATATTTTCTTTGATAACAATTCATAATTAATCATAATGGGGTTGATTTCCAGTTACTAAAAGTGAACATCAATAAGAAATAAGTATAGTTTGTGAAATGTTAATTAGAAAGAGCAACACTCTAGCAGAACTTTAAAAAAATGTAAATATCTTTAAACAGCTCAAATAAGTGTTGTTTGAACGTTCACAGTGATTCTAATCTTCACTATTGTTCCTATAATGCTATTATGATAAGAAATTGAGGGGATGATTGTGTTAGACTGTTGTAGCCCAGCAACCAAATTATCTTGTTATCTGAAAAATACAAATTTAGTATTTCTGTGACTTATTGTCCCAATAAATTTAGTAGGGTTGTGTTAGGGAAGCAACTCTAGCTCTACATGGCTATGAAACTTGTGGGAAGCAGATCTCGTATTTAACTGAAGAGGATGTTTTTGAGAAAACAGATATTACTCTCTTTTTCCATCCCCCTTCCCCTCATTTAGTTTTTTGAGGTATCACCAGTGGTGGTATTCAGCTGGTTCGTACTGGTTCAGGTGAACCGGTAGCAGAGATCACAGGTGGGCCAGCCCACCCACCCCAGTGTAAAGATGTCCTATTTAGCCACGTTTTCGAGGCCGGGCACATGTGCGGAGTGCATGCGTGAAGCGAGCCGGTGGTAAGAATATGTGATAAAAGAACTCATTGAGATTAGATTTCAGTGGAATATATGAAAAACAGTGAAAGATTGCACTTACTATATATAGATTTAATTCCAACAAGTTATCTTTTAAGAGTATTGATACAATCATGTTTTTTTACCAGAAACAAAGATTTAAACAGAAAGCTAAAGTTAGTGACAAGATGGACTGAAGTGTTTTTCATTACTCAGTATTTTTAGCAAAATGCTTCAAGCAAATTGGATAATGGAATTAAATTGTATTAAAAGGGATACTGGCCTTAAAGCAATCATTCTGTTAAGTATTTCAGTGGATGAAGATTGCATTTGATATGGAAAAAAGTACAATAAATGAATAATTTCAGTAAGGAAGAGTGATGGATAGATGGAATAACAAACTTTTAGTGCTGAATAAATATATTGTATAGACATATAATGGTCTGAAGCTAAAACAAAAATATATCCCATATTTTCTATTTCAAGTGTATGTCTTCAAAATATTTAAAAATATTTAAAAACTTGTAATGCAGTTATTCTTTTCCTGGGTAATTATTGCTTTTCCTTAAGTACACATACCAAATGATTTGTTCCTGTGACTATTTGGCAATTACATTTGAAATTAACTGTTGAGTAGCTGTGTTTTTGTCAAAGTGTTGAGAAAGGGTTAAGGGGGAAAGCTTTCCCAGGTGTGTTTTTGTTAATAGGTTTAAAAGCCAGGAATTGTCAAAAAGATCAGGGTTTCATTGAACACCTGGCTATATTGAGAAATGAAGAATGATTAATAGGTGCCTTGTTTAGGGTTGCCATTTTTCTCTATGGACAAGGACAGAGAGATGTACAGTGCATTCAGAAAGTATTCAGACTCCCTTTACTTTTGTCAATTTTGTTATGCTGCAGCCTGATTCTACAGTTGTTGAAATTCATTTTTTTCCTCATTAGTCTACACTCAGTACATAATGACGAAGTGAAAACAGAATTCTAGAAATGTCTGAAAATTTATTCAATAGAAAAAACTGAAATATCACATTGGCATAAGTATTCAGACCCTTTGCAACAAAATGTGAAATTTACCACAGGTGCCTCCCAGTTCTCTTGATCGTTGCTGACATGTTTCTACACCTTGATTGGAGTCTTCCTGTGATAAATTAAATTGATTGGACATGATTTGGAAAGGCACACTCCTCTCTATAGAAGGCCTCACAGCTGACAATGCATACTGTATCCCAGCAAAAGCGATGAGGTCAAAGGAACTGCATGCAGAGCTCAAAGACAGGATTATTGCAAGGCACAGATCTGGGGAAGGCTACAATAAAATTTCTGCTGCACTGAAGGTTCCTAAGATCACAGTGGCCTCCATAATTCTCAGATAGAAGATGTTTGGCACAACCAGGACTCTTTCAAGAGCTGGTCAGCCAGTCAAACTGAGCAATCAGGGGAGAAGGGCTCTTCCCATAATTCTTCACATATTGCCAATTGTACGAAAATGACAACAAAAAGCAGGGGGGATGAATAGAGGGCAGTACACTTTTTTTGTAATTGTTCCAGAACTATGATACATGATATTCCTGGCGAGACAGTAGTGCTTTCACTCTTGACAGTGAATATATTCATTAATTTATAAATGGGCCTTTGTTGCCTTTGACCAGTAGTTCGATAGGAGTTTGGACAACTCTTTACTGTGTTGGTTATTTTTTACCAGTGGAGTGGGAGACATACCTTTGTGAAATTGTATGTGTGAGATACTGTATATCATGTACACACCAGTGATGGTAATTTGATATGAGCAGTATTTAACCATAACAAATAATACGTTAGAAAGCCCGTTTAGTGTAGTTGTTAAGGCATCAGGCTGGAAACTGGAAGTTCTAGTCCTGCCTTAGGGATAAAGCCAGTTGGATAAACTTGGGCCAGTCATATTCTGTCAGCCCTAGTAAGGATACAATCACAAATCACTTCTAAGGATCCTTGCCAAGAAAACGACAGGGATTTTTCCAAGCAGTGTCTGATAAGCAGACACAATTCAATAGAAGAAAAAGACGCTCCCTCTGTTTGTTATCTTAGACCTGATTTGAGGCTCACCAAGTGATTAATTTGTATTAATGTTTACAAATTCTTGCATGTGATGGCAAATCTTTGGCTTATTGTAGTTAGTTTGTGGTTTTAATAACCGTGTCTAAAGGTATTCCTATGGCATCTCCTCAGGAATTAAATTGAACTTTGATCCAATACTTCCATGACCTTGGCATTTTTTTTACTCTTTTTTCTCTTAATATTTTTTTTTAGTAAATTTTAGTAAAAATATTTTTTAATTAAATAATAATTTGAAGTATTTTAATTATCCAAAAGCTACTTATGGTATTTTATCAAATTTCTACACCACCCATTTCATTTCAATGATTCTGGGCAGTTTATAAATAATGTTATAAAATAATATTAAAAGCACAATTAAAAACAAACTTAAAAAACAAGGTTAAAATGTACAAGTTAAAAGTAAAAAATCAAAGTTAAAAGTTAAAAAGGCTCTCAAGCCACCAGATATCCCCAGGATTGCATAACAGACCTCCATGCTAATTGGGGAGAGCCAGCTCTTAACCTTTTTCAGAAGTGCTAGAAGAGTGGTGGCTCATTTCATCTCTGGAGGTCCAGAGGAAGTGGACAGGATCATGGGGAAGCTGAGTGCGGCCACCTGTGTGTTGGACCCGTGTCCCTCCTGGCTGGTTTATTCAGCCCGGGAGGTGACACGAGGCTGGATCCAGGCAGTGATAGCGGCTTCCTCGAGCGAGGGAAACTTCCCGACCGCCTTGAAGGAGGCGGTGGTGAGGACCCTCCTCAAGAAGCCGGCCTTGGATCCAGCTGTATTAAGTCATTTTTGTCCAGTCTACAACCTTCGCTTTTTAGTGAAGGTTGTCGAGAATGTGGTGGCACGTCAGCTCCCACTGGTCCTGGATGAAGCGGATTACCTCGACCCATACCAATCGGGTTACAGGCCCGGGTACAGCATGGAGATGGCATTGGTCGCGCTGGTGGATGATCTCTGGAGGGCCCGGGACAGAGGTTATTCCTCTGTTCTGGTCCTATTGGATCTTTCGGTGGCATTTGATACTGTCGACCACAGTATCTTGCTGCGTCATCTCGAGGGGTTGGGAGTGGGAGGCACTGTTCTACGGTGGTTCTCCTCCTACCTCTCGGGTCGAACGCAAGTGGTGTTGGCAGGGGGACAGAGATTGACCTTGAGGCCCCTCACTTGTGGGGTGCCTCGGGTCGGTCCTCTCGCCCCTCCTGTTCAACATCTATATGAAACCACTATGGGAGATCATCCGTGGTTTTGGGATGAGGTATCATCAGTACACTGATGATACTCAGCTCTTTATTTCCACCCCGAACCAACCCAGTGATGCCCTCGACATGATGGCCCGGTGCCTGGAAGCGGTACGGGTCTGGATGGGTAGAAACAGATTGCAACTCAACCCGGCCAAAACCGAGTGGCTGTGGGTACCGGCATCTCAGTTGAGGGAAGAGGTGCCATCGTTGACTATAGGGGGTGAGGTTTTTCCCCCTGTAGACCAGATAACAGCCGTGACCAGAGGGGCATTTGCCCAGATACGTCTGGTGCGCCAGTTGCGTCCCTACTTGGACCGAGATGCTCTACGCACAATTACTCATGCGCTGGTCACCTCATGGATTGACTACTGCAATGCTCTCTACATGGGGCTGCCCTTGAGGACCACTCGGGGGCTTCAGCTGGTGCAAAATGCAGCCGCGTGGGTTGTGATGGGAGAATCCCGATACTCCCATGTTACACCCCTCCTGCGTGGCTTGCATTGGCTACCGGTTGCCCTCCGGGTGAGATTCAAGGTGCTGGTGATGACCTATAAAGCCCTACATGGCTTAGGACTAGGATATTTGGCGGACCACTTACAGCCAGCAACGATATCCCATTGCCCGGTTCGCGCCCATAGAGAAGGCCTACTCAGGGTGCCGTCGGCTAGACAGTGGTGGCCGGCGGCCCCCAGGGGTAGAGCCTTCTCGGTGGGTGCGCCCACCCCCTGGAATCAACTTCCCTTGGAGCTCCGATTAGCACCCAACCTTCACACCTTCCGCCGTGAATTAAAAACTTGGCTTTTTAAATCCCTCGACCTGGACGTTTTAAATCCCTGGACATTTTAAATCCCTCGACCTGGATGGGGTTTTAAGGGTTAATTTTAAATTTTTTAGATTTTAGTCTTATTTATATTGTGGCTTGTGTTTTATTGTTGTGAGCCGCCCTGAGTCTATTGTGAGATAGGGCAGCATATAAGCCAAATAAAATAAATAAATAAAATAAATAAACATATTCCAAAGGGCAGGGGCAACAACAGAGAAGGCCCTCTTTCTAGACCCTGCCAGTTGAAATTCTTTAACTGACATGATCTTTAGCATGCCCTCCCTTCCTAACCAGGTGTGATGGGTTGATGTAATTGGGACTGATAGTTTCTCAGGTAACCTGTTCCCATGCTATGAAGTGCTCTAAAAGTGATAACCAACACTTTGAACTGGACTCGCAAGTAAATTGGCACCCGGTGAAGCTTGCATAAAACAGGTGTAACATGTACAACCGGGGGGGGGGGGCTGCTTGAGCTGCTACATTCTGCATAGTTGCAGCTTCTAGATGCTCTTCAAGGATAGATCCAGGCAGACTGTATTGCAGTAGTTTATCTTGGAGATGACTAGGGCATGAGTGACTGAAAGGAGGGCTTCTTGATCTAGGAAGGGGTATTGCTGGTACACAAAAAGGTTAGCAAAGGCCCTCCTATCACAATCATTATCTGTTCCTCAAGCATAAGGCCAGGGAAACATCCAGATTATGTACCAGGTCTGTCTGGAGCAGTGCAATCCCATCCAAGACCAAAGATGATAAACCCTCAGATGTACTGCTTCCTACAGCCACCCTGTCTTACTAGGGTTCAGTTGAAGCCTAGGTTTCCCATCCACATCCCTATAGCCTCAAAGCATTGTGAGAAGACATCCACGGCAAAGTTTACTATCTAGATCAGAGCTGTCAAACTCCCGGCCCGCGGGCCAGATGTGTCATGTGCTGGCCATGCCCACGCCTGGTTTAGTGAAGGGGGAAAAAGTCCCGATATGTCACATGAGTTTGACACCCTTGATCTAGATCCAACTCCATTGTTAAGAGCCATAGTTTATGAAGATGCAAGGAATGGTTAACAGAAAATTAGAAAATCAATATTTGATCATTTCAGTTGCTAACAATTTGATTTTTTTTTCCCACTGAAAGCCCACAATAGATAGACTTTGATAAGAAGATTGCTCTGGGTTATTCTTTGCGATTGCCTCCTGAGATGCTAATTGTATGACTAGGGGGTGGATCATTCATTTTAATGTTTTTAGAAATGACACTTCCTGTTCACCCATGCCAGTGGGCCCTTATCTTAATGCTTGCTTGTGTTGATCATGCTCTGCTTGTAAAAGATACGTACCCATTTTACTTTTCATTTTCTTTTGCTGCAGTCAAAACACCATTTTTGATTGTCTTTCAATGCCGCTAAATTGTTTGACTTGTTTTTCAAAGCTCTCAAAGAATATATCGTACAGCATAAAGTAGTATCTCGAGAGCCCTCATTTTATAAAAAAAGAGAGGGATAACTGGGAAGCTGTTGGGTGGATAGCCAGGCTCCTTCTCTGCCCATCCAATTGTGAAGCCCCTTTCAGGTGGCAATCAAGCCAGGTGCTTTGTTTTGTTTTGTTTTTAATCACTTAGTCTCTCTGTCCAATTACCAAACCAATTTCACACTCCTTGGCTTTTGCCTGCCAGGTTTATACACACCTGCTGGAATGGGCTGATCTTATAAGCAAGATTTTCTGGCTCTGTCTGAACCAATATAAAACCCCCCAAATGAAATGTTTGGTATCTCACTGTCAATCCCTTAAGCTAGCTGAGCCATAGAAAACTAGTCCGATAAATCATAAGCATTATCATTTCAAAAGCTGGGTTTTCTCCAAAGATATATGAATCAAGTCTATATTCGATGTACCTGGGATTTGAGCAAAGGATGGGCTATACATGGCACGATGATGAAATATTTGTCCTTGTAAAAATTAGAGTACATTTGTCGGAAGAAAACAGAGAAACAATCCTACATCTTTGAGGAAGGAAGCAGGACTTTCTTTTAAAAAATGAATTCATGCTGGTGTACTTTCTTGCTTTTGTTTTTTTAAATCAGCCTGAACTATTCAGATTTATCTAATTTTTTTCTTAACCAAATAACTTGATTATTGTTTTACTGAAAGCTCATTCGGTTTTCTTTAAGAACAGATAATTCAGGTACAGTCATATATTTTGCTTTCATTATGAAATTTTAAATGGATAGCAGAAGTGGACATGATTATATGTTTGTTAAACTTGACAGCTGCTTGTTTGATCATAATACATATTGTGGATGGGAAGCTGGAAAACTGAAGGGAGTTTTTCAGATCTTTCACAAGTAATTTCCATTGTATTGATGTCTTGATAGTATTACTGGGGCCTGAGTGTAGTCCATTTTTCAGGTGTTCAATATCCTTTCCCCTGATTTTCTGCAGCTGTAGCTGTAATCAACAGTGGTTGTTTTTTTTTAAAGTTTCACTTTAAGCACCTTTAAGGGATTAAGTTCCTATCCCAGGGGTCTTTTTAGAAAAGTTTTTTCACAGAGGAATCTCTTCCTATAATAAGGTGTTCTCTGAAAGCTACCAAACAATTGAATCTCCAATTCCACATAATTGGTTTGGCTTAGAAATTTGATCTTGAAGCTCAAACAATTGACACACTCCTCATGAATGGTCACTCTTCTGTTAGGGTCATTCAACTGCAAGTATCCAGAACAGAAAAGGAGAAGAAATGATTATTTCTCTCCCCCACCCTCATAAATGTTGCCCTGCCCTAGTGGCCTGGCAGCTGTCATTCCAAAGGCTAAATTCTCTTTAGGAACTGATAAAGAGAAATCCTATCACCTTCTTTCCTACAATAAACGTGTAAAACAAGAGAATGAACCTAAAGCAACTTGCTATTCCTCAAGTATTTGTATTTATTTATTTATTTACTTATTTGAAGGGATTTGTTTATTTATTTATTTATTTGTTTGTTTATTTTATTTTTTTAAAATTTTGATTTATATGCCGCCCTTCTCCAGAGACTCAGGGCGGCTTACAATGCGTTAAGCAATAGCCTTCATACTTTTGTATATTTTATAGGAAGTCAGCTTATTGCCCCCACAATCTGGGTCCTCATTTTACCTACCTTAGAAAGGATGGAAGGCTGAGTCAGCTTTGAGCCTGGTGAGATTAGAACTTGCAGTAATTGCAGGCATTTATTTATTTATTTATTTATTTATTTATTTATTTATTTATTTTAGAATTTATATTGCCGCCTATTCACACATGGTGACTCAAGGCAATTTACAGAATATAAATATTTTCTGTTTCTTGGTTCTGGTTAGTTTTGTTGTTGGTTATCAGTTGTCTTTAATATTTCGTTGTTTCTTTCATTGTTTTTTATACTATGTTTTTTTTTTGTAATCTTGCTGTGAAAGTAAAGTAGAAGGAAAATATAAGAAAAAAGTAATTATGAAAGGGAAAAAAGTAAGCTGGAGAATGTAATTGATACTTTTTAGGGTTTTTTTTCTCTTTCCAAAGTTAAATCTTTGACATAATTTAAATTGAATTAAAGACTAGTTTTCTCTCAAGATAGCATATATTTAAGACCTAACTTCTTTTACAGTTTTGAATAAGTGCTGTGACTGTTTAACTAAAATTAAGAATACTGCTATACCACCCAGCTCATAAGACTACAAAATGATCCATAACATGATATAAAGTTTATATATGTAACAAAGAGGAATTCCAGTAGTTTTTATACTCTTCTTCCTCCTTTTGGGAGCAACCCTAAAGGAATGATGGGGATTAGTTATTTCAGAACAGAGGATTTTGTAAAGAGAAATACATATTTTTTGATGGATTACAGAGAAGCAACAGCTTCCCAAGAAGGATTCTGCGATGGTCATGAGGATTGTTCATAATTCACTTTTTTCATTGCCGTTGCAACTTCAAACGGTCACTAAGAGAATGGTTGTAAGTGGAGGACTAATGGTAGTTTCCTTGGCAATAGCATGCTGATAGGTTTTTATCAGCTTTCTTTTTGCATTCCGTTTTCTGACTTTACAGTTTAACGTACAGCCCAAAGACTTTATATTAGTCTTACATCATAGTAATAGCCCGATGATGCCATTTCAGAGACCATTGAAGGTCATATAATGCCACTTTTTGCTTAGGCATGCATCCCTAAAGATCAGTTTGACCATGATGAGCATCATTAAATAACGGATAATCATCTTTGCATTATTAAACATACTTTTAATACTGTAAGTCATTCCAAACTATACACTTGACTGAGTAAGCAATCCATTGAATTAATTGTGAGATTGCAAATAGTATAATTTCTGGAAGGGAAAAAAACACCACAAATTCCATGTGCTCAAGTCTCCAAGGCTTCACAGAAAAGCACATGCCATTGAAGTTTTAAGTATGAGAATTACTTAGCCTACTTTATGAATTACAATGTTCCCTGAAAGCAGAAGATTTGCCATTTTACTTGCTGTGAATCACTTATGCAGAACTACATCAAAAGCCTGGTAAAAAGGACTTGAATTTTGATTAAAAAGAGAAGATAAAGGAATTGATTTCTGTCATCCCATTATTCCATAAGAAAGGGTCTAAAAACATTCCAGATTCTAATTAAAACTGTCTCTTCTCTAGTGGTAGGGAGGAGAATTATATAATTTTCTTTGAAAAAGTGTTGACACATCTACGTAATTATTCACAGCTTTTTAGAAGACTAGAATACTATAGAAATTACTTTTTCCATCATAAACTGTTAGAATTGCATCACTATTGTTTTCTGAATAATTTTAAAGACCAATAATTTAAAGTTTTTGTTTATTATTGTTAAAACAGTAGGCTATACTACAAATCTACTTTAAATTGACAGACCATAAATGAGAAAATTAAAGCATTCCTGTTGGGTCAGACCACTGATCCAGCATCCTGATTTTCATAGAATCTACTAGACACAGCTATGTAGAAAATAACATCACTATATTGAGGCTGTAAAACGAATGAAGTGTTCGGATGTTGTGCTTTTATTTAGGAAATTGCAAACATAACTTTTCCCCCTGTATATTAGAAATGTAGAGAAATCTTTAGTATATAATGTTTCAGAGAACTTACATTATTTATGCAATGTAATCCAGAAGTTAATATTGAGTAACAACTTGCAGCAGAAAGCTTTTAGGGAAATTGAAAGATCATTCCTTAAAATGAGCAGTCTTAAGAAAGACTATCCAGATTGAATCTACATTGTTCCTACTAATTAGTTTGGTATTTTCAGTTTGGTACTACTTTGCACAGCTTGAATACTGCATTAAACTTAAAACTGTCATGTTCATAGACAAATAAGGCCCCCCTTAATAATAACAGGATAATCAACCTCTAATGTTTGCTACTTTTCTGAGGAATAATGACAATGCTTATGTAAAATAGTTTGCTGCATCAATTCTGCAGAGTCTAAAATACTATTCATCATATTAAAATCTTGATATGCAAGAAACGTTAGACCATTCTGCACACAGACCATTCTGCACACAGTCCAATTAATAGTTAGTTGATCCAGCTATAAAGTTAAAAATATATACATGTAGTCCTTGACTGACAACCAAAATTGAACCTGGTATTTTTATTGTAATTTGTTGTGGTTGTTAAGTGAGGCACCCAGGTAACTGCTTCACTCATTGTCCATGATCTCAGTTCTCCCTTTAGTGTAATTAAAAAACCGTGCACAGGTGCATCAAGGGATTGGTGAGGCCATCGCCACCAGCACATGAAAACCTGCCACGGGATGGGAAGTCTCAAATGTTTAGGCTCACTGCTGAATACTCTCCCCTCCACCACTCCTGGGAGATCTGGGTCTTTTCACTGGCTCATAGTGCCCAGAAGGTCTTAGCTAGCTAGGCTCACTGACACATGGAAACCTTTCACAGGCTGAAAAGCCTTGACTAGCTAAACTCACCAGCTCAAGGGACTCCTCATCTCTAGTCTTGAAGAAAATTGGCTTTGCTAGCAAGGTTCTTTCCAGCCTTGAGAAAAATTATCTCCACTAGCTTTTTGACCAGAAAGCTAGTGAAGGCAATCTTCCTCAAGGCTACAGAGGTATTTTTTCTCAAGGTGAGCTAGGAGCAGGAAATCAGTCAGTAAAGTTCTTGTTTCTGGCCACCCTTGAGAAAGATCTCCTCTCTAGCCTTGAGGAAGATTCCCTTTGCTGGCTTTCTAGCTGAGCCTCATCATACATGGTGAACAAAGAGCTAGGCCTCTCGGAGGGGTGGGGGGACGGGGAGGAGAGGAGAGGAAGCCCATTCGCTGGTGGAACTAATCAGCTGTGGCCTCTCAGTCCAAAGGAGGGGATATGCAGCACTCTTGTGGTCATAAGGGTGTCATGCTGCCAAGCGCCCAAATTTTCACAACATGACAAGATGCAAGGATGCAGCGATGGTTGGAACTTCAGATGGGGGCATAAGCACCATCATTATTTCAAAAGGGTTGCTGAATGAACAGTCATAAGTTAAAAAATACCTGTACCAACCTGCTCCCCCAAAAGGTAGTAAACTTTAATATAATATTTTATAGTTAATTATTTACAACATTTTAACTTGTTTTTTTTAAATTATTGATGTGATGTTTTTGGTTACTTTGTTTTATTTTACTTTTTTAAACTTTGTCCTTCAGTGATGTGTGAGATGGGCAGCTGTATAAATTTGCCAAAGAAGTAAATGATAGGATCAACTAACCAAAGTTTTCCTCCTTGAAAAGCCAAACAATGCATTACTTTGTACATTTTAAAAAGTTATTAGAACTAGATATTTGTACCTTTTGAATGCAGCAGTTTGTAGATCTCAAAAGATAGAGCTAGGGGAGGAGTCTCAACCCTTGCTTCCAGGGCTTTTACCTTCTACAAAAAAATATCTCTGCTCCAGTTCACCTATTTTTAGGTTGAAACTGGCTGGGTAAGATTTTCATAGGGGAAAGCAGCATAAAGAGAAAAGAGTTAACCATTTCCTAATCCCTATTCAGAATCATGTAGAGATTTTTTTTTCTTTTCAAGTGGTTGATTGTGTGAGCATGTGTAAAATACAAAAATTATTACATAGAAAGAGAACAATCAAATTAACTGCATGTAGTTAATTAAATTTAAACCCTGAGTAAATTATATCGATTATATCTTGGCTATGCCAACTTCTTTTATCCTGCCCCTGTGTATATTGTGAAATGCAGTCCCTGTTGTGCCATTCCAAAGGCATTTGTGCCCTCACCTTGAAAAATGTTATATGTTCCTGCTGAATCCTCTAATATAATCTTCTAGGTGGCCTATAAATAAAAAGAAACAACACATATTAGGAAGGTTACGGCCAACCAGAAGAACACCAACTATAAACTACCCTATTTCAAGGATACTTCTAAGAAAAAAAAGAATATGGGTTAGTTTGTAGCTACTCTAATTTGGTTGGAAGAATAATAGATTATTTAAACTAAATCTCCTTATTAGAAGTGCTATTAAATGGAGCTACCAGAACTGGGCCAAAACTTTCAGATGATCAGTAGATGGTGTTGTGGTCCACCAGCAGCCTGCGGAGCTGGCAGTAGAATCGGACAGTGAGGAGGCTGGGGAGGAACATGGGCCAGTCCTGGAGGCTGGGGAAGACCCAAATGAGGGCTCTGCATTGGAGGCAGAGATGGTGCCAGGGCCATCTGGGAGTGATGCGCGGACTCCGGAGCCCTCAGAGTCGGTCAGCAGAGAAGCAGAGGAACAGGAGGAGCCTGTTCCTAGTGCACGCATGCACAGAGCTGCCAGAAGGAAAGAGCAGCTAAAGCAAAAGGGACAACTCAGGAGTAAGGCCTGGAGATGATTGGCCCTTCTCAAAAGGCTTAAAAGAGAAACAAAGGCACTTGGCTTTTTGCAGGAAAGCAACGTTGCTAATTCTGTTTCCAGTCGGCATCTCTTGTTTGTTTCTGAACTTCGTGGGGCTTTGCCAAGTAAGGCCTTTGGCAGGGTGTCAAAGAAGATAAAGGTTGGTGATTATTCCGGAGGATTTCTTCCGAAGGACTTGTTTTGCAACTAATTGGGACTCCGCTGGGAACGAACGTAATTCTCAGCTGTTACAATAAAATAGATTTGTTTGGGACTAATTGTGTCTTGTAGTGACTCAGTAAACCTAGGTCACAACAGATGGCCACAAGGAAAGTTTGCATCTGCTATCTAAGTAGGTCACCAGGACAAGAGCTGCGGTGGTGCAGTAGTTAGAATGCAGTACTGCAGGCTACTTCTGGTGACTGCTGGCTGGCTGCAATTTGGCAGTTCAAATCTCACCAGGCTCAAGGTTGACTCGGCCTTCCATCCTTCTGACGTCGGTAAAATGAAGACCCAGATTGTTGGGGGCAATAGGCTGACTCTGTAAACCGCTTAGAGAGGACTGTAAAGCACTGTGAAGTGGTATATAAATCTAAGTGCTATTGCTATTGCTAAAAGAAAGCAAAGATAGTATCTATGGTAATATGCAGCTTGAGTACAATCCCAAAACAGCTGGAGCACTACTTGAATACCACTGGCACTGACAAAATCACTGTGAATTGCAAAAGGCAGCTTTACTCAGAATAGCTTACATCCTGTGACAATACAGGAGACTTCAACTTACAACAATCCATTTAGTGACCGTTCAAAGTTACAACAGCAGTGGAAAAAGTGACTTATGACCATTTTTCACACTTATGAGTGTTGCAGTATGTGATGATTGCATTGTCTCAGAATCATGTGATCACCTTTTGTGACCTTCTGACAAGCAAAGTCAATGGATAAATATGCTGACTCTGTAAACCACTTAGAGAGGGCTGTAAAAGCACTGTGAAGTGGTATATAAGTCTAAGTGCTATTGCACTTTCTGCAGCCCAAATCTACTGTTGACACCTTTCTCCTGCCCTTCCTTTGTGATAAAAAAAGGCAGGGAGGGAAACCCATACAAACAAGAAAAAGGTAAGAAAAATACAATTGTTACCCCCATCCATTATGTCAAAAGCATCGCATAATTACTTCCTAATGGTATCCATAGTAGTTTCTTTGCCCTATTGCATTATAAAGAAAAAGGTACATAAAAATATTTGCTCAGCTGTAAGGTTGAAAGACTAAATTAAAACCCCCATCATCATGCTAAAGCATATCATATGATAACCATAATTTACTTCAAGAAAATCTAGGGATTTCTCTAAAATATTAATATCTCACATATCTGCTTAAAATAATTTAAGAATATTAAGTTAATATTAATAACCTAAGGAAGATCTCTAAATAATTCTATCGCTATTGAAAAAATATTCAATTTACAGCCTTTGTCTTTTTCTATCAGTTCAGTGGGAAATTATGCTGTCCCCATACAGCCCCAATTAAAGCACTCAAACCAGTTTAACTGTAATTATTTTTTTTAATAATTAAAAATATCTGTGTGCATGACTAAGGGAACAGAACAGTATCCTTTGCTGATATAAATTTAGTTGAATTAACTGTTTGCTGTTGTTTAAGAAGATTTATTTATATATTAATTTTTATGCCATCCATCTCCCCTATAAGGTGACTCTACTTATCTATAGGTTCTGTGATTCCAGTTGCATTTTGGGTCACCATAAATTATCTGAATAGCCTCTTTAAGCCTTCTTTCTTTTTCCTTACAAGATCAGAAGAGATTTGTTTATTTTTATTTAAAAGATGTATATTGCCTCTTAAAATATGGACAATGGAAAGGCTAGTTACCTGGAAGGATCTTTACTTGTACTTTCAGCACCCCAGCGAAGTAAGCCAGTAGTAGTAATTCTATTTTGTAGAAGCACAACTGGAAAAGCAGAGGGCCAACTAAAGTTTAATACTGTATTCCTATCTGCCTACATGAGAGATTATACAGTAATCTTTAAGGATAGTAACAGATACTCAAAATATAAATATTTCTTGCAAGCAAAAGAGCAAATGATTAACTGGAGAATTGGACGAAGAAATGTACTGTATACAGATGAATGCCAGTCTAAGAAGTTATGACAGAGTACTGTATTAGAAGAGCTATGTTTACTCTTCAAAACTGAGTTGATAAACAGTAGCGAACCATAATCAAACAGTGTCATATAACAACTTAAATGGAGTAATGTAATACAGAAATAAAATTATAGAGTTATCCCATAGATTCCTATGCTGCAAATGTACTGGAGCTAATAGCTTTTTTTTTTAAACCAAAATGATTGTTTAAAGGTTGAGAAGAAAGGCTAACATTTGCATTTAAATGAAGATTCCTTGTGTAGAAATGGTGATTGCTGACCTTTGCTCTTGCCTCAAGTATATAATTCCATGAGTTGCTAGGTTTTGTTGTGGTTGTCATTGAAAGTTTGGAGACTCAGACATCAAAGCAATCAGATAAAAACAATGTAAAATGAAAGAAATCAGCTAAATGCTTATCAGTGGTTCCCAGACTGGATATTTGATTAGGCTTCATTATCCATTTTGCAATCATTATTTCTTCTGTATTTTAAGTCTTTTTTTTTCTTTAGTAGATGGTCTTTACCAAAGAAAATTTGAGGGTCATGATAGCCTTAGCATCAGTTGACAATGAATGTTAATGAAAACTCTATGAATTTGTTAAAGAAGTATTAGGAATAATTGGCAATTTGCAAGTATAAGCTTTTCATTATACAGGTCAGAGCACATTTTAATTTTCTGTAGGAATCCCAAAGCTGATTTCAATTCCTACTGAGTTGAAGTCAATGGGAAAAGCTCAGTTTCAGCCACCATGGGCTCCATTCCAGCTGTGACAATTTTCAGGTAATGATAGAAATGTTTTTTCAGACGATAGTGCAGGATTGACTTAGGTTAATTCCAGATGGTCAATTTTATGGGTAGTGTGCTTGGAATATAATTAGTTATCCATATGTGGGTGTCATCTTTTTCTCATCAATCAATGTTTTAATTTCCATTTTTCTCTTATGGGAGTAATCTAGGCTCCAAAACAGCAAACAAAAGAAAACAACAATATCAAAATAACAACAACAACAACAATCCAGGAACGTGAAATATGAATGTTCCATTAGCTATGGCCTTTCTGCATAAATTATTACTCTTACCACTGTGTTTAGTGAAGTGAACTAAGATACAGTGAAAGAAAAAGAAATGTTAACTTGATAGGAAAAATACAGAAATCTGACAATATCCCATTGTGATCAATCCTGTGTTGTTATCAGTGTTTAGTACCATAATTTCTCTAACACAAAATATTTAAAGCAAATCAACTATTGAGTGATATATCGGTAGCACGTAGACATCTTTTGACATGCTTTACAGCCCTCTCTAAGTGAGCATATTGTCCCCAACAATCTGGGACTTCATTTTACCCACCTCATATATTGCAGTTCTGCAAGTGATGCAGAAGAACAGACATAAGGAGATAAAAGGCTTCTACCTAGATAGTCTTAATGTGCAAGATAAGATGAACAAAATGAAAGGTCAGGTCAAATCCTGATCCACAATTTTCAATAAAATTCGCAGTGTCTTCTTTATCATCATGTCAAATTCTAGAGGACAAGTTGCATGTGTTGCATAACCTTCTCCTTCAAGTCAGTAGGTTGCCCTTAGGGATGTCCTACCTAAGTGAACACTGGGCAATGTTTTCTTACGTTGTGTGAAAAGGATACTATCTTGAATATTTTTTGTTCAAGACGTAATAAAGTGGTCTTTGTCTGAATGAACTATGAATGTAGTCAAACCAATGAAAAAAGGAAATATTTAAATCTGGATGCATACAATTGAATATTGATTGACATGTGTCTAGAATCATTTCTTTTAGAACTTTGATCTAAAACAGCTTTTACCTATATTTGATAATGTGGTAGAAATAGTTTGACCCATGTATTTATTGTGCTCCAAGACAGGATAGAAAATAGTGTTCCAAACATGTTTTTCAAATGTTACTCTTTTTTTTTTCAACATTAGGAAGCAATTAAATCCACTAAGATAATTTTTGGTTTGTTCAAACCCAAAAAGAAGTATGATCAGATGAGCCAAATGTGGGACATTTGTTTAACTGTGGGTTTTAAAACATTATTGCAATTCACCAGCTCGGCAGCTCAATCAGAGAGCTGCTGTTATTCTTTAGCATGGGATTTGCAATGCCTCAAACCCAGTATGGGTAAGAAACAGGAAGAAACTTTCCTGGATCTTGTCCTGGAACTCTACATCTTGCAAAAGCTGCTAAACAGCTAAAAATCAATTTAGTAGAGAAATCTCTTGAAACTCTGAATCCTTCAACTCCAGTAAATACTGCAATTGCTTCTACAAAGCAGAATTGTTTGTCTTTTTATACTGGAGTAACAGAGACTGCTACTTACAGTTTGAGAAGTTAAACTTTAAATAAACTAGTATAGCTTGAAGTTATTTTTTGGTTCTAGTTGGAGCCTGACAATTTTCTGTAAGAAATTACAATTGTCTTATGAGAGTTGGTGACATTCTATTCCAGAGGCAAAATTCTGATAAAAGAGCATCAAGAGTATTGGTGGTTGGTGGTTTTCCAACACTTCTCTTTGGTGTAAGTTTCTCATATTTTTATGTAAGGATGGATTTATTCAAGAGGCAAAACATAGTGGAAGAAAATAATGTTTGAAGAGTTTCAGTTAGTTGTACTTTTGAATGCCTGCTCTTGAGAGGAAAGCCTGGTCATAATATAAAACGCTGCAAAAATGCTTAAATACGATGGTTGCCCTTCTTGTGCCTCTTACTTGTGGTACACAAATATAAATGCTTTGTGTGTTTATGATTGCAGTCTATTTGAGAAGATTTGGTAAAGGCAGCCTAAAATTTTGGGCTTTGAGACACATATATACATTGAATGTATAAGAAAGTATTGATGCAAGTACTACTGTTCACTCATGGTGTCGAGCCCAGTCCTCGGGCTTGACACAACTGGGGGGGACTACGCGGTGAGGGCACCGGCAGTCACGGTGGCAGAGGCAGCAATAGCCAATGGAGGTGGAACTTACTAATGCGTCTCCAAGATCGTGGGAGGCGCTGAAGAGCCATGCACCTCTCAGCTGGTCCCGGGCGCTCCGCGGCAGGCTCAAGCGGTGATGAGAAGCCCCTGCACCTCTCCTCTGGTCCCCGGTGGTATCTGAGGCACCAGGCCCCTGCAGCACAGCTGATAGGACCAGCGGAGGCCTGGATGTTCAGTCAAGGTCAGATCCGCCTCAGCTGAGATGCCATCAGCAACGCTGGCCTGGAAGGCCGCTGGGGACATGGCCTGACACAAACCATGGCCATCTATGCTGGTTGTTAGCTGCTGGGGGGGAAGGGTTAGCCGCAGGGTAATTGGGATAAGTGGAGGATAACTGCCAGACAAATGGGGGGGGGGCATTAGGAATAAAAGCAGCACTGGTAGGCAGATGCTCCCAGTGCTGACTTCACATGGCTTATTGCATTTTTACCACATTCTGTGGCTTGCCTGTTATGGAGGAAATAAAGACATAGTTCCACCTACTCTTGTGGTCACTTCATGTTAGCTTTATTCTAGTTCCAGCCAGGCCTGCCCTGATGGGCTGAGAAATGGATGATATAAAGACTCAGATGGACCTTACAAATAGTCCTCAGGTTGGAGGAGTCAGCTGACGCTGCAGCAACATGTTCGGGGATTTCTGAGCTCCAGAAACCTCCGCCGACAGCCCCAATCCCAGACGGTTCCTTTGGGACCCCGCAGTTTAGTTTTGACTGCGGTAGTGTAGAGCAGATCCCTGTGATCTCAGGGGTACCACAAACCCCCTGATTGATCCAGGGAAAGCTCTTTTTCTGGTGTCGGGGTAGCAACCATCAATGGCTGCCAAGGCTGGGGCAGCTTGACAAAAAAGCTTACAAGAGTTGCTGTAAGTCATGTTTTCCTGGTCTGTGTGAATTGCTTCTGTTTCAACTACATCCACCTGCCTATCTTTTCCCCCACCCCATCTCTGCCCTTTTGGCCATCCTCCACAGCTTGACTGAGATGAAGACCCCACTGTATTCCACCATTGCTACCGAGCCCCCAGCAGACCACTTTCTCTAATCTCCTGGCACCATCACCTCCTTCCTCCTCTTCTCCCTCCTCAGTGTCACCTCCCCTTCCCTCCATTGGGTTCATTTATCCTGGCTGACCTCAAGCCTCACAGTGCAGTGGATGCATGAGGCTGGGCCCAGAGATGATGATGATGGGTGGATAGGCAACAGCAACAAAGTACAGTATTGTCTTCATCTTGGTCATGTTGTGCAAAGTGTCCAAAAATGCAGAAATTGGGGTTTGGGGAGATAGGTGAATGAGGGGAATTGAAGTAGAGGAAGTTCACACAGAGCTGGAGAATCTAGTTGGGTCAGTTATCACCTGAAAACATCCTGTGCCTTGGAAGAACCAAGGCTCAGGACTGGGAGGGACCAAGCTGGGAATGTCTTCGATTAGTGTTAGAGATGTTGGGAGATATGATTGCCATTTGCAATTTTTCCAACTGGTTTCCATCAAGCAAAGTCAATGGGGAAGCTGACAGGCAATTGCAAGTCAGCCATAATTCCAACAATCTCAACCAGGACTTCCAGAATTGTCATCGCTAAGCAGCAGAGTCCTGATGATTCACTTAATGATTGCTTTGTTTAGCGATGGCAATTCTGGTCTCGGTTAGGGTTGTAACCCAAGGACTATCTGTATTTGACAGGAACAGAACAATATTTTTACTGCAATAAATGTAAGATATAGTTTCTGGTTTCTGATGAATAGAATTCTATATCGATTTGCAATTAAAATAATAAAGAACTAGGAACACAGTTTGGGGCCAGAAAATTAAAGGAACAATCTTTTTGAATAAAAGAGCTACAAACCACTGGAAACTAATTGATTAGATAAATGTGCTGTTGCATTGCAAACAAATATTAGGCAACCATGAGTGCTGAATCATTCCATTACAATGATGCATTCTCAGAAATAGCATTCTAGGATTTTTACCAAAGGGTTTGTTGCTTAAATTCAGTGGCTGCCATGGAAGAGAAGGATCCCCCTTCCTAGTTTAAGTAAACTGAAAGGTCATGACAGAGGCAAGGAGTATCTCAGCCAAGACTGGGCATGTGTGTGGCTGTTTTCTAGTTAATACTCTGCATAAATGCAGCCTGTGGACATCTGAGGAGCAGCTAGCAACATTAATATTGTAGTAGTATTTGTGCAAAGCTGATTCGGAGGGATTGAGAGATGATCTTAATGCTTTACAGTGTTGATAAATAGTTGAGTGGATCAAAAAGCTCATTTGGTCTGTCCAAAATAGTTGCTTACTTTATCGCCAGGGAATAGCATTCTGAATCAATAGCTCTGCATGCCAAATGTGAGGTCATTGAAAAATCTAAAGGTTTCAGAAAGAATGTTTATCAAGTTCAGGGTTTATTAATCACTTTCCTTGTCAAAGAAGCAGAGATAATAGCTGGTCATGGAGGCAGCAAGTAGGCTTGTTTAGAATGTGACATATTACATATAGAAAATGGGGAGCAGAGTTTGCAAAACCGTGGTTTATACTATATGTGATATATCATGTTCTAGTGCTAATCTAGTGCTAATATGAAAATCCTGTGTGAGCAGTGTATCTGTGAATTGTAAATTAAGATTCTGTCGAGATCAATATCTTAATGAACTTGTTATCAGTCTTAGTGATGAACTGATGACCTACAGGCTGGATCCATCCCTATGCTTAATTTTATCAGGACCTTCAAACTGAAAAAGGTGGCAGTTTAGTGTGGGTTAGTTTCCACCTACAAGACTTTGAGTGGGTAGATTATGTCTGTTGACAGTGTAATCGAAACTGTCCTGTTTGCCCTTTAATATCAATGTATATTAAAATATCATATGGACAAATATCTTGCCATATCATTTTATACACACTTTTTGTTCTTGTCAGTTGTGAAGTTGTGCCTGACCCATCGCGACCCCATGGACAAAGTTTCTCCAGGCCTTCCTGTCCTCTACCATCCCCTGGAGTCCATTTAAGCTCACACCTACTGCTTCAGTGATTCCATCCAGCCACCTCATTCTCTGTCGTCCCCTTCTTCTTTTGCCCTCAATATTTCCCAGCATTAGGCTCTTCTCCAGTGAGACCTTTCTTCTCATTAGGTGGCCAAATACACACACAAACACACAAATGTATATGTACATGTATATGAATGCATGTACAGTATGCATACACACAGAGAGAGTTCTCATATATTTTGGTCTCAGAACACCTTTACATTCTTAAAACGCTTGAGGACCCCAAACAGTATTGGTATCTTGGGTTATGTCTATCAGTATGTGTCAGGTGCAAAGGATCAGGATCACACATGTTACAGTTCAAAATATTTATTACTCATGCCCATATACAAGAAGAGGCACAATGGTTCATCAGTTAAAGATGCTGAGCTTATCAGGTGAAATGCTGACAGCAGGAGTTTGAGTGCTGCATGACTGGATGAGCTCCTGTTACTTGCCCCAGCTCTTGCCCTCCTAGCAGTTAAAAAGCATGCAAATGTATGTTGATTAATGGTTACCACTTTGGTAGGAAGGTAATAGCATTCCGTGCACTTTGGTATATAATCATGCTGGCCACATGACCAACAAAATGTCTTCAGACAATGCTAGCTCCCTTGGTTAAGAAATAGAGATGAGTACTTTCCCCTAGAATTGGAAATGACTGGACAGAGAAAGCTTTAGTTTTAGCTTTATAAACAAGAATCTAGTCAATTAAAGATCAGTACTAAATTGGCACCAAATAAGGGTCAATGGAATTCAAGAGGGGTTCGATTTGAAACGTTTGTGGGAACATAACGATTCTAAGCTGATGTCACCCTTAACTCCACCCCCCCAGCTTTGTCTCCTCTTCTCCTACAGTATATACTGAGTTAAAAATTAAAACTGAGAATATTTTTAGTTTATATACACACACACACATATACATACATATACATACAAACACCATTGAAATATCTATTTGTTTATTATTCATTGTTACTTTCACCATTAAAATCCTCCCTTCTTCATCCGCATATATTTGTTTAGAATCTAATTTCTTTTTAATTAATTAATTAATTAATTAATTAATTAATTAATTTAATTTATATACCGCCCTTCTCCCAAATGGGACTCAGGGCGGTGAACAGCCGAAATTAAGATACATAAGTACAAAAGTTAAGATAATTTAAAAATGCATTAAATCGATCGGCCTCCCAATTTAAAACCCCGAATCCTATAAAATTTAAAATCCCAGTAAAAAATTTATTTAGGCTAGGCCTGCTTGATAGAATAAAAATGTCTTCAGGGCCTTACGGAAGGTCCGGAGGTCTGGGATTAGTCGTATTCTGGGAGGTAGCTCATTCCACAGGGCGGGTGCCCCCACTGAGAAGGCTCTCCCCCTGAGGGCCGCCAGCCGGCATTGCTTGGCCGACGGCACCCTGAGGAGGCCCTCTCTGTGAGAGCATATTAGCCGGTGGGAGGTTATCGGTAACAGCAGGCGGTCTCGTAGATACCCTGGCCCTAAGCCATGGAAGACCAACGGGAGCCAATGCAGCTCGCGCAGGAGAGGTGTTACATGGGAGCACCGCGTCGCTCCCATAATCACCCACGCGGCCGCATTCTGAACCAGTTGGAGCCTCTGGGTGCTCCTCAAGGGGAGCCCCATGTAGAGAGTGTTACAATAGTCCAGGCAAGATGTGACGAGGGCATGGGTGACCGTGCATAAGGAGTCCCGATCCAGAAAGGGGCGCAACTGGCGTATCAGGCGAACCTGATAAAAAGCCCCCCTGGTCACGGCCGTCATATGCTCTTCTAAAGACAGCCATGAGTCCAGGAGGACACCCAAGTTACGAGCCCCCTCTGTGGGGGCCAATGATTCGCCCCCAATAGCCAGCGATGGCACCAGCTGGCTATATCGGGACGCCGGTATCCACAGCCACTCGGTCTTGGAAGGGTTGAGTCGAAGCCTGTTCCTCCCCATCCAGACCCGCACGGCCTCCAGACACTGGGACATCACTTCGAGGGCATCATTGGGGTGGTCTGGGGTGGAGATGTACAGCTGAGTATCATTAGCGTACAGATGACATCGCACCCCAAAGCCACGGATGATCTCACTCAGCGGCTTCACATAAATGTTGAACAGGAGCGGCGAGAGGACTGACCCTTGCGGCACCCCGCAAGCAAGGTGCCTTGGGGTCGACCTCTGCCCCCCTGTCAACACGGACTGTGACCGGTCAGAAAGATAGGAGGAGAACCACCACAACATGATGCCTCCCACTCCTAACCCCCCCAACCAGCGCAGCATGATACCATGGTCAATGGTATCAAAAGCCGTTGAGAGGTCTAACAGCACCAGAACAGAGGAACAACCCCTGTCCCGGGCCCTCCAGAGATCATCAACCAATGCGACCAATGCCGTCTCCATGCTGTACCCAGGCCTGAAGCCGGACTGGCAGGAATCTAGATAGACGGTTTCATCCAGGTACTGTGGAAGCTGCTGTGCAACCACACTCTCCACAACCTTTGCAATAAAGCGAAGGTTGGAGACCGGACGGTAGTTTGCCAAAACAGCCGGGTCCAGAGAAGGCTTCTTGAGGAGGGGCCTCACCACCGCCTCTTTCAAGGCGGGAGGCAAGAACCCCTCCCTCAAAGAAACATTTATAATCCTCTGGAGCCAGCCTCGTGTTACCTCCCGGGTGGCCAGTACCAACCAGGAGGGACACGGGTCCAGTAAACATGTGGTTGCATTAAGCCTCCCCAGGATCCTGTCCACGTCTTCGGGAGTCACAGGGTCGAACTCGTCCCAGATAACATTCTCAAGACCAGCCTCAGTCAACCCGCCTGGATCTACCCAGTCAGAGTCCAAGCCTTCCCGAATCTGAGCGATTTTATCGTGCAGATACTGTGCAAAATCCTCAGCCCGCCCTTGCAAGGGGTCCTCCCGTGCTTCCTGATGTAGGAGGGAGCGGGTCACCCTAAACAAGGCGGCTGGGTGGTTATCTGCTGATGCAATAAGAGTGGAAAAGTAGCTACACTTTGCTGCTTTTATCGCCACTAGATAGGTCTTAATATGAGACCTAATTAGTGTTTGGTCGGATTCGGAGTGACTAGCCCTCCAACCACTCTCTACGCGTCTTTTCCGGCGCTTCATCTCCCTCAGCTCCTCGGAGAACCAAGGAGTCAGGCAGATTTGGCGCCGGGTCAGAGGCCGCAAAGGCACGACTCGGTCCAGAGCACCGGTGGCCGTCCTATCCCAGGTGGCCACCAGGTCTTCAGCCGAGTCATGAGCCAGAGTTTCAGGAACTGGCCCAAGCTCCCTCTGGAACCTATCAGGAACCATCAGTCGCCTGGGGCGGAACCATCTGGTCGGTTCCGCCTCCCTGCGGTGGGGTACAGCGGTCAAAAAGTCCAGCCACAGGAGAGAATGATCCGACCATGACAGGGGTTCAGTAACTATATCCCCTATATCCAGACCATTTTTAATGTATAGTATTACACCTCTTTTGCTTTGATATGTCAATGCAGTAAACAAGTGGTAGTCAACCTGGTCCCTACCGCCCACTAGTGGGCGTTCCAGCTTTCATGGTGGGTGGTAGGGGTTTTGTCCCTACTTTATAAATCACCATTACTGTGGAACCGGTGGGCGATTAGAAAATTTTACTACTAACAGAGATACAAAAGTGGGCAGTACGTATAAAAAGGTTGACTACCCCTGCAGTAAACAAATCACCCAGTTTTGGATATGCCAATAATTTTCTATGATGTTTTCTAATATGAATCTACCTACCTACCTACCTATCATAGTGGAATGCCACAAGTAAAATTAAAAGTTTCATATTTATTATTTTGCAATGTTGAGTTATCAAAACAACATAGCATATACACAGTGAAATGTGAGATTGGGCTACGTTGAGTTTTAAAAAATGGCTGTAAATTGGAGTACATCACAACACAACTATTTAGAGCTTTTTATTTTTAAGTTGCCAAAATTAGAACATTGTGGCCTCAGCTATGTTATTTTTATTTTTTATTATCTAATGTGTGAGGAATAGGAAGTAACATAGCTTTGTTGTGCATTTCAACTTTCTGTTTTTTTATAGCAAGACTGACATTTAAATAGGACTGTCATTTGAAAAATTGCCAGCGAGGAGTGTATCACCGAATGCTATTTTACTGAAATAGTTTATGTTTAAATAAAAGTGATTCTTGCAAATAAATCCATTAATGCATGAGTGAAAATGAAATGTAAAATTATTACAGATGTTAGAGAAAAAGAGCTATTGAAAAGCTAAACAATATGCAATATTACATGTATTTTCCTCAGCCCTGTTTTTTTCTTATTACCAATGTAAAACATATTTAAGATCAAAAAGAAATCAATTAAGGAAAGGTTTTCTTTAAAATATTACAAATTTATTTTTTTTTGCTCTGAAAAAAACCCATTTAAGTTAATGTTCCTGTCTGAGTTGGTACTAAGGAATATATTTACATATATCATTTCTAAGGTTTGTATGTTGCAGCAGAACAACTTTTTCATTATAGTAGAGAAGGCATATGCTAGTGAACTTCAATTACAACAAAGCAGGTAACTTGGCATGACAGAATTATGTTGCAGCTTATTGTCGTGATCTTCCTTATTGTCATTAACCTTTTCCAGAACAAAAGAAGTCTGATAAAACATGTGAATATGAAATATGATTGCTTCTATGCAAAATCACTGTGAGCAATATTACAGTAGCAACTTTTAGAAATCCTCAGAGAAAAGGGCTCAAACCTGAAGAAATTGAATTCTAGCAGAGATCCTTTTTAAATAAGACATCCCCTCAAATGCCTGCAAATCAAAGTAAATTTTATGAAAAAGAAATGGAACATTAGTACCAGTTCTTTGATTTCTAACATCAGGGGCTACAGCAAGATAAATAATCTTTTCAGGCAATTTCCAACCCTCTGTCATCTAATTAAACATAATCTGCTGAGTTTTTAACAAAGCGCTGAGACACACAACAGTAATCCTGACCAATGAGAAGATCCATTACCTTTGCTTTGAATACCCATCTGAATTTGAAAGCAATGATTGATTCAAAAAATAAAAGGGACCATTCAACATGTACTTGCTTTCCCTTTCTTCCCTTAGAGGATTAATTATCTTAGTCAGATCATGACTCTGGAGGAAGTGAACGATGATTCACAACATTTAATGGGAACAGGATATTATGATCTTAATTTTTATGCCTGAGCTTGGCAGGCAAGAACAACAGAATGGCCAGAAAACTCACCTGCTTGTTTGTACATTTCTTATTGTCTCTAGTAAACTTCATATGTAGATCAAATAGTTTTGCCAATACCTTTTAATATTCTGTCATATAGAGATTGTTTTCACAAATTAGGCTGAAAAAGTTTGATCGGGCAGCAATTCTTTCATCCCATATATATATTTGTCACTTTCCTTTTTATATAAAATTGTAGTAGGTCTTAGATGTTGCTGTTTGAGGATAGATATTCACATATAACACTGCATTTCATCTTAAATGCAAGTTTAAATTGTACTATTGTGTCAAAATATTGATAACTGTCCTACCTATCCGAAGACATAAAGAGCAATTTTCTGAAATGGATTTTTAAAAAAAAACAACTGAAGTGAACCACATTAGAAATAAAATGTTTTATCACTCTGGCAAAATCTAGAAGGTATCCATATTGTTGAAATTCTAATTTATTATTATAATTCCACTCTTTGAATCTTTGAAATCATCACCTAATATATCACAGAAATGTTCTTTGGCAACTTAGTATCAGTGAACAAACATTTCTAAAGTTGGTAAAAGGAGTATACACTCACTGACTTTCTCAACAATTGATGCACACTTGGCAATATTTTCAGTTTGATTGAGTGATTGATTAAATAAATTTACCTTAAAAATAGTAAGTACTTAAATTCTAAATATCAGGACTTGCCTCCAATCCGAGTTTTCTTCAGATAAAGGTAAAGGTTTCCCCTGTCCAATCGAGTCTGAATCTAGGACTCAGTGCTCATGTCCATTTCTTAGTCAAGGGAACCAGTGCTACTTGAAGTCACTTCTGTGGTCATGTGACCAGCATGACTATACCCCAAGGCGCACAGAATGCTGTTACCTTCCCACCAAAGTGGTGCTTATTTATTTACTTGTATTTGCATGCTTCAAAAGGGCTAGGAGGGCAGGAGTTAGGGCAAGTAACGGGAACTCAGCCTGTTATGCGGTGCTCAGGTCTCAAACCCAGGCTGTCAGCTTTCTAGCTGACAAGCTTAGCATTTTTAACTGCTGAGCCATCGCACTCCTTTCTTCAGATTGTGATATCTAATTGTGCTCCTGCCCTTTCTCTGATTCAGTAATGTTTCTCAGAAGTGAGCTTTGATATACACTTCAGCATAACGAATGCAGACTTTGGAGAACAACAGAGTGGTCCCTGCTATTACATTTTACTCTACACAAGAATAAAGGCTGATATAATACTGTACGTTGAACACAACTGCTTCCAGTCTGTTTGGTTTCACAATTATTTTAGCTACTCTAATAGGTTGTTTTATATATTCATGCTAGTTTAAAGATAACATGTCCTTGTTTTAGAGAAGTATTCATGTACTCATAGAAATTTTGGAAATTCATTAATTTATTACCTAAAGTTACTGAGTGTGTAGTTCACTTCTTCAAAAACACCATTTTTAAATGTGGACACAATTTGGCTGCTGAATATCAGATGAGGGAATCCAGATTGTGTTTAAAATATCCTTCTCAATATCTAGTCTGACTTTTATATGTGGTATTATAATCTTTCTCATTTGCTGTACTCTGTGTGTGTGTGTGTGTGCGCGCGTGTGTGTGCCTGCACGTGAACACGTGCATGTTCACCTGTGTGCATACCTTCAATTCAGTGTTGACACCTGCCAATTGCCCTGCAGTTTTCTTGGGAAGATTTCAGAAGTAGTTTTTTATTGCCTGCTTCCTACAACTGAAAGTAACTGGTCGAAGGTCACCCAACTGGCTTCATGCCAAAAGTGAGACTGGAATTCACCACTTGGGTTTCTAGCCTGAGGTATTAGCCAGTACCCCAAACTTTCTCGTTTGTTATTTACTTTGAGTTAATTTTCATGTAATACTTGCCTCCATAGATAAATACTTGTGTGTGTGTATGTGTGAACACACACATGCAAGAAGGGAAAAGGCAAGTATCTCAAAGCTGAGAACTCATCGAGGAGTCTTTAATGCAGTAGTCCTTGACTTACGATCATAATTGAACCCAACATTTCAGTTGGGTTACAGTTACGTGAATTTTGTCCCATTTATGATCTTTTTTGCTGTAATTGTTAAATAAATCCCTGCAGTTGTTAAAGTAGTAACATGGTTGTTAAGTGAATTTGACTTCCCCATTGATTTTGCTTGTCATTTCACAAGAGGTGATCACATGACCCTGAGACACTGCAACCATCATAAGTATGAATCAATTGCCAAGCATCTGAATTTTGATCGTGTGACCATGGAGAATGGTTGTAAGTGTGAAATATGGTCCTAAATAACTCTTTTCAGTGCCATTGTAACTTTGAATGGTCACTAAACTAATGGTTGTAAGACAAGGACTACCTGTGTAGACTACAACCCTGTCCTTCAAGTATACTGTCTCAAGTACCAATTCATTTCCATTATATCATTCACGATACAGTTATTGTCAAAGGACATAATTTGGAGAATTTTAGGATGAATAGATTGTAATGTGATTTTTTTAGGCTGAAGAATGCTTTTTTCATACCAGGAGGGTCTATTTTTACATTCAGCTAGTCTGCTACTCAGTCAGCAGTTCAGCCTGTTCCAGAACCTTCCATGATAAATAGTTATTCTGAGATGGAAGCCAAATATGCTTCCCCGTAGTGACCCTATGGGACTTGTGCTTAAGTCATAATGACTTAGCTTCTAGAACAGGGGTATCAAACTCGATTTCATTTAGGACCACATCAGGGTTGTGTTTGACCTCGGGGATCCAGGGTCGGTGTGGCCAGGGTGGGCATGGCCAGCTTGACGTCATTCGTATCGTGGGCTCCTGTGGTGGCCCAAGTGCTCTGCTAGCGAAAACAGGCTCCCGAGTTCTGTTTTCAGCTGTGACAGCCTCCTGCAACTCTGTGCCAGTGAAAATGGAGCTCCAGTTTTGCTGGCAGAGGCACTGCAGGCCGGTCCTTTGCTGTTTCCAGGGCAGTCCCACAGATCAGATCTAAGCACCCCGCGGGCCTGAACTGGGCCCCGGGGCTTGAGTTTGACACCCCTGTTCTGGAACATAGGTGATTGGATAAGGGTCTAGCAGTCTAGTAAAGTGAGTAATAGTGGAAAGATAAAAGAGGCAGTATCTTGGGTTATTTAATGTGCTCCTGATTTTTATCAACTAATAATAGGCTGTTGTTAGGTGGGCAGTTTATATTTAAACAAATGAGTTTAGTATTCCAAGTCATCATGAAAAGGATATAGTAACTTGGTATCTTCTACATGGTATAGAAGAAGGGTAGTGTGAAGGACTTTTTCCTAGAATTATTTTCTTGCAAATAAGATATCAATTTTTTTTTCAATCAACTAGTATGACACTATTTGGCTGTTGTAAACATAAATGAATCAAGCACTTACATATAGTACTGTAATAAAAATGATTAGTGAACTGTTCCATTAACTGTTGTTTTCATATTTTCCTTTTCACAGCATTTCCCTCACTCATCCCAAAGAAACTCTTAGTATTCCAAAACTTGTTAATTTGGTTTTGTCTCAGTTTAGAAACTTCCTCTTCAACGTGCCTCCACCCCCATTCCAGCGCAAACGATCTTTACACAATATCAGATACAATGCTTATGCATTAACAGGACACATTTAAATGAGAGCATCGTATTCCTGAAAAATAAATTGGTTTATCCAAGAACATCTGAAGATTAAATAAAGTATTATAATAAATCCAAAAAGTTGTGGGTATCATATTGCTAGCGTGCTTTATTTCTTAGTCTTTCTGAGGTTTTAAACTACATCCATTATTGATTTCCTTTACCTTGAAATGCTATCCACCGCAGTGGAATGAGCGGAGAGCGTATTCAGTGTAATTGCCTATAGAAAATAAAAATTCTATCTATCCATCTACCATCTATTCATTGCAGGTAAAAGTATGTAACATAGAAAGCTATGAATGTTGCACTCATAGATGCTTATAATCTATGCTACTACAGACCAAGAATTTAAAAAAAATAAATAAATTCTGAGAAACAGGAGGGAATGCAATATTTGAGAACATGCAGCTTTTATGTGAACTACATTTACAGTGATTTGTTCATCATAATATTCTCCTGTAGAAGTTCTTAAATCTACAGAAAGACAATTTGGTTTTGATGCTTTGAGTCGCCATCTGTTCTGAAGAGCCTCATCCATTTCTGAACTTAGATTCCTGAGGAGGGAAATGAATTTACAAAGTAATTATTTGGTTTCCAAATGTAATTATGCATTCATTACACATTTATTTATACCACTGGTATATGGCCTGATGAATGTAAGTTTTAAATGGTTTTCCTTTAAGAAAGCTTTTTAATTCTCTTTTCAGGACTCATGTGTGCAGGTACTTAGTGAATTAATAGGGCGGGTTGGAGGCATAATTTGTTAATTATCATCAAAGGGGGGAATGAATAAGCTATTATATTGCTCTTGCAGAAGCTACAGGAATGAGAGTATATTGAAAACAATGTATAGTAGTTTTACATGCAATTATAAATGCATTGGGTTATTTTGGGTAAGAATTCATGCCGAGTTCAATTTTGTATTTGAAAAAATGATTTTCCATATTTGCTGGTTAACGGTTCCTGAAAAGATAAATGAAAATATGCCTAATACATTTATACAAAATAAATACATTTTGTTCCATATTCAAGAGAGCTTAATCAGATTTTCACACTGTAAACCATAATGAATTTATGAACAACTCTGTCATACCTGTGGTGAAGACTATGTAAATGAAATCAATGAATATTTATTTATGTATTACTTGTGGGAATTTTGTAATGGACCCATAAGCCTATATCTGAATTCATTATTTGGAAGAAAAATTATGCAGGGGCTCATCATCCCAGGGGTGGAATTAAAGTAAAATGAACAAGTAATTGAAACTATCTTTGATCAGGAGCCTTGATTCTCTTTTCCCCTTACTTTAAGGAAGAAAATATATTTTCATGTTTAGTTGAGCAGTATAATGCAGCACAGAGAAGCATAATGTTAAATTTTCATAATAATGTTTGTAATGCAAATGAGAAACACTTTAGAACAGGTTGATTAGCATTTTTTAAAAGGAAAATGTCAACTTTTCCCTTTTCCTTAATTTATTTATGATTATTGGTTTACTCTTCTACATTGCAAATTCAGATGGGTTTCAAAATGCATAGAATTTGGCTTGGTTTCTTTAATTATTTTAAAGTGGACATAGAAGCATGGCAATGTGTAATTAATACAATTTTCTATTCTGTAGATATAATCTTGGATTATTGAGCATCATCTATCTTTGATGGTCAATTTAAGTCAGTTTTGGAACTAGCCTGTGTTTCAGTCAAGTATCTTCAGTTCCCCCCTCCCCTATCCCACTTCAAATGACCACTGAAGAAGGAGGGGAATCACTGAAACATAATGATCCCACTGCTAACCCTCACAACCAGGCCAGAAGAATACCGTGGTTAATATCAAAAGCCACTGAGAGGCAAAGAACTTAAGGCTAAATTCACTATTCATATCCTGGCTTTGCATAGTGAAATCAACAGTCTCTCCATATTATACCCTGGCCTGCAACCTGACTGAAATGGGTCCAGATAGTCCATTTCCGCCAAGATCCTGTGTGGTTGTTGTTTGATCACCTTTTCTACAAACTTCAAACACAAAGGCAAACTGGATGATAACTGTCCTAGATAGCAGAGGGGATGGCCTTGGGGGACAAAAGGAAGAGATACTACCAAGGCAATGGTAAGATAAAAGAGGACTGAGTCTAAGGTAGGAATGTAACTTGAGTAAATCTCTTAGGCATGCTAGTGCCGACAAAAATAAAAGGAGAAAGCTCATTCAGACTTTCAAGATCTGTTGTATGACTTTATAATAAAAATAGTAGCACCTACATGGCATTGGATTTCTAGTCTGATCTACCTTGAAGGGCTGACATGTCCAAAATGGAAGAGTGCAATGATGGCCTGTGCTGTATTACAGCAACAGAGACATGTTTTGTGTGTGTGTGTGCATAATAGTCTTTATACACACACACACACACACACACACACACACACACACACACATACATATATATATATTTATATATATTCTGAGGTTTTCACGGGTGTTTGTATGTAGGTCTTTGGTTATTCGGGTTTTCTCCCATGTAAAATTGAAAGTGTCATGGCGACGTTTTGACGAAGTCTCATTCGTTATCTTCAGGCTGGTGTTTTCGGCTTCGTGCTTCTAGAACTTCTACACATTGCTACTAGAAGCACGAAGCCAAAAACACCAGCCTGAAGATGACGAATGAGACTTCGTTGAAACGTTGCCAAGACACTTCCAATTTTACACGGGAGAAAACCCGAATAACCAAAGACCTATATATATATATATATATATGTATGTATGTATGTATGTATATGTATATGTATATGTATATGTATATGTATATGTATATGTATATGTATATGTATATATGTATATACGTATATATGGAAAAGGAACAGGAAACATTTCCTTAATTTCAGTTGGTTTCATAGCCCTGCCACCTAACTAGTAGGTAAACATAGCTACCAGTACATAAGAGCATAATGACATTGTGAATTAAGTCTTGCTTTCATTCCAGATGTGCTCTTTTGCCAATGTTTTCAGTCTCCATTGGGAAGGAATTTTTTATTTTATTTTATTAAATTTATTATGGCTGCCTGTTCCAATAGATGACTGTCTGTTAGTGTCTGAAACAGAATTTCTCAGGATGCAAAATGACAACAAAGATAGTACTTCATTTGGTTCAGCTCTATAAAACCTTCTGAATAAATTTACTGTAAAAATAGGAGTACTAGTATTTATATCACAAATGGAACCCAATTTCAAGACTAAACAAATACACAGAAAAGTAAAATCCATCGTTTATCACTGCAGTTCAGTCGATACAGAAATTATATTTGTTAAAGCATAGTATACTTAAAAATGTATTATTTCCCATGTGATTTTGCTTCTGCACAATATATAAATATTAATATAAAATAATAAAACACTCTGCAGTTATAAGTATTATGTCCTTTAAAGTGCTTTTCATTTGTATATGCATTCATGCTTCCTGAAAATCAGTCACATTGGTGATGATATAATGGAAGTGTATAAAGCTGTCTAACCTCCTTTGTTCACTTATGACACTTAATATGAATAATTGTGCTGGAAATGGAATAATATAAATCCACATCCCAAAACTATTTTATTACACGACTCTAGCCAAGGTTGAAAAAGCTGACAGGAATGGAGATTGGCATGGACTTGTGAGTGTTCCATGGTCTCTTATTAACGTACCTTCTTGAATAACAAAGTGTCTAATATACATTTGGTATGTATGAATTATGCTCTAGAGACAAGAATGTCCAAATATATCTATGAAAGTAATTTATATTTCTGAACAGCATTCACTTGTGGAGTTCTTATATTCTTAAGTAGCTTTTGTGTTTGCAAATTATATTTAAAGAATACACCTGGTTAGCATTAGTTGGGTGCTTGAAATATTTGAATGGATATTTGCTTATGGATAGAGAACTGCTAATCATATAGTCATTCAGTCATACAGCTGAATAGATGGATTAACTACCTCAAATGACAGTTTAGATTCCTACTTATAGGTAGGTTTTCTAGGGGACAGGTAAGTACAATAATTACATACAAAGTGGACATAGAAAAGAGAGGATGCAACAAATAGGATGCTACAGAACAGCATTGATATTAAGGGTGAACCAACCCCTCTAAGATATTTTAAAGCAGGCAAACATGTTGTTCTGACCCAGCTCCCTAAACACGACAAACCCTCTGATGTGAACTCAAAATTCCTTTATTAGTTTATCTCACAGGCTAACAAGTCCATTGGACCAGAAGATGAATAGTTGCCTGCCACACCTATTCATCTCCTCCCCCTGCCTTTTATCCCCAGAGCTAGGGTGGGGCCTCATTAGCAGCAATGGCTCTTACTTCCCCAGGATCGCCCCACGGCTTTCCACTGCTCTCCCCTTCTCTGCCTTCTGCACAGCTGCACATCAGGCACTGGACCTAGCTGTTCCTCTTCTTCTTCATCAACCACCTCCAGACCTGGGGGCTGTTGATTCTCCATCGGAGGGCTGATGGATGGCCAAGGCTCCACCTCTATCTCTCTCCCTCTCTGCCAGCTCCATTCCCTCTTCCCCCTCGGAGCTCCCAGGTTGCCCTGATGCTGACCCTGACTTCCATGCCTCCTCCTCCTCCTCCTATGATTTGCTACTGGAGGGGTCGGCAGCCAACAGGTCACAACATATATTTTGTCTTCCAGGTGGCAGAGGATCTAGGTAATAGATATGGTTTATTGCCTTCCCAGTTTAAATTTTAAAAAAAGAAAAAGTTTTTCAGGAAATATGGAAGGAAAAAAATGGCAGGTTTGCTTGTTAATATGTATTTTTTTTCTTTTCTGATGAATTTCTGGTTTATCTTAATATTTTGGCTTTAATGTGGAAGCTCTAATCATGGGAGGTTGTTATAATGAATGAAATATATCTGCCCGGACATGCAATGGCTCAGTTGTTAAAGATACCGAGTTTGTCAGCTTGAAAGCTGCCAGCCTGGATTCGAGACCTGAGCAGCAGGATGAGCTCTTACTACCAGTACTTGCTCCACCTCCTGCCCACCTGGCAGTTCGAAAGCATGCAAATGCAAGTAGATAAATAGTACCATTTCAGTGGAAGGTAAAAGCGTTCAGTGGAAGATAACAGTGTTACCTTGTTGTACAGTCATGCTGGCCTTATGACCATGGAAATGTTTTTGGACAATGTTGGCTGCATTGGCTAAGAAATGAGCACTGTTCCCTACAGTTGGACAGGTAAAACCTTTACCTTTATGTCTCTTCCTGGTTCTGGGCTTTGGTCACATATATTAGCTTCTCAATAGCGTCATAATCATCAGCTAAAGTAAATATGTTTGGAGAAAAAGACAGCCACCATTATCATGACCCTGATGATTTCATCAATGGTGGTTTCTAGAAAGGCAATGGAATTAAACTCCATAGTGGAGATATGAGTGGGCCGGTTCACAGGAGCAGCACTGAGACTCCAATCCTTCAGGAGATGCTAGATCACGTGGTGATGCTATCCCGCAGGTACAGGAAGACATGCTTCCACATATAACCTCATTTCTGATCGCAGTTTATTCTTACCATTTTTCTCATGGTGCTAGAGTTGCAGCCTACATTGGAGATCCTAGTTCTTTGAGCTTGATTGAGTATATCTCAGCCTGTGTGAGCCTTCAGAGGATAATGAGTAAACCCATCATTGGAACAAATACTATGTAAGGTAGAATAAATACATTGCACTAAGGTTTCTAAGAAGTTCATTTCACAAAACATGTGATACCTTCAAAAGTATTACAGGACTCTACAGTCAGAACATTTTTAAGAAGAAAAAAAATACATTCTCCTTATTTATCACAATGGCATAAAATGCTGCATTTTTAAAGAGACTGTAGGGTCACTTGTGATGTAAATTCATTCTTTACAAAGGGCTGTGTGCAAGATACAGGGGTCTGGGGTTTTTTTTTGTGATGATATTGTTCCATTGTCTGAATGAGCTAAATAAATTTTTAGGAACTTTCCCTTTTTGTTTTTCTATTCAAGAGCACATGGATTTATATTTCATATACCAGACCTGCATTAATGCTTCATTGCCCCAAACGTGAATGTTAATTGTGACACTCCAACACAACTCTGTTTCTTGAGATATAAACTACCGGTAGATAGCATTTTCTGTTTGGTTCTGAAATAAAGGAAAAAATACCAGTGTATGAGACAGTTGGAGAGAAATGGCTTAAAAGCAATGCAGAGCCCTGTCTGCACAGTGCTGCAATGACCTTCCAAATATTCAGGGACTAAAAGGTGGGAAAGAAAGGTTTCAGATAACGAGGGTGCAAATCCTTCCCCTTCATTTACATAATGATCATAGCTATACCTTGTTTCCCCGAAAATAAGACCCTTATTTTTGATTTTTTTGAATCCTGAAATAAGCATTTGGCCTTATTGCCATGTGCTCAAAAGCCCGATTGGGCTTATTATCAGGGGATGTCTTATTTTGGGGGGAAACAGAGTATATATTCAGGTAATTTTTTAATGCTTGGGTTGGATAACTTGCAAACAACATTCTTCTGGAATCTGATAAATTATCAGCCTGAATTCTGATAGACTAATTATTTCGTCTGTAGAATATTCCATTCCATTCCATTCCATTCCATTCCATTCCATTCCATTCCATTCCCAGGATAAGTATATCCTCTAAACAGCAATCTCCCTGATAGTGTTTAATCATTTGCACTCTGGATTCTTGCACAGGAAGCAAACCCAGCAGAGTCTGGGCAGCTGCAGACATCATTTTACTTGACCCTACATGGGTGGGCCAGTGGAGCTGTCAGACAGCATTTCACCCTAGAGCTCTTCCATAGATCCTTTAAATAGACATATTAAAAGCAGCAGGAACAAATCCTTTGGCTCTCCCAAGCCAGGATATTGAGCTAGGTTGATCCAGAAAAAAAGAAGGTGCAACATATTGTTCCTGACATGTTTTTGTCAAGGGCTAAGAGGATAACATAGCCCCCGGAAAATTTGGCGACCTTCTCTGGTCCACAAGCTATTGTTCGTTTTCTAAGCGTATGTCTCAAGCTGTGCTGCTTCATTTGCCAGACAGCAGTTCTCTTTTCCATGCTTCATCATTAGTGTGACTTAAAAGCCAATCCATCTCCTATTGAATTCAACAAACATTGTGCAAACTGCTTTTCAGCAGGTGGAGAATTAAGAAGGGACTGCCTATACACAACATATAAATAATATCCAGTCCCTGAGTTATGATGATTTATCATGGTGGCTATTGAAAGAATATAGATTGTGAGTTCTTTAGAACCCTGTTGGTGGAAAAATAACACTTTTCAGAATATTCATTTATTATTTCATTATTATTATTATTATTATTAATTATTATTATTATTATTATTTTGCATCTTCCCTTTATTATTTTGATAAATAACTCAAGGTGGCTAACCTGCCTAATACTTGTTCTTCTTCCTGTTTTCCCCACAACAACAAACCTGAGAGGTAGGTTGGGCTGAGTAAAGATTGACTCCTCCAAAGTCACCCAGCCAGCTTTCATGCCTAAAGCAGGACTAGAACTCAGTCTCCTGTTTCTACCTTAATGCCTTAATGCTTGATTGTTCAGAGAATGCTCCAATCTTTCCTGTATAAATCCATTCCAGTACAGATGTACAAAACAGCAGTCAGACACGTGAGAGTTAAATGGCACAGCAGCTGTAGCAAACACATTTCAGAAATTCTACAGCTAATGAAAACATAATTATGCTTCCACATAAGGTACAGAAAGAAATCTGTGTGGATGTTGATCTTTGATCTATATCAATGAAAAGCAGGATTTCAGTCAATACAAAGGGGTGATGAATAGGCATAGCTAATTGGCAATAGCTCTAATTAAGGGGATGAGCTGGTGCAGGATTAGAAATTCTCTAAAAAGAATTCACTTCTGCTCAGATGGAACTTGCTTGCCCATTTTGTTTCCTTTTTTGATTTAAAGGCTTTGTATTAAGCTTTCTTTTTTAAAAACAAAATGTTTTCCTTTGCAAGATTTGGTTAAGGCTTGGAAAAACTCACATCTATAGAATGTATTTTGAAGCACTCAAGGTACTGAGTCTGGGGACAGAATATTTTTTTAGGGAAAGCATTTTTTTCCATTAAAAAAAAAAATCATGGGATGTCCAGAAATCACATAATTTGAGCGGGTAATAATAATTGAAAGGCCAAGAAGAATATAGTGGCATCAGTGTTTGTGTATGTGGGGTGTCCAAAATTGGCAAGATGGCAGATGCAGGTGCTGCAATGCAGTCACCGTCCTTTCTATATGTGTCAGTCTTGCTCACACATTCAAAAGAGGTGAAACATTGCAGTGTTTCATTTTGTTTTTGACACACCCATTCAGGCTCTGCCTTTTTTGCACAAAAGGTTGATGAAAGTAATAAACCACTTTTTTTCATGGTTGGAGATTACGTCCGTCCGCCTATCTATCTATCTATCTATCTATCTATCTATCTATTATCTATCTATCTGCCAAAGCTTCCTCTGAACAAAAGAATAGCTGATGTTATTAGACAGAGTTAAAATATGAAGAAGTAATAGTGACAATGTTTTATTTCAAAACAACCTCTGGTAGAAATTCCTCCAATTTCATTTTAAATACCATATTTAAATATTTTGTTTGATAGGATAACTCTACTGCTAGAACATTAATTCAAACTCCCAAGAGCTACAAAACATTGTTACATATTAATTTTTAATATTCTTCTAGTGATTATTTTCTTTATGAGACATATGCGAATCTACACTTTAAAAAGGGACAGATTATTAATCATATACTCCCCCAAAAAACTCCCCCCCCACAGCACATACCTCTCAGTAAAAATGCTAAGCACTTTCTTTTACTATTATTTCTTTGCATAATATACTTTAAAATATTGTTAAGTCCTTCAGCCAAAGCTGTGCATCTCCTTGCTCTGATATTAATGCAACCAATGTTCCACTAATTCCTTTATCCTACTGGGTGTTTGAAAGAATGAAGTTGGGAGAGAAATAAGAGGAACCCCATAGTAAAAGAGTGTCAATAGGCCATGTTGCTTGTAGCCATAAAATGTCTCCCAGTTGTTTTAAAAGAGAAGGGTGGGGGTAATACAAAGGGGCTAAGTGCTCCTTTGGGATCCATTTTCTGATTAGATGGCTTGAAAGGTTTTGTAAATTTAAGGCCTTTATCATTTAAAGTTTTCTGCTTTTTCCAATGGTATAATAAGTTGCTTTTGAAGGTCTGCATTATTGTGCACTACATGAGCTATTTGGAATATTACTTTGAGAATTGAAACAGCTCTAGGGTACTAAAGCTGATTATAAGAGTTTACTTTGCTCAGCAAGATGAGGGAATCCACATGAAGTGTGTTGTGTTGTATATGAATTAACTACACACTACTTTCAATCACAGCTTCAAGTTCTGTTTTTCTCATTTTTCTGGACAGGCTTCTTCAGTTAATTGCAACCCAAGCAAATCCTAAAATTAATTTTTAGGATATCAGTTCATGAATACATTCATAACTTGCATGACCATTTTTTCCCTAGAAGCATAGATTTCAGGTATTTTTGCAGATTGGTTGAAAATCATAAAATTTTGAGGGTGCATGCCTTCAAGTCACTAAAAAAAAAAAGCAAAAAAGCTGCTGTTCTTTTAACTGTTATTGAACATATACTGTATATTCCACTAGCTTTTATTGTGCTCTTTAAAATGTTTGTGTTAGCATGTGGTTTCCCTTCTAAACAAATGATAGAAATTGTACTGGACATATATAAGGTGGCCATGTTTTCATGATTGAATGTTTTCCAAGCAAGAATGGGAAAAAAAGGTATGATCGTAGTTACAGTCAAACTGAGAAAAATAGGAGTGCTGACAAAGCAGCATCACTTTTTAATCATGTCCTTGAATTAAACCATCTAAATAGTTCTCCTTGGAAGACACCCATGAATATATGGGAGGCACACCAATATCTTGATTTGATCTATGTGAATGATTTGATCTGTGTGACTGAGACACGTTATTAGCCAGAAGCCTTAAGTGAGTGCCAGCAGCTTTCAGTCTAGATCAGGAGTGTCCAACCTTGGTAAACTTTAAGACTTGGACTTCAATTCCAGCATGCTGGCTGGGGAATTCTGGGAGTTGAAATCCCATGTCTTAAAGTTGCTAAAGTTGGACATCCCTGATCTAGAGGAACTTATGGGAAGGATTGAAATGTACGGGTAGCCCAATTATCCCATCAGAATTAAACCATCACCCTTTGGCAAGGAAATAACTAGAGGTGTATGGGAAAGGAATAGCTTTAATCAAAGTCTCCAGTATTAACCAACTTTGTAAACTAGTGATTAGGAAGAGGGCTGCGCTTATGGAATGTATGGGAAAAACTTCAGCCAGCCACCCAGCATAACTTTCAAGACCCAGAACCTTCTTGCAGACATTGAAAACACGACCTGGAAATCTCCAGCCCTAATTTTGGAGACATCCATTTAACATGACTTCAAAGACTACACATAGCACAACTTCTCAGCTACATTCCAGCTTTAGCATCCTTGCGTGAAATAATGATTCCTGGCTTGTAATTCCTGTTCCCATGGTGTACAAACATTTGGGACAATTCCCTGAAACCAATCTGTTTCTGTGATTCTGGAAAAAGTCTCTAGGGACAGACAAGCACCCTAGGTTTCTCCTCATGGCCCTTTCCATGAGACCCTTAGTTGTTTAAAGTTCTGTACATTCATTTCCAGAATCATTGCCTTTAATATGCCATTTGGTATAAGATGCATTCTTTTATTAATATGCAGAGGAATACAGAAACCATTTTTTAAAAAAACTCATGGAGTTGTCCAGAAATTCTTTAAAATTTGGCAAAGAAATTGACAAATATTTGATAGGTTTAAATTATTGTTTTCCTTATAGATTTGACTCCGGAATGGCGAAGATGGCTGCAGAGGGGTTATTTTATTTTTTTTCACTAGAACAATCTTTTTTTTTTTATTGAAAAAGTTTTAAAAGTTTTACATACATTTTCTCCCCCCCTCCCCAACCACCTCCCCCGACTTCCCAGAGCAAGTACAAAATAAAATACAGCTTAAATTCTCTAAATTAAACTCCATTTCACACTTATTATAATCATGATCATTAAACAAATAGATAAAAGGAAAGCAAGTCCTTTTTCTCCTTATTCCATCTAATTCAACAAAATTATCTCCATTTATAATTACAGCAATTAAAACAATTAAGTATTATCTAATCAAACCTATCATTACTCAATTTGGTTAATTGTTACTTAACAAATTATTAGGTCTATACAATTTAACAAAATATTTTATAACTTCTTTCATTTAAAACAAAACAACAACAACAACAACAACAAAAAGAAAAAAAAAGGAAACCCTCACTCAAAAAACCCCCGATTTTAAAAAAAATTACTATATAAACTCTTCCGTCCTTCACTTTTAAACCATCAAGGTCCAATTATAATTAAAACACTTAATAAGAAATAATATTAACAATAATTTTTTAATTAATAATCAAACCTCTTATATCAATACATATTAACAAATCAACTAAGAACATCATTTAAAAACTTTATCAATCCTTTAAATTCTTCATACTAGATTGAACCAATTGCTAATCTTCTTGTCTTCACATCTTCCAACAGCATATAAGATATCTTCATTTACGTCTACCCACCTAAATAAAAAATTGCTTCTGTATATATAAAAAAAAGCCCCCCGAGTGACTTTGTAATTGTAATTATATTTGAAATGATATCCATCAAATCCAGTCAAAAATTAGATTAATAAATTCGTCAGACATATTAGGGAAACCACCAGATCAACTGCAATTGCCCTAGGTCCATAGTCCTTTTGCCTTGTATTCATTACCATCAAGCAGGAAACTTCAATTTGCTATATTCAGTAGAACTTCTGCGATTGCAATTAAGTCCAAATTTGTTGCAGTCCTTAATAAAATAATCCAAATCATTCAAGTCAGGGCATATTTCACAACCCAATACGCCAGCATTGCTGTGATCTGTTTATTCTTCTCAAATATTCCAATACAGCTGTAGGTTGCCTCCTCATCGTCGCTCATCGCTTAGTTAACTGGCATTAAACTGCTGTCTGTTTTTTTTTCTTTTTCCAAAAAATTCAAAATCTTTAAACAGTTAAACAATACTTTTTAAGGACCATCATCTCATCAAGCAGGGTTATTTTCCATTTCTCCAGTCTTTTTTCTTTTCCTTTTTACGAACTTTCTTCTTAACTTTGATCCCTCTGCCTTTTTTAGCTCCAGTAAAATTTTGCGGTTTTTGGGATTGCATATTATAAAATTTTTGCAGAAATGTAGCTTCTTCTGGAAACAACTCTTTAAGTGCAGATTGAGTTTTATAAAAGAAAATTCGTGAAACCAAAATGTCATCAGCTTCCAACACTTCTTGCTCCTTATTTTGCACAACATTCATCTTTCTCTCCTCAGTAAAATCTGCTATAATCTGTTGTTGTTTTTTTGCATCTCCCAACTCTTCATTCAATCCCCCACTGCTAGATTGCAACTCAGTATTTCCATGTATTTCATTGTTTCCAGCTTGAGAAGCTTGAAATATAGTATCAATTCTTTTCAATAAAGCAGAGGTAATTGAACTCAAAGCTTCCTCAAATTCAGACCATTGAGGGTTAAATAACCCTCCTTTACTTTCAAGAAACCCAGCCATCTTGCCCCCCTTCTTCCTTCCCTTCCAGAAGGACAGAAAAAAAGGGGGGAAGAGAAAAGAAAAAAGAGTTTCAAGAAGAAAAAAAAAGGGAATCCTTTACAATTTGTAATTTGTATTGCTGCTTCAATTATTATTATTCCTTTCTTATTACATCCACTTTTCAAAAAGGAGTTTTACGTTTCAAACAGGGGCTTGTCAATAATTACTTTTAGCTTTCACTTCTTCACACCCCGTTAAAACTCAAATGCCATCTTGCTTTCACTTTCAGCTTAGGAAGAATCTTTTAAAGAAAATAAATCTTTGGAGTTAAAAGGAAAAAAAAATACTTGCTGTTTGATTCATACTGCTTGTGCTCCGCCAGCTTGATTCAAAGAATATCTGTTTAAAGTTGGTGCTGGGATGGTAACGACATCTAGCTCTGCAAAGCAGAGGCATCCAGGGTCCGGAGTACTGACAGGCTTAACGGGGAGCTCTCATCTTCGAGCGCCAGATTATGGGTAAAATCTGGCACTCTCAGGGAGCTCTACCCCACCCGTCTACTCACTTTCCCCCCTCATACCAGGGGGAAAGTTTTCAAACCGCAAGACAGCCGATGGTCGCTGTTCTTGCAGTTCTACGAAGCCCTGGGCTGGCGCTTCAAAAGAAGCGTCCGGCAATGTCGCAGTCCCACCGGAAGCCCACTAGAACAATCTTTAATGGGGCTATTTGAGAAAGAAAACTGCTTTTTCTACTTTTTGCTTTTCTCTTTTCTTTCAAAATGTACTTCCTTTGAACTGAAAAAAAATTGAGAGCTGGAATGTTTTCAGTTCTTTTACTCACTAGAAATGTTAAAGCCATTTCCTGTTATAACTGATCCCTACTTCAAGTGTTTCATTACTGATGCAATCTTGAAGTAAGCGTTATAAAGTGAAGCATTATTTCCCCCTTATTTTTACTAAGAAGCAATGGAAGGGGGTAAGATTTTAGAAGTCCAATGTCAACGATACTCTTCTAAAGATTGGGAATGGGGGTAAGAATGAAGTTGAGGCTTATTTATATTTTGGAGTGCATTTCCAGGCCCTAAAACTTATGGCCACAACATAAAATGGATAAAATCTTCATAAGCTTTGGGAATAATAGAATGAGGCTGTGTCTGAATCAAAAGGGCCTTTTTAAAGATCTCCCCTTTATCTCTGAAGGCTTTTTTTTAATTAATATAAAATGAACTTCCTAGCATATCCTCAAAAAAGGCAATTATAACTCTGTCCATATTATTTAGTACTTTTAGCTTTTAGGCAAACTGGATTTTGACAGTTAAAGAAAATCTTATTTCCTAGTAAATGAATTTTGCTAAGATGAAAAGAACACTTTCTTACTGATGTATATAATATTTAGTAATTAAAACTAGTCTATTTTTGTCTTGAGAAGCCCAAATCGTGTATATTGTTGAGAATTCATCATCCTTGTAACATGCTATCTTTTATGAAGTATTGATTTACTTTTTTTGTGCTTTAGAGATATATTTTATTATGTACTGGATATAGTTCACTTAAAATTGGGATCCCCCCCCCCCCAAAATCTGTACAAAATACAAGTGAGGAGGAAAATCTAAAGATCAAAAGACCTGTAATATTATTGATTATTTATTATTCATATTTATATGCCACCCACTCTCCGAGGACTCTGGGCGGCTTACACCAAAGACAGTATATTGCCCCCAACAATCTGGGTCCTCATTTTACCCACCTCGGAAGGATGGAAGGCTGAGTCAACCTTGAGCCGGTGAGATTTGATCCGCTGAGCTGCTGAACTAGCAGTCAGCTGAAGTAGCTGCAGTACTGCACTCTAACCACTGTGCCACCTCGTTTAATAAAACAATGTACTGTAGAGAAGGTTGAAAAAGAAATACCTTTGCTTCATATGTCAAGAAGATGCAATTATAATTCAACACTTATAATTTAATGCTCAAGTGACATAATGATCAGAACTGTGTTAAAGGCTACTATCCATACATCAACATTTTGCAACTCAATTTTTTTTTTTGCATACATCTGTTTAACATTAAAAGTTGCTTTTACAAAAGCTATAGACAAGACTGGACTTTTAAGTATTGCACAGAGGTTGAGAGGGATAGACTTCCCATAATATGCTGTTGTTGAAAAATCATTGTCCTCTGGACATATATACTCAGAATGTCTAAATGTGATATTTTCCATACACCAAAAGGAGCCTGGTTAGTGCATGGGAAGAAACTCTATATCCACAGTTAGATTATATTTGTTATAGCTAAAGCTAAACAAGGCAAGACTTAGGGTTCCCCAGCTTATCCAAACTGCCTTCCTAAATTATTTAGTGCTCATCATTTTTTTAAAGAAAATAAATACACATGGCTGTGTAAAAATGATACCCCTGCTTAGGTCAGGAACTATTCCAGTTTAAGGCAGCATTTTGAAATGGGTATACATTTGTGTTAGAGTGGACATTTATACATCACTGGGAAAAAAAATTGCTATGCCCAGAATGATTCACATATGAAGTTCATAAATTGATTTACCTTAGATGATTTTTTTTAAAGAATACAATTTTAATAGAAATATTGCTTATCTTGGCATAGTGGGGTGACCTGTGGTCAGACAGCCCAGCATGCTATCCAGTTTGTAACCGTTGGTGATCACACTCAACCTCTGAGCTTTCTGTTCTTAAATTTCTTCACTTACATAGAGGATACCTTTGAAGAGATGCTATCTATAGCAGGGCATGATTGTTAGCCACTGCTAATGATATAAAATCTCAAAAGATAAAGCACAACCGGTTTACGGAAGAGAATCACAAAGAAATCTCTCAGCAAAAATGGAGCAAATGAAAGACAGTCACTCTGCTGCCTGTTATTTATAAATAGATCCAATCATGTTTTCTTCCTTCCTTTGCAGACTTTAATTCTATTTCCCTGAAGAGATATGTTTGTGTATATGTTCAAATAGTAGTGATTATGATAGTTTGTACTAATTTAAGGAAAGATTGCTTAGATATGTACACCTGGGATCCCTGCAGGTATTTTAGGGCAGTTTCTTTATAAAGGAATTGTAATCATTTAAAATATTGTTTAAAAGCCTTTATTTTAGCAAACCCAGCAAGATGAATGAGTTCTTTTCTCTTCAGCAAAATAACCAAGGGGATGTTGTGCTAATGAGAGTGCTGACAGCTTTCCTTGGAAATAAAATGCTGTTTTCTTTGACATACTTGGCTGTCACAGGGCTTAGAGTTTCAAATTGTTTCTTTAAATTAGATTTCCCAAGCAAATGCGTGCCAGAGCACCACTAATTGCTGGATGGAATTAACAATTGACCAATCTATTTAAATGGCGTATATTATTTAGAATTCCACACAAATGAAGAGGCAGGAGAACAGTGTATAATACTAATTATCTTTTAAAAGCTATAAACTTTATGGACAGGTATATAGGTTAACCTTCCAATCAAGACTCCAACTGCTAATATTTTATGATTGTTTAATATAGTGTTATTGCGCTATGGAACACTTTTTTGCAAGAGAATGTTTCATAAATGTGTACAAGTAACAATGTAAAGGATTGAACTCAAGGTATGCTGATCTCAAAGGCTAACTAATAAACATTTAGAGGTCATTACTTGTTAACCTAATAAAACATCTGGAAAGAAACAGTGTGTTTCAATGACTTTGGCTATGTTGGAACGATATTAATCTTTCCTTCAATGGATATTGAATCTTCTACCCTGCCTACACTCAGAAAATCTCACTAATGGAATTTAGAGACTTTGTTTTAGACAAGGGGTTTCAAACTCATTTTCAATGAGGGCCACATCAGGGTTGTGTTTGACCTTGGGGGTGGTGGGGGGCGTGGCCAGGGGGCATGGCCAGCTCGACATCACTTGTGTCAGAGATGCCTGTGGCCAGAGTGCTCTGCCAGCGAAAAGGGGCTCCTGAGCTCAGTTTTCGGTAGTGATGGCTTCCTGCAACCCTCTGCCAGCGAAAACGGAGCTCTGGAGGGCCACATGCATGGGCCGGATCTGGCCCATGAAGAGAGTCCTTAGTTTCTCTAATTACAGCTGCACACTGAGTGTCTATGTATAAACTCATGTCTATGTACAATTTCATAGCTTTAAAATTTCATTTAAAGCATCCTCTTCTAACATTTACTCCGGAGGCCTGAAACGGCTCATTTCCCAACTCCCGGTGGGACAGGAAGTGACATTTTTTGCTTTCCCCAGCCTCCAGAGATTCATACCTGTCCATCACGTGCCAGGAGCGGTGGCAGGGGGAGGGGGGTTGCGTGCACATGTGCAGGGCGGGGCGCATAGAATTATGGGTGTGGGCACACGTGCACATGAACTTTCCCCGCCCCCCCTCCTGGCACGCGATGACAAAAAGGTTAGCCATCACTGTCCTAGGTGATTTCATAACCATTCACAATAATATCTATTGAGAATAACTGTTTGTTTAAAAAAATCAGTCAAGGATATCTTTTAATTATTTTCAGTGATGATTCAAATTGTTCCTTAATGGTTTTCTAATCCCTCTTTTAGCCATAACTTTCTTACAAAATATAGTTTACTATACAGTAGATTTTGATAGGGTTTTTTAAATTATTATTTTCTAATTGTTCTGTTCTGAATTATGAAATGCCCAACTACAATTGACTTTGGCTGATCTCAGTAGATTAAATAGGATTAGACCACATTGGTATTTGGATGAGATGCCGCCATAAAATCTCACAGTTATAGATTAGTCTTGGAGGGAAAAGACAATCTTGCTATAACCTTATTATCTGTAGTGTTAAAGCTCTTCTCATTATTGGGAATTCTGCTTGTGGATGGACAGAAAAGTCCACTTGCTTGAAGTGTTTTAACAACTGAGTGCTTTGATCACTCTTAAAGATCTTCCAGATGTCAATTAACTGGCCAGACATCGAAAGGAAGAATGTTCACTTGGCTTCCCCCCTCCCCTTCCACTGCAAAATTCCCTTGTACTGCATGCAGTAGAGGAATTAATTTTGACTGACCTTAAGCAGTTTGAAATTAAAGGATGTGGCAGAAGGCCACAAACCTCAAGATGCACAGGATTTGCTGTCCTGCACCACATGCTTCTTTGAAGGTTTCCAGACTGTGATTCCTTGATTTAAGAAAGAATCACCTTCAAAGGCTGGTACCCAGACAGGAAAGGAAATCCGAGATTGGGTTCTCTGACCTTGAGACCTGGTGATGGTTGTGTGTGGGGTGGGAGACAGAATTCAACAAATTATGTTTATGCCGTTTATGCTAGCATGCAAAAAAAAAAAACCATATGCATGAGAATACCAGCTCCATTGAGTTTGCATTAAGTTTGGCAGGATTTTGTTGTTTGTTTGTTTGTTTGTTTTCAGTGAAAAAGGTTAATACAGATTGGAAGAGACTTTGGAGGTCTTTTATCCAGCTTCCTTATCTTGGGTCAAAAGTCTTCATACTATCCTAGACAAACGGATATCCAACGTTTTTTTAAAAAAACTGCCAGTGATCAAGCACTCACAAGTCCAGGAAGGTGGGTCTTCCATTGGTTAATAGCATCCAGGGCCTTGGATATTATTACAATAAAGCATTCGTATCATAGGCTTTATTTTCATGCATTGAATTTGGTCGCAATTTGTCCATCCATTATATTCTCCTAAACATGCATGGAACTCCCTCTGCCATTTTATGTGTCTTACGCCTGAGTAAAATGTGTAAAATAAGGAAAATGTGCAAAATTCCATTTAGCTTCTGCATTCTATTTGACCAAAAATTTCTTCCTATATTGGTCTGTTAAATTGATGGTTTACTATAACTTTATATGATTATTTAATAGCCAGAATGCTTTTATGTACACTCTGCATGGGAGGTATTGGAAAATGGGGTTCTTTGAGACTCTCTCTGGATTTCTTCATCGATAGACACTCTTCTATGTTAGGTTTATATTTAGCAATTTTGTCATAATACTCTTCTGAATGCATCTATCTCAGTTTAAGGAATTGACTTGATTAAGTGCCATCAAGTCGGTGTCAATTCTTAATGACCACATACATTTTCTCCATGATAATCTGTCCTTAACATGGTCCTACAGGTCTTCTAATGATGCACCCATCACGACTGTAATGGAGTCCATCTCGGTTGCTACTCAACATTTTCTTCTTCTCTTTCCTTCTATCTTTCCCAGCATTAGAACCTTCTCCAAAGAGTTAGGTCTTTGCATAATGTGTCTAAAGTAGGATAGTTTGAACTGGTCCTTAATACTTAAAGTGTGCAAGCTATCCTGAATAGAACAGACAGGAAACAAACCAAATGACCTAATTCTACTTTATTATAAGGCTACATTAAACAAAATCTTTCAAGTCTGAAAGTACAAATCTCCTGCCCTCTGTTTTTACGGCCTGATAAGTTAAAGAGGATCCTTTCTGAGTATTTTGTCTGTCCATTATGCAGTTTTGGATTCCCCTCCTGTTATCTGATCATTCCTATGCAGCGTCTCTTTCCCCTCACACTCCCTGGTCTTTCAAAGTCATTCTCACAGACCATCACAAAGTAAGAACCCTGGATTGATTTGCTTGATTATCTTTTTGCTTGTTTTCTTGGCTGTCCATGGTATTCTCAAGAATCTTCTCCAATCCCATAGTCAAAAGTGTCAATATTCTATCTATCCTGCTTCCTCAAAGTCCAACATTTGTTTCCAAAGAATGTCATGGAGAATATTTTGAGGAGCCACTATAAAATCAGATGTATTTGCAATAAAGATAGATAATTGCTAGTTCAGATTCCTACATCCTAGAAATCACTAGTTAAAATTATTTTTAAAATTTAAAAGGAATTAGTTAAAGAGTTCATCATGGTCCAGCAATTATGTATTGGCTTTCTTCCAGTTTTTAAGTAATCAAAGGCAGGAAATACAGAATCAGAGATTTTACATCATGAAATAAACATTTCCTGTCCAGGTTTTACATAAATGGGGAACTCTTCGTCAGCTTTACAGGCCCTAAAAAGATACTAATCTCAGTCATACTTCTGTGCAGATGGCATTTTTAAGTGCAGATCTTTGCATTCAGCATTATAGCTCTGAGTTAATTTCTGCTATTAGATATCATTCTTGATGATTCCAGATAGCTGAACTCCACCTGGTCACAGTTGTCTCATCAGGAATATGATAGAGAAATAAAGAGGAAATATAATGGCTATTCTACCCAAGAGAGACTTGCTTCATATTATCAATGGCTGCCCACTACAGAGTTAATAGAAATATTGTCATTGTAAAATTGGAGTCCTTGACTGATTGTATATCTTAAGAATTTTCTACATTCCATTAAAATTAATGTGTTTTGCAAGATGCAGGTAAGATATATGAAAAAAATACAGGCATTCAGGGGAATCTTTTCTAGAGCTTCCTTTTTCTAAGTGAAATAACTGTATTAACTGTATTTTCTGCCTGACACTTTGGGACTTAGTAGATCACATCAACATGAAGACTAGTCGTAGTTACTCATGTGTACTCATAATAGCAAAATGCTAAATTTGCTTTCTGCACTTAAATACAGTATTTGGCTCTTGCTTTAGAAGAGGAATAGGTCACATTGTATGTAGACCTCTGTATTACTGATAGCAGGCTTTATTTGGTATTAGGGAGCATTCCCATCCTTAGCCAAACAAGAAATACACTAAAAGCAGGTATTCCATTAGAGCAAAGTTCTCAAAATCCTTTCAAAGCAAGGAGGGAGCACATTGAAAACCAGAGGCCCTAATAGGACTACATACACCTTCAAAAGGGGTTTATTGGATGGGTTTTAGAGAGAAAGTAGGTGCTTAAATAATCACCAATCCAAATTATTCTTTCTTCTGCTGATCACTAGCAGCAATGTTTCTTCATCATGAAATTGTTGTAGGAGAAAAAAAGGGATAAACGGTTTAGAGCAGTGTTATTTTAAAGAGAAACGTAAGGAATTATACATGGTCACTGACAAGATTCTTAATTTCCTAGAAAGCTTGCTCACTCCTGGCTTAGTTTAGAAATCTGAATAATACAGCATTGTGAATAGTACAATATTTATACATTATTATATAGGATAATATATACTATTATATTATTGTGAATAGTACAATACAATATTACATTATTATATTGCTTCATTGCTTATTTATTTTTAAAGAAGTTGATTTGGTAAAAAAATCCATTTCACATGATTTATAACTCATAACTATATCAGTATATTCAAACAGATCTTGTATTTCCTTAATTTTAAGTTCTTGTGTGAAATATTTGTCCTTAACATTAGAAGTTTGTAATTCTGTAAATTCTGAAAAAGTATCATTGGATTCTTTTACTATTCTAATTACACCTTCTGATAATGGTAGATTTGCTATTTATCTTTAAATCATCTCATAATCCAATGACGATTTAGTAATAATGGTCACCTACATGGTTTGCCTGAGTGTCACACTGTTCTGTAATGAGAACTCCTTGAGTTTTATGAAGCCTCCAATTAATCATCATAACACCAATTAAAAAAGCCATTAGGAATGCTGTTGGTGTCCATTAATCCTGTGTTATGTATGTTTATGTGCATGAATGTGTGTGCATGTATGCATGCAGATGTGTGTAAACATTCCTTTAACATGTCAAACCAATTATAGAACACATAGTAAATCTATATACCATGTTTATTAAAAATGAAATTTTTAATGGGAAGCACAAATGGGAAGCACAATGGGAAGCACAAATAGGAACAATGGAAGTGTTCCCATGTTCATATTTAATGGAACTGTTTACATGATCTTTCTATGTTGCTTTAAATATCAAGATAAAACCTGTATGTGTGCAAATTCTTGTGCTTTGGCCTTCTTTGAGGCAGTCGGGAACTTTGGAGAAAAAAGCATTCTAATCATGCAAGATGGAACTCCATAGACATATAGTGATGTGCAAGTGCTTTCTGTTCTGATCGTGGAATGACTGCATGGAAATTGGAAAGTATCTGCAAGGCTGTGAATTCAAAGAAGTTTTGAAACGGTTTTAAAAGATCCATCAGTTAAAACTGTAGCAACTGTACATTTTACGTAAGGCAGCCTGACCTGACCTGACCTGACACCTTCTCAATTTGTTTTATCAGCATTTCCAATTGGAATCTGTTACTTTCTCTCCTCGCCTCCTCCAAAAGCTAAAGTCTACTTGCCTTTAGTGTTTCCCTGACACACTTTTTAGAGGCAAACGCTCAGAAAAAATAAATTGTGGAAGATGGAAGATGTTTTTATTGTCTCCTTGAAAACACAGATACTGTAGGTAACAATCTGTATAAATGTATTCATTTTTGGATTGAACCAAAAAAACCCCCACCATAACAGTTATTGAACTTTTAGAGATTTAAGTCTTTGTTTTATGATTAACTCAAATTATTAACAAGAAACCTTGACTTAATACATTATGAATGATGAAATTAGTTAAAGTATAGATTAGGGTCAGAAATAGGAAACTGATATAGCTCTGCTGGGTTTTCATTGTGTTAATATGCGTATCATTTCATGAGCCAGAGTTGAAATCTTCTTTCAGAGCCCTGTGAGATGTGTGCAATGTATTATTTCAGGCTATTCTTACCCTACTGTGTCACTAGTACTATTTGTTTGCCTTATTATGGAAAATATTTTGGTTTTTTAAATTATAAATATTAATCACAAGCAATCCTAAAACTTGCTCAACCTTGCACTGCTTTGGAAGAAGTTGAGATATCTACAACTGGTATATTGTTTTCTCTTTTTGTAATGCTCCCAAATTATTACAAAAATAGGAGAAATTTATCTAGCATTTATTTATCTTTATTTCCCTTAAATAGGTTCTCATTGTATTATTTGCATAAATGTAAATCCATTATTTTAATAACATGAGCATTATTTGTTCACAATGACAAGATAAGCATATCTTGTTTTTGAGTTCTGTTAGCAAGCATGGATATTAGCCACACTATGCTAAACAATATGCTAAACTAAATCATGTTTCCGGTGCCTAATCCCAAATTAAAGAAAGGTAAAGGTCCTGTCTCTACCCACCCCACCCCACTTTTTGTGGAAAATATCTATAATTGAAAGGTAAAAGAAGAAAAAAAGAATCCATAATTTTTAAAATCAAATGAACATGTTGAGAATGGAAAGATGTTCTAAACTTCAAATTCAGCATTGGATTTACATTTCAAAAATACCGTGGTTGACTTTCTTAGTCAGCCTATAATTGGCAATGCATGTTGTTTTAGATTTTATGAAATCTTCACACTATAGTAGCTGCCCAGAGTCACCTTGTGATTGAGATGGACGGCAAAGAAATTTAACAAATAAAATAATAAAATAAAATAAAATTATAATCTATTGGTTGTTTATAAAATATGCCTTTGTGTCTGTTAGCTCCATGAATATGAGTGCAGTTATTATATATAATTTTTAACAAAGAGAACCATGTTCCTTTCATGGAACATATACCAAACTTGCAAAGCTTTGGGGAGTCATATATCAGTGGTGAATGAGATTGTGGATGGAAAAAAAACAGTGCAACTCTATCCTCAGATCCATTCCAACTTCTAAAACAGGGGTGTTAAATTCACAACCTAGATGTGTCATACACTAGCCATGCCCACCCCCATTTTAGTGAAGGGGGAAAAAGTTGTGATACGTCATGTGATGAAAATGTGAACGCTGCGAGTTTGACACTCCTGTTCTTCAATATCTTGTATTCATACAATTTATCAAAGCAAGTTTTAGCGCAAATACAAGATAACATTCTGGACTTTGAGGGTCGTATTCTAAGCCCCATATTTGGATATGGATAGATCATGGCATGATTCTGAAGAAGGCTTAGGGACTTCCAGGGATGCATATGTAAGAGAGGATGATATGTTGGGAGAGCTGAGCCTGTTGGAATGAACAGAGTCTACCTGCTTTTGCAATGATTTCTGCTTAATAGTGAGTCTTGGCTTCAATTAGTGTACTTTCTCTGAATTATTTTATCTTTTGAGAGAGCAAGCATGTATGCTGAAGCCAGAGAAAGCTGACTTCCATTATATCCTCTGGTCTAATTTAGATGATGTCGTATTGATTTTAGATGGATATAAAAGCACCTAACTTACACTAAGCTGAAATCCCTGACTCTCAAATTATCACCACTTTTCTCTATTGGTTCCATCATACTGCAATCACTGAATTACTTCAGCTGCAAAAACCACCCTAGCAGATATTTAGTTATAATTGGGGTCTATTAATTTTAGAGAGTCAACTTATATTGGGAGGGGAGGGGGTAATATTGACAGCAGCCTTTAAAAGTGTTTGCTGACGAGGTGCATTTGTATGGTTTTTAATTAGCATCAACATCCACATTCTTTCCGGGAGGTGGGAGATAATGCACTTGGTAAACCCCTTCCTGCTAACAGATGGTCACTTATTACACATCATTAAAATTCTGACATCAATCAGTGTTTGTGCTTTTATAAGTATGTAATTAAATTCAAATGGTGTATGAAATGAAGAGGGACTCTTTTGCACATGTGTGCACACACAGTTGACACACACACTTGATTAGGCCAATGGGATGCTGCTAGAGCAATTCCTCATGAGGGGGATGATCTGGGTGGCCTTTACTCCTAGGCATGCAAAAGGGGCAGCTGCCTGGATCTGTGCCTGAAGCACAGATCTGAAGATAGATTGGAGATGCTTAAGTGTTCAGAAACTCAGCTGGGGGAAAAATTGAAATGTATATCAGCATTTCAAATGCCTTTCTGTGGAGCTATATATTTGTGAAGGAGGAGAGGTTTCACCGCATATACTGTAGATTGTGTCTGTGGAGATTATGGCTTCATTCCTTTCAATGGGGGAATTCCTTGCAGAGGGCATAGCATTGTTTTGCAGCTATCATTCCTTGTCATATTGTGCCCTTGCTCATTTTTTAAAAAATCATTCTTTTAATTTGGGTGGGAAAAAAAGAACAAAGACTATTTTTCCACATTATCACAAAAGTGGGTAGCCTTTCTAAATGCTAATTAATGCCAAATGCTAACCCAGTACCTGCTGTTTAAAAGGCTGGCAGCTTCTATTCATCATCTGAGTGACACCTGTTTCTAACCTGTTTTAACTCTAAGAAAAGAAAATAAACACCCTGCATGCAAATGAATGCTATACTGACATCTTGGCAGAATGGAACTTGAGATAGCAACCTGGGTAGAAAAGTTTTCCTCCTCCCATGTGATTGGGGGCTTTGACATTCATGTAGATGAGCTAAGCCTCCAGTCTGTCGTATTTCAATGTAATACAGTCTATTTTGTCCCCATTGCTTTTTTCTCTGCTCCCCAGTTTGGGTCCCAGGAGAAGAGACTGCATGATTGTGCTTCTGTTTTGCACCAATGGTGTTTAGCAGAATAAGCAAACCTTAAACTCTGGCTATTATTAACTGCATTTTATTGAAATAGGCATGGTAGGTGACAGCACTTAACCAACCTTGTCTGGATTCAAAAGCTAAGCAGAATTGAACCAGATTATTATTGAGATGGACGATCATGAGGAAATCCTAATGCTTTTAGCTAGAAAGAGAAGTCTAAATGATAACAACTTTATTGTCATTGTACGTGTATACACAGTATACCCATACAACGAAATTCACTTAACACCCAAAGACCAGGTCCAACACACATAACAATCCCGAAACACACTCCACCCACCACAAATTCCCCACCCCTAAATCACCCAAACATCCACACAACAGACCAAGTAATGCTGTCCAAAGCCCACTGATGGTAGCCCTTTAGTTCATTGTTGAATGCAATTATAGCTTTGGGATAAAAACTATTCAGAAAACGTGTGATCCGAGTTTTAATTGTTCTGTATCTTCTGCCGGAAGGCAACAGTCCAAGAAGATTGTAAGCAGGATGGGAAGAGTCTCTGAGAATGTTATGCAACTTCCTCAAACAGCGAGATTCAAAGATGTCGTCTAGGGCTGGTAGCTGAAACCACCACCCTAGTAAACACTAGTAGTGGCAAACCATTTCTGTATTATTGTTAAGAAAATAAGAGTACCATGTAAATGCTTACCCAACCTAGTTTAGAAGCAAGGGAAAACTTCCATTCTTTTCCTTGCAGCTGTACTGGAGGTGGGCCTCTATGAGGCTCCTCCCAGAACTCCTTCAGTTTGTGCTAAAGCATCATTTATTTGGTTTAGTGGTGAAAGTCCTGAGCTAGAAACCAAGAGACTGTGAGTTCTAATTCTACCTTAGGCATGAAAGTCAGCTAGCTGACCTAGGGCCAGTCACTCTCTCTCAGCTCAATCTATCTCACAGGTAGATTGTCGGGATAATAGGAGGAAGGAGTATTAGGTATGTTTGCTGCCTTTATAAAAAAATAATAAAAGCAGGACATACATACATGCAAATAAATTTAGTGTTATGACCTAACAAAACAATCATAGGAATTATGGGATTCTTTTTTCAGGAACTGTGAAAGTTGTGATCAATAGGCAGAGGGCTGCTTAAATCTTTCCTTGCCAATTTCTTGTCAATTCAAAATTTAGAAAATACTAATCTCCTGGCAATCCCCCCCCCCCCAATAGCATATAAGATGTTTCCAGTTCTTTCTCCCTTATCCTTAACAAAATCCAACCTTGCTTTTTTTCCCCAGTTAAGGTCACTAAAGACTACTACAATTGTCCTCCACTCAAAATTATCCTTCTCTTCTATTGAACAACAGAGCTTTTTCATTTTGAAAAAAAAAAAGTAGTTTGGAAGTGACCCTGGATAAGCAAACAATTTCTATGGGAGAGGCTGGCTAAATCCTGTCCCTTTACTGGCCCCTTTCTTCGAATTCAGTCTACCATTGAAGATTTCTGTTGAAATACAGAAATTCTGTTATTCATCTGCAACCAATATGAAGCAGTAATTAAGGACAGTAGCAAAAAATTATTTCGTTTCTTTACTGCTTTTTTCCCTGGACTGTCATTTTGCTATTTAAGGTTCCTCCTCATCACAGAAAACGAGAGCTTGTTTAACGTTTAGTAAATATTATAGCAGTCAGATTGCTTTATTCACCACATGGTAAGATCCATATGGAATTGAGTATACCAGTAGAGAAGAACATACTGTATAACTGTAACAGTGGTGGGTTTTAAATTTTTTTTACTACCAGTTCTGTGGGTGTGGCTTGGTGGGCTTGGCAGGGTAAGGATACTGTAAAATCTCCATTCCCTCCCCAATCCAGGGGAAGGTTACTGCAAAATCCCCATTTCCTCCCAATCAGCTGGGACTCGGGAGGCAGAGAATAGATGGGGGCGGGGCCAGTCAGAATTTTTACTTCCTGTTTTCTGAACTACTCAAACTTTCCGCTACCAGTTCTCTAGAACTGGTCAGAACCTGCTGAAACACATTTCTGAACTGTAAAATAGCCTTGGGTAACTCAACCATGTGTTAGAATTGTTTGAAGAGGCTGGCTAATAGTTGGCTTTTCATGAGTCTGAAGCTCCCTATTATAGCTTAGCCTTAAAAATGCCATCATGGTTTGTTCAACAAATCATGGCTTAATAACATCAAACTTCATGTTATGTTTAAATGCAACTAAAGTAGGACTCCATTAACTGCTAGATATTGTGGCCAAAACAACTTTATCTTTTAAATGCTATCCTGTGACATCAGTGAACGTTCATTTATCAAAGTAGACTCTTCTGGGCTGGAAAGAATCTCTTGTCTTTTGTAATTAAAAAGGGGCTTAAAGGCATGTCAGTCACCTCTAACGTTCCACCGTTTAATCTGAGCAGTCAATAGCATCCATTCTAATGAAGATGTTCTCATTCAGTTTCAGGAGAGGATTATTTAAACTGTTTGAAGGGTTGAGCGCATGAGATACTAATTGTGGATTATGTTCATTCATGTGCACACAAGAAGCGATATTTAAGACTATGCTATAATCTCTTTCAAAATAAAACAAGAGACCATTTATTTTTGGTACTGCATTTTCACCTGACTGACAATAAAATAATGGGATCTAATGAAGAACAATACTGTGATATTTTTATGCTACCATAGGAGCAATTTCTTGTAATATATGGATTATATCAGTGGAAGATCTCTGGGAAATGAAATAAAAGAGGGAGGGAGGGAGGGAGGGAGAGATATGTACATGTATGTATGTACAGTATGTATAGTCTCTTTAGGGTCAGGAAATAGGGAAGAAAAGATACTACCCAGAATTGCTTTTGGTGAGATGGGCAGCTACATAAATGTAATAGACATAGATCAGTGGTGAAATGTAAAATTTATTACCACCGATTCTGTGGGCATGGCTTGATGGGAGGGGGATTAATATGACTGAGTGGACGTGGCCAACTTTTTTTTTTTTTACTTTTAAAACCATTTTTTCTACAACTTCTTCAGCTGAAGAGGTTGTAAAAAAAATGCTTTTAAAAGCCTCTGACAATCCCAGCTGAGTTGCCTGATTAGCAGAGGCTTTCTTTTTTAAAAAAAATCTCTGACGATCCCAGCTGACTTGCCTGATCAGCAGAGGCTTTTTTTTTTTAAAGCCTCTGGCGATCCTAGCTGACTTGCCTGATTGGCAGAGGCTTTCTTTTTATTTAGAAGTCTCTGATGATCCCAGCTGAGTTGCCTGATCGGCAGAGGCTTTCTTTTTTTTAAAAAAAAGCCTCTGATGATCCCAGCTGAGCCGCACGATCATCAGGGGCTTTTTTTTTTTACTTTTAAAAGAATTTTTTGGGCCAAAGAGATTGCAGAAAAAATGCTTTTAAAAATTAAAAAAAATGCCTCTGATGATTGTGTGGCTCAGCTGGACAATTGGGGGGGGGGAAGGGATTTTTGCTACTGGTTCTCTGAACCACCTGCCTCCATCGCTACCGGATCAGGCGATCCGGTCCGAACTGGGAGCATTTCACCCCTGAGATAGATGATAGATAGATAGATAGATAGATAGATAGATAGATAGATAGATAGATAGCAGGGATAATAAGAGGATTGCAGGAATTAATAATGTGTGCAAAGGGTGCAACGAAAGAAATTGAGTTATATCAACTAAATTAGCTTTTAAAAGGATTTGTTTAATTCCTGAATGATAAAATTCAGAAGGAAATAGACATGGTGGTTCTCTTTTATGCGTAGTACTGGAGGCATTATGCCTGTAATGAACTCTAAAGCACAAGAGCAGTATCGTATTGCTATATTTTTGTGTTATGCTTTCCACAGTTATTTAGTTGACCACTTTGGGAATAATACCCTGAATTATATAGCAATAGCAATAGCAATTAGACTTATATATCACTTCATAGTGCTTTAAAGCACTCTCTAAGCAATTTACAGAATCCAGCCCCAACAATCTGGATCCTCTAAACCAGAGGTGTCAAACTGAAGGCCTAAGGCTGGATCCAGCTTAAGGGGTACTTAGATCTGGCCTGGGGGCCACCCTGGAAACAGCAAAGGACCGGCCTGCGGTGCCTCTGCCAGCGAAAACGGAGTTTGCACGTGGCCCTCTCAAGCCCCGTTTTCGCTGGCAGAGGGTTGTAGGAGGCCGTTGCAGCCGAAAATGGAGCTCACAACCCCTTTTTGCTGACAGAATGCTTGGGCTGCCATAGGCGCCCCCGACAGGAGTGATGTCAAGCTGGCCACGCCCTTCCCTGGCCAGCCCCCCATCCAGCCCCCCAAGCTCAAACACAACCCTGATGCTGCCCTCAATGAAATCAAGTTTGACACCCTTGCTCTAAACTGTATAGATTTTTTGCTCGCTCAAAATGGATCTTTATATATTTAGGTCTACCTGTTCAGGGGAACTTTCTGTATACCTAGCACAGGATCCAAAATGGGTAGATTAGACCATTCTGGAACATGGATTGTCTTCCCGGACTTCATAATTCTGAGTAGAGTCTTTGCATCTATCTCTGTAATTTTTTATACCTTCACAAAAAACTATACACAGAGATATTACATTACATTATATCACATTACATTACATTAACAAAGCAATTGGGAAGAATAAGACAATACTATAGTTATTATTTTTAGGGACTTGCAATATTTTCTATATGTTAATACAATAATCACAATATCACTTTTTTTGAAACAAAAGAAATTCATGGCTAAAGGAGATCCCTTCCTTTGCATGAAACACCCACATCCTTGAGTACTTCTTCCTTCCTTCCTAAAAATACAACTTAAAAATATTCTCAGCTCACTAAGGGGGAAAAAAAGCGCTGATGTGTCATCTTCAAAACTAAGCTGCAGGATTAGATTTAATTTGTTTATCTTTGCAGGCTCTTGGAAAGGAATCAATGTGTTAAGTATGTTCAAGGAAAAACGGCTGTCACTTCTGTTTAAATGCATCTCTGAACAGGGTAAGAGTATGTGCAGTATTAGTATTTCATCAAGCATTTATTCCTTCATGTTCCCATTGGCATACAAGTTGGAAGTTCTTGTTCCATTGGCAGCTTTTGTTCCTTGGCCTGGAACCCTGGCTAATCTTTAGAGACATTGTTTATGGCAAGGACTTAACAAGACACCATTTATGATGTGCCATCAAACTTTATAAAGCCACCCAGTGTCAACATTTTTATGACAGCTTGAAAATTATTTTAAAGAGTATAATGTATTTCCAATGGTGTCCAAAAAGTGTCCTCTATAAATCATCTTTTTTTTTAAATCATCCCTTCACACAAAGGTTGAGGTATCAGCAAGTTACTGATGGTGCTTGAAGGTGTAATGGGCAGACAGAATAGCAATAGCAATGGCACTTAGACTTATATACCTGTTCTGACCTAGCCTTCCCCAAAAAGCCTAAGTCAGAACAGTTTGTCTCCTACAAACTCCCCTCCCCTTTTGCTCCTCTTTTATTCCCTCTGGGAGGGGTCAGTCATCATCCACCTGTGGCTTTACTCCCAAATCGACCCTTGTTCTTTAGCTGTTCCCTTCATCTGGCAACTCTGCGCATGTGCCCACTGGGAACAGGCTCCAGCTGTTTGTCTGCCTCACTGATGTCTGATTCTGAAGGCAGCTGATAGCTGGCATCCAGCCCTGGCCTCTTCTCTGTCTCCGACGCAGAGCCCTCATCAGAGCCTTCCCCAGACTCCAAGACTGACCCATTGTTCTCCCCAATCTCCTCACTGTCCGAATCTGCTGCCAGCTCTGCTGGCTGCTGGTGGGCCACAACAATACAGTTTCACAGCCCTCTCTAAGCAGTTTATAGAGCCAGCATATTGCCCCTAACAATCTGGGTCCTCATTTTACCCACCTCGGAAGGATGGAAGGCTGAGTCAACCTTGAGCCTGGTGAGATTTGAACTGCCAAATTGCAGGCAGCCAGCAGTCAACAGAAGTAGCCTGCAGTACTGCATTCTAACCACTGCGCCACCTTGGCTCATGTGATGATTTCAATATCATTGTTTACTGTACTTAGTTTCGAGTTTTGAGACTGAAAAGATTACTCAGAAAGTTAATTAGATGTGACAATTGTTAAAATAACTTAGCATGCCATCAATTTAATTGCCATTTAAAATAACATCAAACTTCTTTTGCCATTTTAGTTATTTTTTATTTATTTGGTTTGGATAAGAGATAATTATCACAAAGTGATTGCCTTTAAGAAAGACAGTGATATATGATAAAAGAGAGAAACTAGCTAATGAGAATTAGGCTTGACACAAACCATTAAATGTATGCATGCATGGATGAAAAAAAAATAAATTCCTAATAGATTCTGAAGGTGGTTTAATAAAAATTATACGGCAGGAAACAGATGTAACCTTAGATAAGAAGATCAATGTAGCCAGTAGATGAACAGCAAATTCAACCAAAGTAATTGATTCAGTTGTAATTAGTTAGAGAAGCAATATGAAATACTCTGAAAAAAAATCATGGTCATGTAAAGTAAAAAAAAAAAGGCCATTTTCTTCCACTTAAAATGTGCTGGCCATAAATAAATATAGTTTGTATTATTGTATTTCATGATGCTATGTTATTTCTGGCAAGTGAAGGCATACAATTTAAAAATTATTTGTAAAGGAAAAATGCAAACTACTTTAAGCAGCAATTGTTGGCATTCAAGGTTCATAACAAAGCAATAATTGAATATTCATTTGAAGCAACACTATCTTACAAAGCTGTTGCGGCTTTTTTTGCTTTTTTTTTTGTTCTGCTTATTGCCATATTTTTGACAAATTATGTGTATGTTTTCTTCCAAGTCTTACTATCATTTAATTTGAACACCAATATTTTTACAACACTGATATAAAAGTGCTGGCAAAATATCCAGGCTATTTGTAACAAAAGGAAAAAGAAAACTCCAAACAATAAAGTGGTTCTCATAAACGGGAAGAATTTGATACGTTTAAAAATTCTGGTCTTGCAAATTTGCAGGAGGTGGACCAGTTTCAATGTCAAAGAGACCATATTTACTCCAACAGTAAATCCTGAATTTAAGATGATTCCGTGCCCCAGGGGAGATTAAACTGGAAAAAAAAGATGATGAACACCTACAAAAATTCTATATGCTTTCCATTTCCTTATATTATCAGTCAACTCCTTCTGAAATCAATTCTGGAAAATTTCTTTCCCCTTCTAAATATGTACAAATGTTGATTTTTTGTTATGCGTACATTAAGCACATACTAAATGACACGTTCACTCCAGTGAAATGATTCACAGCATAATGGCTACGTGATGGTGCCTGAATTTGCATTTCCCTAAGTCTATCTCAAAAGGGACGTGGTGGCTCAGTGGCTAAGACGCTGAGCTTGTTGATCGAAAGGTCGGCAGTTCAGCAGTTCGAATCCCTAGTGCCGCGTAATGGGATGAGCTCCCATTACTTGTCCCAGCTTCTGCCAACCTAGCAGTTCGAAAGCATGTAAAAAACGCAAGTAGAAAAATAGGGACCATCTTCAGTGGGAACAGCGTTCCATGCGCCTTTGGCATTTAGTCATGCCGGCCACATGACCACGGAGACGTCTTCGGACAATGCTGGCTCTTCGGCTTTGAAACGGAGATGAGCACTGGCCCCTAGAGTCGGAAACGACTAGCACATATGTGCGAGGGGAACCTTTACCTTTACCTTTAAGTCTATCTCAAGTAAGGGCAATGGGAAAAGGCTCCTCTCAGATTTTTTCCCAGCCTGCAAGATTTTGAGTTTTACTGAGAAGATTTCAAACTAAGATTTTGGCATACACTTTAGCCTTGCATTGGGCATTTGCTGACACTACCTAGTCCAGAAGACTTTTGTGGGGAAAAGCTGGGGAGCTTCTGTTGGATGGTTTCACTACACCCTGGGCATTATTCATGATATTTCCTGAAGCTGCCTAATCTGAAAATGCTCAACCTGCTCTAAGAGAATTCCACACAGGGTTACACACTGGTTCTGGTTACATTACCCAACCTGGAAAATATTTCAATACGTGTTTCTGGAGAAGGCTTCATTTATTTATTTTTTTCCCCTTGCCACACAAGGTTTTCCTCAGCCTTATCTTGCTGTAAGGCTGTAAGGGGCTGCAAAACAGTGGAGAATGAAGAACATGGCTATTTTACTTTCTTCTGAGAAGCAAGAAATGTTGTCATTTTTAACAGCATTGACAGATAAATTATTTGAGAAAGAAGCCTTCTTATTACAATAATATATTATAACAATAGTATACACAATAGTATATTGTAATTGCAAAGAGAAGCTGTGTATAACCTTCATTCATTTGAGAAGCAAAGCAACAAACTGTTTCAAAGATACATTGGAGGAACTGGGAGACACTGAAAAATCAAACCTTACTAAGTAGCTCAAACTACATTTTAAGCATTAGTTTTTTATTTCTCTCCTTCATTTTGATAGAGATCCTATTCAGGCATAATAGCCTAATAAACCATGGTGAGTTAACCAAGCATCATCAGATTTTGTGCCTATAAATTCCTCATACAGCTACATCTTGCTTTAAGAACAATTCCATGATTTTTAAATTTCAAATTCTGAACTAAAACAGTGTTTTAGTAAAGCTAAGTAAGGCTATGAAGCCACGATTATCTGAACTAAATTTCATCTGCTTTTAAGACTATTGGTTCTTTTTTTCTAAACCAAGAGGGAGTTCCATCTACAGCTGTTTTTTTCCTCAACAACTATTAGTTGGCAAAATACAATTTTTTGTAAAGGTTTCTAAGATTATTGAGAGTTAATTTTTTTAAGAAGGTGGGAACAGGAAGGAGAAGCAAAGCAGACATCATTTTTAATTCCTGGGTTTTTATTTTCTCTATTCTATCTACTACTTGTTTAAATTACCATCTCACTCATTTATGGATAACTTAATTTTTAAAAAGCTATGATAATGAATGATGGAGAAAAGGGATAAGGAAGCTCAGGAACCCTACACCTACCCTTTGCCAACATACTGCAAGGAGGGATAATTGAATATAGATTAACATCTGGCAAAACCAGCCTTAAAATGAAAAATCCAACCAAACAGCAGCTCTTTGGATTGAATGTAGCTTGGATTGATTACAAAAAGGCATTTGACTTGCTGCCACATGATGTGCCTAGAAATAACAGGAGTCAGTAGACACATCAGAAGCTTCCTGGAAAGATCAATGGCACAGTGAAAGACACAATTACTTGTCAATGGTGATAGACTGGGAGAGGTTAATATCAAGAGAAGAATCTTTTAAGGAGAATCACTATCTCCACTACTGTTTGTCATTATGCTGATTCCTCTGTCAACAATACTGAACAAGTCATCAAACTCTTCTGCCAGGCTCTTCCACCTCCTTTTCATGGGCAGTCTGAAACTATATGGAAACACATAATCTGAAATAGAATTACTGCTCAAGATTGTATATATCTGTATAAAATATATACAGATATTTTTATAAAGTTTGGACATATATTTCTCAAAGTTTGTGGTATGGGTGGGTTAGCTTCATAGTCTTTCCTGACCCATAACATGCACTCATTTGCCAATGTAGTATAATTCAGCTACATATGGCTGAAGTCCTGGTTTTTTGCAGGCCATGATCATTCCTACACTATTCACGTAGGAAAGGTAGGCTCTTAATAAACAATCTAGTAAGCGTACATAGTTTAGGGAAGGAATTACAGTAGATTGGCACCATACGCTGACTAGCCATTATATATATATATATATATATATATATATATATATATATATATATTCACTGGTTGTACAGTGATAAAATGCAATGCATTTCTATCACCTAATTTGAAAATTAAGAAATTATTATTAAAGAGAAAACATAATGAGCTTCCTTTCTGATGATTGATGTTCATAAGATGTTCTGTCCGTTGAAGGTCACTGATGATTCTGCTGTGGCATATAGGTCATTAAGTAAGTGTAACGTGAAAGGATTTCCTTAGCCCATGATAAATATATCAGTACTGCTCTGCACTACAATGTTCCCTTTTAAAATCTCCATTTAATTGGGCAAAAGCTGCTGACACATTAGCTGTCTCTTGACCCCTCTAAATGAAGATGTTATTAGTCTATGAACTGATGCAAATCGTGTTGGTTCAAGTCAAATCAATCTTTTATTGTTGCAGTTCAAGACCAGTATACATATAAAAATAGACTAATGTAAAACTGCAACAGGACCAGTACAGAGTGTGTTGGGAAGATAAGCACTAAGAGTGAATACTGTAAAGCTATACAAAACAGAAGAGAGTCTAAAATTGCTAAAAACAATTGAGCACATAGAAACTTGAGCACAAAATAGCTGAAATTAGCTCTGCATCTTGGACAAAGAGTAACTAATAAACACGAAGATTAGAAAATAGAGATTAACATTTAGAATTAAAAGTTGGGGAATAAAAACAATTGTTTCCGATTACAACAATTAAAATTTTTATGAGACTGAACATAGAAACACCTAACACCAGCAGGGTAGTTAAGAATCCATACCTGTATACATAATGTCATGCCAGGTTCTGAATAGTATGTAGGGCTGTGAAGCCTAGACATTAATATCAGTTTTCTGGTAATTGATATCTTGCTGGTTGACTCTACAGTAATAACCAAAGATAATTCATGTTCCTTTGAGTCTTATTGATGTCCTTGAGAGGAAAATGGAATTGTCTACATTTAGTGGGATTGAGTTGCATCTATCAGGCAATTTGGAAGAGTGAAAATCTGGGTTCGGCAGATGGCTAACCGTGCTATTAATGTAGTAGTTAAACAGAAGGGGAGCAAGCATACATCCCTGTTTGACCCGGTTCTGAGCTGAAACAGCTTTTGAAAGAAAGCCTCTGGGATTGCACCTGACCTTGAGAGACATGTCTACATAAAGAGAGTGGATCAGCATGAGAAGCCATAGATTGATTGGAGAAGCTTCCACAATCTTTCAAGGCATAATTTAAGATAAGAAATTGAAAGCAGCTTTAAGATCCAGAAATGCTACACAAATGGCACACACAGGATATAAGAGTCACCAGAAGTTGATTTAAAACAGCCAAATAGGACTGAAGCAGTTGTGTCCCTTGAGAAGTTTAGCACAACTACATCCAGGCAGGGGTGAAATGCTCTCGGTTTGGACCGGATCAGGTGATCCGGTAGCAATTGTGGCAGGTGGTTCGGAGAACTGGTAACGATGGCGGTGCGAGGCTCCGCCCACCCACCCAGGTGTCATTACTTCCTGGTTTTAACCAGAAAGTAATGTGTTTTTTACCCTCTGCACATGTGCAGAAGGTTTTGCGCATGCACAGAGGGTCTGTGTGCGCATCTGATGTGCACTTCCGAACTGGTAAGGAAGGTAAGTAGATTTCACCCCTGCTTCCAGGGTATGCCCACACATTTCTGTATGTGTGTTTATGCAAATCCTCCTTGCTTTGGGAGTAGTCCAAGAAAAGTGAAGTGTGGGTATACACACATGTGCAGAGGCAATCTTGAAAAGTACTTGGAAGCAACAACTCTGAGATTTTTTTTACTCCCACCTTCATTATTTTTATAAATAACTCAAGGTGGCAAACATACCTAATCTTCCTTCTATTTTTCTCACTATTACCACCTTGTTTCTCATAACTACAACTTTTGATCTGAAAGGGGGTGTCTGGCCCACAGTCATCCAGCCGGCTTTCATGCCCAAGGCAGGACTAGAACTCATAGTCTCCTGGCTTCTAGTCTCGAGTCTTAATCAGGGAATGTGGCTACTTTGCACTTTGAGGTGGGCTAAATCACAAAGTGACTTGCAAATGCTTTGCACAGCTCAAATGTTCATATTTTTATAAGTCTTAAGAAGCAACCAAGGGGGTGGGAGGCTAGGACGAGAATTATGGGAATCCAAAGAGACAGTTTCTACCTTTGTTCACTTCGGAATGAAAGTTGTCTTTTTGCCACAAAGTTCTGCGCTCAAAACCTTCCACTGAACCCCAATGTCAAATGCAATTTCAGGATTGGGGAAGGAATTATTGGTTTTCCTGGCTGAGCAGGGATTTTGACTGAATGGCTTCCTTCTTCCAGTCATTCAATTCTGTGACTGCATCCCCAAAGGGCCATGTGAAATTTTTTCTCCATGCTTACTACAATCCTGGTAACTGCCTTCCCTGCCTTGTATTATCTACAAAGAAATACCCTGTATTAAAAATCTATCATCATCATCAACAACAGCAATAATTATGTCATATTCATTTAGCCTCACAAACCAGGAAGTATAATTTGCTAAGTTTACAAAGCACTGCATTTTTTAAGAAACAAAGGAAATCAAAAGCAGTTAAGATATATTTAGGGCTGGTTTTTTTTTTCTTTCAAAGATGCAAATAAGAAGTGCAACATATAGCGTCATTCTTGATCATGTTCTTCTTTATTCTCTTGTTAGTTAAAAATAAACAAACAATAATTAGCTTTCAATTATGTATTTAGGCTGTGTCTCTGGAAAAAAATGGATTGAGGGAATTTTATATAAAATAATTATATCCTCAAAATCCTTCTGAGAAGTTTAAGATATGTTCCATTTATATAGGATTCTCTTACAGGAGAAGATAATGGTATTTTATTTTTATTTATTTATTTTTAAATTTCCTTACCCAGTGCTCACTTGGGAACAAATTAATTAGGGCTGAGCCAATCACACTATTGGTTGTTCTGCAGTCATTTCTTCTGCAGCCCTGGGAATTTTTATACAAGCAGCATCAACTATAAACAGTCTCACTACCCACTTGGCCCTGACCTCACTTTGTGCAGAGAGTTTCAGACAGCAGAATAGAAGAGAAAGAACAGGAGGAAATCACAAAATACAAAGACCTGCAAATAGAAATAGAACGACTGTGGCAAAAGAAAGATAATTCCAATAGTAATAGGCGCCTTGGATGTAGTTCCCAAACATCTGGAACATTACTTGAACACCACTGGCATTGACAAAATTACCATCAGTCAATTGCCAAATACAGCTGTATTCGGAATAGCTTACATCCTATGGCAATAACTTTAAAACCATCAAACCACATCATTTGCCTATCCCAGATCCTTGGGAAGTACTGGCTAGGTGGATAAAAATGGCAAATCCAGTCTAAATATCTGACCGACTATGCAATGAATCATCATAATAATATTGCATTCTGCCTAAGCAGAATGCAATATTATTTAGTTTGTTAGATTTTTCAACTACGTAGTTTGTTTGATTCTGTGCATTGAATGAGCATATTAAATTAAGCACGATCATAAAAACAATACATAACAAAGCAAAGCAAACAAGCAAATTGGCAATAGAAGATATTACTCAATATAGCATCTCACCATCTAGAGAGACCATCCCACCATCTTGCATTGGACTCTGGCCCAATACTTAAGGCATTAAGAACCTTAGGAAAGGCCAAACGGGACAGGTCCATCTGATTCTTAAGAGAAAAGTTGTTCCTTAACAGAGAGCCTAGCAATGATGGAATTACTTCAAATCTGACACTGTTTTTTTCTACTGTGCAAAACCCTGCATATGTAGAGCTGTTTGTCAACATAGTTTTAGTATCATTTATGAAATGTCTGTGATTCTGATATGATTCATTGTTAGTATGAGTGTGCACTTAGCGCATTTAAACAATGAATTAAAGATCTGGAAAACCAACAAGATTGGGCTGCTCTTCCCAAGAATGTTTATTTGATCAAACTTTCCCTTTTAAAGTAGCAAGATATTTATATCAAATAACTGTCTCCAAAATCCCAAGGGCATTAACCTTGGCATGCTGCAACACACTTCCTACAACAGTTTTGGAAGGCCAATACAAAACAAAAATACCATATGAGCTGAGACTGTGTCCCTGTGGACAAGGGGCCATTGAAACTATAGCTCATGTTCTGCTACACTGTACCTTCTATAAGGACACATGGACTCACCTTATTTAATAAAGTATCTTGGAAATATTGATCTTTTTTACATTCAATCACTGTTATCAGATCAGCACAAAATAGTTTCTCTGAACGTGGCCAAATTCTGCTATGCTGTATGTAAAATTAGGCAAATTTTAACTGCCCACTGATAGTTCACCATCAATCGCAATATATTATTCTGTCTTTTTAATGTTATTGTTTTGAATGCTTTTATCTGTAACATTGGTCTGTGACAATAATATATATTGATTGATGGATGGATGGATGGATCACATTTTTCTTGATTTTAATAGCAAATCAAGGCCAGCATAGATCCTACACTCTTACAATTGACTTCCTTGCTTCTTATCCAACCAGATCATGATTGCTTACAAAGTACTGCAACATCATCTGATCATCGTGTAATTCATGGCTGGTAATGCTATCGAGTGACATCCTGAGATGAAAGAGGGTAATTAAGACAATAAATAACAGTGCGGTCCCTTCACCAAGAGCCAATTTGATGTAGTGGATAAGGCAGCAGGTTAGAAATTGGGAGGCCATGAGTTCCACTCTTGCCTCAGGTCCAAAGATGATCTTGAGTGGGTCATTCTCTTTTAGCCCGAGGGAAAAAAAACAATGGCAAAACCACATCTGAAAATTTGCCAAGAAAACTTGTCCAGGCAATTGCCACAAGTCAATGCGTCTTCACCAAATCAAATAGCAGGAATAACATGCAAAATGTTAAAATATGTATATTTCTAAAGTTAAATATTTTTGTGAAATATTTTTCTCACTTTCTTTCACTCCTTAGTATAGGAAGATTGATCTAAACTTTTCATCATCTCTGAGTCTGTTAAGTTTGCCAACTTTTCTGCCTTTATTGCATCTTCACAGAATAGGCCAACGTAGTTCTTCCATAATATGTGAAATTACATAATTATCTGTATAAAGTCTTGGAGAGTGATGTGTCATCATTCCTTGCACACAGAGTCCATCTAATCCTCCTTGACTTGAATTCCAGAGTTGAAACTCTATAGGGATATAACCCGAGCAACACTTTGTTCTATTATTTTGGATTCTTTAAACTTTGTTAATCTCAAGGATGTGGATAAGGTGTGTAGACAGATGAGGGTTATTTGACCTTTGCCCCTTGGCTGCTTAAATTGGGCAGGACAGGTCCTATGATTAAGGGATTGTGATATATTAGTTACAGATGGTACTTCTAAAGGTAAAGGATGGTTCAGAATTTGAGATTTTGGGGGTGAGCGTGATATATTTTTGGGTCACTAGGTGTTACATGATTTGAACATGCTTAAATGTGGAAAATACTTTGTGTATATTTTGGCGTACTTCATTTAGGTGTGTTTTGTTACTTTTGCAATGATTATGTAGATTATATGATTATATGGAATTATTTATTTACATTGTTTGCCTAAAAGAAGCATTAAAAAATACCCTAACTTGACCTGAGAGATCTGCAATTATAAACCAGTGCCATTTCTGAGAAAGGTGATTTAAATAGTGATCACCTTGTAGCTCCAAGTGGACATAAATGATATGACTTTTCAAGATCCATTACAATCAGTCTTTCAACTAAGAGAAAATAGTGATATTATTTTGGTCACTTTGAAGAATGACTTACATTAGATATTGGATTGAGAATGGATGGGGGAAGTAGTTCTCGTAATTTGGGATTTGTCAGCAATTTCTAATTTACTTTTTTAATAATGTTGAATAGCTTCTTAAAGATGTGCTTTTGCCTCTTTCTCAGTCTCTGTAAAGATTTATTTTGACAAGGTTTTAACTTTATTTTTTTACAGTGATAAAATATTAAAATTGCATAAAATATATTATAATTATGTTTTTGAATTTCTCAACTTTTCAGAATTCAGAATTTTTGTTTCTATGTGTCATTAGCCTCGTTGACTACTCGGTGGAATAGGAAAATGTAGTATAAATGAATACAGGTAGTCCTTGATTTGCAACCATTTGAAGTTACAACTGTGCTGAAAAATATGATTTACAACTGGTTTTCGCATGTACGATCACTGCACATCCCCACCATCACATGAGCAAGATTTGGGTGCTTGGCAACTGGCATGTATTTATGATAGTTGCAGTGTCTTGGGATCATGTGATCACCATTCATAAATTTCCTAGCCAGCTTCCAACAAGAAAAAGTTCGGATCCTGGTTGTCAAAAACTACCTGTAAATAATGTTGTTTGCCCAAAAAAGGAAGCTGTTGGACATAGAGATTAAGCTTGCTAGCCAGGCTTTTGAGCATAGTTCAGAAATACAGTATCACAAACGAGCTCCCACAGAATGGTATCTTAAATAAAACAGCGATTAACAAGAGAAGATTGATTTTTGTTCTGTTCTTGAATGACATTAGTAGATTAAACAAAGCGCATAATTGAAAAGTATGTATTTTTATTTTACAAATAATTTTATGGAGTTCAGTGTGCTCTATGGGCAACAGTTTTTATGATAATTGAAAGGGATATGAAATACTAGATGACTTATTGTATACACAGCCAGTTCTTTTTTTCTCTTAGGATTTCTGACCAAAGAGACTTTTTGTAGGGTTTTGGTGTATCCTCTGTTTACCGAGCTGGCAATCTAATGAATATGTTCACTTGAGTAGCAGGAATAGCAATACTTCTGGACTGTATCAGGTCCTTTCAATAAGCATTATCAATTGACTCCTTTAGACAACACTGTGGTGGCTATCTTGCATAATTCTGGGAGTGGCTATGTTGCATAATTGTGAAGTATCTTCAAGAATGATCTTTCTTTAGAGTCTGGCTATTTCTTATATGACGTGGATTGAGAGGAACAGAGAAGAATAAAGGTAAAGGTTCCTTTTTGCACATATGTGCTAGTCATTCTTGATTCTAGGGGGCAGTGCTCATCTCCGTTTGAAAGCCAAAGAGCCAGCGCTGTCCGAAGACGTCTCCGTGGTCATGTGGCCATTGTGACTAAACGCCAAAGGTACACGGAACGCTGTTAACCTTCCCACCAAAGGTGGTCCCTATTTTTCTACTTGCATTTTTTACATGCTTTTGAACGGCTAGGTTGGCAGAAGCTGGGACAAGTAACAGGAGCTCACCCCGTTATGTGGCACTGGGGATTTGAACCACTGCACTGCCAACTTTTCGATCGATGAGCTCAGTGTCTTAGCCACTGAGCCACCACCTCCCACTCAGAGAAGAATAACATTGTTTATTATTCATGTACAGGATTTGTATGCAGCCATTCTCTTGCAGAGTTTGACTTGCAGATATGAATTGCTACTGGATCTTTAGGTCAAATTCAGACCTCTTTAACTTGAGAGAATGATTAAAAATGAAAATAGTTCAAGTTTTTAAAATTCTTAACTAATGTAAGAAAATGTCATAACTGGAAATTCTGCTTCTCATTTTCCCCTGGTTGCTGACATTTCTGAGTTTCTGATATAAAAAGTAATTAGTTGGGCTTTTACCTGAATTCCTAAATATTTCAATTATTTGGATATCTTGATTCAGATAATAACATTGGCCAGCTGCTAGCATAGAAAACTAAATATTTAGTGACATCATCTTTGCCATCTGAAGTTTTTTTGTCTTGGTCTCTTGCTGTGAGCAAAATTAACTAGTATTTTAAGATCCTTCTTACTCAGTATTATTCACAGCAGGTGCTGCAGATAATTTTAAAAATACTTAATACTGTTGTTCTCTCTTAATTGACCATGTGTTGGCCTGAACCAGAAACAGTGAAGTAGTGATAAATATGTAAGGATGGAAAAAGCAAACACAAAAGAAAAACAAAACAAAACATTGGCTATAAACTGAGAGCTTATACAAGATGATGATGGTGATGATGATGATGATAATGATAATGATGCAGCAATTCATTAAATTGTGCCTGATTTTGGGGATTATGTGGGTTAGCTTTCTTCACCTTTTCCAATCATCTTTTAAAAAATGCTCTTCTTGATGTCCGCTTTGATGGTGTCCAGCCACCATTTTTTAGGTGGCCTTCTTTCCTTTATTGCTGACCATTCTGAGCATAATTGCCTTTTTCTGTTTAGTTTGATTGCGTAACATGGCCAAATTAATAAGATGGTTTTTTGTGATTTTGCCTTAAAAACGATACGTATAGTTTTGTATGCTCCAGTACTTGCTTGTTTGCCACTTTTGCTGTCCAAAAAATGCACAGGAGCCTTCTCCAACACCATAAGTTAAGACAAGTTGATTTTTCTTCCACCTAGTTTTTTTCATTGTCGAACTTTCGCAACCATAGGTAGTTGCCAGTAGGAGACCCAATAGTGCACACTAAACTGCATTTAGATGTTCTTTCAGCACAATTTGACACTTTATTTCTGGATTGCTTTCACTGCTTTCATCAGTCTGTGGTTCTAGGAAAGTGCAATTTTGCATGCATTTGATCTCTTCATCAGTTGTTATTTTGATATTTTCATTCCTCACAGTGATCATGAGTGTGGTCTTTCTGGTAGTCAGGAAGAAGCCAAATGTCTCCCTTTTCTTCTTTAGTCCCTCTAAACAGATGTTTCAGGCCATTGGTTGAATTGTGCCATCAGCATATTGAACATTTTTAATGTTCCTTCTGTTGGCAGAAGTATCCTTCTGGGTTCAGTTCCAAGTGGGGGAAAAGACACTGGATTCATGGGAGTTGCTTGGAAAGAATGTTTATTGATGAACAGGATCACATGGCTTGAGTTCCTGAGCAGTAAAAGGGCTGAGATGCTGAGAGTGCCTTGGTTTTATGCCCTCTGTTGGGCTTTGAATTTGAGCTTGTATTCTGATTGGTTGTCAGACTCCCACGGGGCCATGTGGGGTCAACTCTGTAGGCTGTCCTGAGTCCCAAACTTGGTTGAGCCTTGCTGGATGATGCAATCTCCCCAGGTGCCATGTGGTGAGTTCTGTTGCTAGATGGGTAGAGAGCTAATCCTATCTTTGTTGGATTTTGGGTGAAGGCATTTGCCTATAAATAGACCTAACTATCTCTTTATCTCTTAAGTGTGGACATCTGCTGTGGACTATTGAGGATGGTGGGGGCTGTTAAGAGTGAGTCTGTTTCTTGCCTAAAAACATGTTTCTCCATTTCTCATCCAGGGAAATATAATATTCTGCCTTTTTAATATTTCCTAGAATATTTCATTTTCCTAGGTGAGGGTGGGTGCTAACTTCCTACACTTCCTCCAATCTTTTCTCTGATGTTTGACCCATTAAGTTCCAGTTCCCTCATGATTACTTTGGCATACAGGTTAAATAAAAAAGATGGCACTCCTTTCTTCATCTTGAATCAATTGGTATCTCCATATGGCATTTGTGCAATGGCTTCCTGATTTGTGTACAGCATCTACACCAGTTTGGCCAGATGTATTGGCATCCACAGGTCTTCAAGGCCTCTTGCACCTCAAATATGGTTGGCAGTTCCCACATCCCTCTTTATTCATCCCAATGGGCTGATGGAAGAAACAGTATTCCATGCTTTTTATGCATAAATAATTATTCTAAGTCTCCTAAGAAATGTCAGTGTCATTGTATCCAGTTGCCTAATAAGGATGAGTCTTGGAGAAAATATGTTACAGTAGTTTGAGAGGAAGTAATTTATGCTATGTAATAAGTGATGATAGTGACAGAAGACCACCAGTCAACAATCCAGTTTTGGGCTGTAGCTTTAACTTAAAAACTTTAAAAGAGTCAAGGTGGCGCAGTGGTTAGGGTGCAGTACTGCAGCTACTTCAGCTGACTGCTAGTTCAGCAGATCAGTGGATCAAATCTCACCGGCTCAAGATTGACTCAGCCTTCCATCCTTTCGAGGTGGGTAAAATGAGGACCCAGATTGTTGGGGGCAATATGCTATTTAGTATACTGTCTTTGGTGTAAGCCGCCCAGAGTCCTCGGAGAGTGAGCGGCATAGAAATATGAAGAATAGTAGTAGTAGTAGTAATAATAATAATAATAATAATAATAATAATAATAATAATAATAAACAACTTCATGATATCTACTATCGAGACAGGTAATTTTGGAATAAAGGATTTCATATATACTGTTAATACATAGATCTATTCTTCTTTATTATGTAGTACAAAGGAAATTATAGGTAGGCCTTGATTAAAAATGGTAAATAGGACTAGAATTTCTGTTGCTAAGAGATGCAGTAGTAAAGTATTACATCATAGATCAAAAAGCCATAATCTTCTAACTTAATAGTTAATACACTGGGAGATTCTAGGGTATGGCTTAGCCTGAATCTTTTCCTCCCTCCACCATTCAGTTCAGGACTGCACATTCTCTTATTTTGGGCCTCTTTCTGGAATGTGATTCCTCTTCCCTGGGAAGTTGCAATGAAATTGCCAAATTCCCCCCCCCCCCACTCCTCCCTCTATGAGAACTTCCTCACCACTTCCTTCTGCTTCCAATAACCAAAGTGGGGAAGCCAGCAAGAAGTTTCAAGTCCCAGTTGAGTTGCAAACAGACCTGCAGACAGGTAAGTGGCTGCTTGTGGGTGGGGAGGGAGTATGGGGGTGTATAGGTGGCTGGGGAGGCATGTCTCAAACACAAAAGGGCTGGGAGAAGATGTGCAAGTGTGAGTGGGTGGATGGGGAGCCTCGATATGAGTGCAGCAGGGCTGGAGGAGGGCGCATGAGGGTATGCGGGTGGCCAGTGGGCCATGGCATAAACATAGATGATCTTGGGCAGGGTGCATAGGTGGTAGAGACTTACCAGAGTGACTTGTGAGCTTTTTTGTCATCTTCCCAACTGACTTTGTGGGTGAGAAACTGGCAGGATAGGTCATAAATGGCTGGCAGATCACATGACATGACATGCTGCCACTGTCATAAGTGTGAACTGGTTACCAAGTGCCCAGATTGTGTTCATATAACCATGGGGATGCTGGGATGGCCACAACTTCAAACAGTCATAACTATGACATGTCCCCTGCCATCAGAACTTTGAAGGGTCTCTGAATAAGTATTGTTAATAAATTGGTTGTTATCTTTACCTAGGTGTAATTGGTAGGTTTGAAGCTTGTCAATTGTTGATTATAACGTGGTTGAAAGTCAGGACTGAATCTAGTAAAATGCTATTCCTAATTGGAAAGTCAGAGCTTGGAATGCTCCCTGATTTTGTGCGACCTTTTCATTTTCAGATAGTAATGGTGGCAAGGAATCCATTTGAACAATTACATTTAAACTACACTTAGTCCATTAACTGTAACCTTTGCTGATTTGATGTGATTTGGCAATATTCCACAATGACTTGCTACATCACACTTCAGCTATTACAGTGACTCCCTTTTTACAATCATGTAATCCTTTAATCTGGGCTAGAGTCTGGGCAATTGGATGGAGCTGAGTGTTTACTGGCCAGATGCCCTTCCTGAGGCAACACAGCGTTCGCAGCAGATATTTTTTTCTTTGTGCCCAAGGAGAGAGACATCTGCCACTAACTCAGATTGAACTCTCAACCTTCCGAATGGGAGGCAAGCATCTTCACCACTAGGCCACCACACCACTCATATTTGCAGTATATCCTACAGACCTTTAAAAGCAAATTATGCAGTGAGTGTGGATAGTATGTATTCAATCAGTCGTATATTAACAGATGCTGAAACTTGGTGTCTGCGTCAGAAAATCTGTTCTTGTGCAGATCATAGATTTAAAATCTGCAAAACTGAGATCTCAGCACACTGCAGGTCAGTTTATTAATACCTATCTTTCAGAGTTTGACCACTTGCAAATGTACACATATGCAGACATAAAGAGGAAACTCGTGGCTACTTCTAAGCTCAGAGAAGCAACCTTTGCTCATGAGATGAGAGATATTTCTTGCTCCCCACTCAACAGCAGAACCTTCTACAGTCCACGGATCTTCTTTATGATGTCTCTGAACCCTCTGGGGCACATTGGATAGAGTTGATCAAGGAAAAAAAATTAACCGAGTAATAATGTTCAGTGGTTAGATGTGCACTACTGGATACAACCCTTACATGTCAATCACATGGCAAATGGTTGGTTACTCATGCTTTACAAACTGAAATTTGATTTTGATTGCATAGTTTCATTTCCTTCAAAAAGTTTCAAATGAAGCATGTAATAGCTACTGTTCTGAAGCAATAAAAGAAATTTTCTTTTTAAAGAATACAATATTTAGCTCGACTTGGTGCTGGAATCTGCATCAATAGAGAGATCCACATATCAGAGTGGGGTTTTTTTTCCAGCTAAAAGCTGTCACAAGGAATTTAAAGGGGAATTTTTAAACAAAATTTCCCTCTCTGAATATACTGTGGATACTTGGCTAACCTGAGAACAGGAAGAGATAAAAGCCTTCTATTGGTGGCGCCTAAAGAAATCAAAGGGAAGACGAATGAATACACAGTTTTGACCCACAGTACTTGTGGCATGTTTATTTTGCTGCTTGAAAACATCTACCTAGACATATTTCTGTTAAATATAAATTTGCTCAGGTACCTGAAAAAAAAAGATACTGACGGAAGCAGACAATGGACACATAGTATGCATAGCATTCTATAAAAGGTATTAGATGAAACAAAGAACGTAGCTCACAGAGGAAGTAGTTCTCTATAAGGAGAGAATCAAAGAAGCAAAATCAGTGGCTGAGAATAACAGCAACAAGAGGCAAAGAAAATATTCTGCTTTATTGGAATTTACAAACAGCCTTGAGACTCTCCCACCCCACCTCCCACGCCTGAAAAAATAAGAGAAGAAAAAGCAACAGTGCTGAACGAGAGACAGAGAAATGGATATTTCTTGTGAGATGGGTGGCCGTATTAATTTGATTAATAAATGAATAAAAATAAAATAGAAGAAGAAGAGAAGGGCACAGCTGCATCCTGGAAAGAAGTGAAGAAAACAATAGCTCTAGTTGGTGACTTAGTACTAAAGGAAACAAGAACAGCATTTCCTGATTTGTGAATTGTGCTATCTGTCAGAATCTGTTAAGGCATGGATAAATGACATTGTCAAAAACAACTACAATCCCGTCATCATGGATTTTGAATATCTAGGACAGAATGCAAGAAATTAGAGGTTTGATATGATATTCTCATTCATCTTTCCAGTCTACAGAACAGAACTAAAAATGGGGGGAAAAATACAGCAAGTGAATAACTGACTGTACAAGTGATGGATTGAAGTTATTTGGATTTGAGGGCCATATTCTCATGGTTATTCTGGTATATATCAGAATATGTGGTATATCTCATAAGGATTACTAAAAAGATAAATGAACAAGTGGGAATGTGTTAAATTACATTCTGAGGGCTTAGAGGAAAAAAAAATCCTAAAATAAGAATCACCTGTATATAATGTAGGTAGTTCTCAGGTTACCATGGTCACTGGGACAAGGGTTGTTATTTCTACTAATGTGATCATAGAGAAGATGCACTGAAGCTAGTATACCATGAAGGCTTAACTGAGACCAGACTGGCCTAACACCAAATCAGGAATAGAAAAGAGGCACATCAAGGCAAAATATCACATGGCCAATACAAGGGGGAAAAAAACAACTGGCAGTCAAAGCAGATAACAAAAATCCTGTCAAGGTCTAAGAAAAGGAAAGTTGAAGAAAGAAACAGAGGGGCTAATTCTGCTTGCACAAGACCAAGACAAATGCATACAAAGCCAGAATTGAGAAGACAGCAACAAATAGTTAATGCCTCTTCTACAAACAAGCATCTTAATTTTGATCATGTGACCCTGGGGATGCTGCAATAGTTGTAAATATGAAAAACGGTTATAAGCAGCAGTGAAATCCAGCCGGATCTATCTGGCTCACGTAAACCGGTAGTACAAGCAGCAGGAGGCTCCGCCCACCCACCGGGATGTCATTACGTCCCGTTTTTTTACCCTCTGCGCATGCGCAGAAGCGGTGCGCGCAGTCCCATTCTCAAACCGGTAGCGAAGGTAAGTGGATTTCACCGCTGGTTATAAATCACTTTTTTCAGTGCTGTTGTAACTTGGAACTGTCACTAAATGAACTGTTGTTAGTCGAGGACTACCTGTAATGATAATAATAATTATGACTGCATAAAAACAGATCATATTTAAAATATGAAAAATGCAAGTTTTAACATACTTTTTGACTGGAACCATTGATGCCAATAATAACAGAATAACAACATTGGAAGGTACCTTGGAGGTCTTCTTCCCCCTACCTGAGCAGGAGACCTCATACGATTCTGGACAAATGGCTGTCCAATGTCTTCTTAAAAATCTCCAGTGATAAAGCACCCACAATTTCTGGAGGCAAGCTATTCCATTGCTTAATTGTTCTCACTGACAGGAAATTTCTGCTTCATTTTAGGTTGGATCTCTCTTTGATAAGCTTCCTTCTGTTACTTCTTGTCATAGATTCATCTGATGGGCATCAACAAGGGCATTGGTGTTTGGCTGGAGATTGATAAATTTTAGTTGTAAGGCACTACACTCTTCTGGATTCAGTCTGTTCTTATTGATCCCCAGAAATTTACTGACCTCCTTTTGACTCCCAGACATTTATTGACGGCTTGAATAGTCCCATTGACCCTCAGGGTTGATATTGGGTTACCTTGTCTTAATACATATAATTGAAATGACTCTGATGACTTGACTACAATGAAGTATCCTGTTTAGGGAAAAGAAACAGAAGCAATAGAAAGGAAGAACTGTGCTTGCACAGCCAACTCCTGGAAAACCTAGCTGAATGAATTTAGCAATACTACAGAGAGCATCTGGTTCAATCATAAATACTATTTTTGTGTCTGTTATCCATCCAAAGAAGGCAATGTGTGGATGATCTTTCCTATAAGCAAATTTTTCAAAGCAGTGTAAAGTAGCAGAGATGGGAGAACTTTAATTATACCAACATGTATTATGAGAGAAAATCTGCCAAACATCATGCTACCAGAAATTTGTACTGACAGGTTTGTCTTTCAGAAAATAGAGGAAGATACAGAAGTACCAGCAATCCTTAATGTAATCAAAACAGACAATAGTAGAGTGAATAATAGGAATTTTGAGGATATCGTGTGCTGAAATCCTTGATAATGAAGAAAATAGAAGACTAAAGCTGACTGACACATACCAGGTATCATGGCACATACAGTACATACCATTAAAAAAAAAGGCAGAATTGAAAGAACTCAGAACAGTGATTAGTAGAATTCCATGGCAAGAGGAGCAACTAAGAAAAATGTACACCAAGATGGGAGTTCCTAAGGAAAAAAAATACTAAAAAATAAAAAAAGGGGGAAGGAAAATGTGGCTACAGAAAAACTTTTAATAAAAATGGGAAAATGGGAAAAGACCAAGTTGTCACAAAAGAATACAGACATAATTCAGTGTTGCAGAGATAACATCAGAAAGGCTAAAATTCAGAATAAGCTAGTTAGAAAGGGAACCAAGAACAATAGAAAGGGCTTCTTCAGATAAAAGCATATATTTCTTATATCACCTTCTCAATGACAATGGCAAAAATACTAATAGGTAACAAAAAAAAATCTGAAGATTGACAGCAAGCTTGGTGATTGAGGCATCAGGTTAGAAACTGAGAGGCCGTGAATTCTAGTTCCATATTGTATACAAAGCCATCTGGCTGACCTTGGGCCAGTCACTTTCTCTCAGCCCTAGGAAGGAGGCAAGGGCAAACTACTTCTGAAAACTCTTACCAAGAAATGTGCAAAGACTTGTCAATAGTAGGTGGTCTCTGAAAATCAGACATGACTGAACTAGGGGAAAAATGGAAATTTTCAACAATGTAATGATTATTAAATGACAGTATAGATATGCCTTCCACAACTACTCATAACTCATTTTTGATCAAATAACTCTTTTAGTAGACATAATGTATTTTAATTTCAACAAAATGTACCTCATGACATTCTCATTAGCAAGCTAGTTAATTATGGGCCACTTAGCATGCCCATTAAGTGGATACATGGCTGGCTCAAAAATCACCCTGAATGATTTCTTCATCAAACTGTAAGAAAAAATTTCACGGGGATAACAATATTTCACTAGGGTGAATTATCAAGGTGTACCATACCAGACTATTTAAAATAAGAATATTTATTTAAAACAAATATCTGTGTTGTGTCTATCCATCATTGGTTTTTTGTTCTTTCACCAACCTTTTTTTTTCTAGAAAATTACCTTCTATTTATTTATTAACATTTGCATGCCGCCCCATCAAAGGCAACTCTTAACTATAGAGTTGATTCCAGATCAACAACAATATGAATTAACATCAGGAGTAATGTGAGAGGAATGTATTTCCAGGGACAATTTGTTGCAAAAAGTAGGGAGTGCAATTGCGGAGATTTGCCTTCTCCCATAAATATCCTCATCACCTCACCTGGATCTTAAACAGGCTCTTTCTTCATGGTCTGGCAGGATGGGCAAAGTCATTTGGTCAAGGGGACCTTAAAAGTAACCTGACACTATGTTAGATAGGGTTTTATAGGTAATAACAATTTGAATTAGAACTGGAAACCGGCAGAGACCCTTGTAGACAGGAAGGTGGGGAGCTGACTAGTGAGTAACAGAAAGCAAACATTGGACTCTCCAAGATGTAGAAAACCTGCTGAAGTTTATTTTCCCCCCATTCCCTTAAGCATTTAGGAACAAATAGTTTAAAGCAAAACCAGACTCTTGGGAATCTCAGCTGCCCAAACCAAGAATTTGAAGTAAAATATCCAATGGATCTGGTGTCAGTTTGAGGATTATTCTCTTAGTCTCACACCATCACTATTAATAAACTGTCCACCCTCAGCAGCAGGCATATGAGCAACTCCTTTCTTGAGTTGTTTCTATCTTCTGGGTAAGGCTTTTACAGCATGCACTAGCTCTCTCCTTTGCCCTGGGCCATGAGCTGAGTCCCAGCCACTCAGCTTAGTAGGACGGAGGAGTTTGTATATACAGGCCTGATAATGATGCTTTCTCTGTAGGCTTCACTCTGTTGTCCTCTGGCATTTTTTGTTCCCCTTAATCTTCTTTTCCAATTTCCCACACCTGCCCTTTCATCAGAGCAGCCTTTATGCTTAGCAAGGCCCGACTGGCAGTTATTCATACTGTGGTGCCAAGGTTTACTCATGAGCAGGATGGTATACTCTGCTCACCACAGAACCCTTCTTGCAGCCATATAATAATCATAAAATAAGCTATTTTGCAATGTGGCACCTGCCCGTTAGAAGTCTGGCCATCACATTCTATGTCAGCTGCAATTTCAGGGTCATGTTCAAAAGCAGTTCATTTGATACCAACCCAAAATTTCCATATGGTTCTCAAGAGCAGCTCCAGATGGAATGAGTTATAGGAATCCAGTCAAGAGATATCAAGGGCATGAGGAATGGTAAAGATCTATTGATTTGCTAAAGCTGGGTAAAGGGTTTTCTGGCCGCAACCTCCACCTGTCCTAGCAGTAACTAAGAGTCCAGGAACACTCTCAGATTGCAAGCATGGTCTTTCTGTGGAAGTACAACTCATTGAAAGTCATACGCAGAACCAGTTGGCTGGCTTCTGGATTAATAGCCATTCCATCTTCCTTAAGCTGCGTGTGAGCCTACACCACCATGGGTGTCAAACTCGCATCATGGTGCTGTCATGTGATGTTTCATGACGTTTTCCCGATTTGCAGAGCTGGGGTGAGTGTGGCCTGTGTGTGACACAACTGGCCCATGGGCCACCAGTTTGACACCCCTGGCCCTTCCTCCCATCACACACCTAACTTCTAAGTATTTAGAGGATTAGGTATACTAAGCTTGAAGTACCTCTAAGTACTTTTTCTATTAGCCTGGAATGGAGATGCACAGCTTGTTATCATCCATATATTGATGATACCTCACTTGTGCCAACAGATGTACTCTCCTGGTGGATTCAAGTGGATATTAAGCAAAATGGGCAAGAGAACTGAGACCTAAGGCATTCCATACTGGAAAGCTAAAAATGTAATCACCGGAATCCATCAAGCATATTTAAGTACCACTAATGCCAATAGAATTAAGCAGGCAGTTCAAGCATTTACACTGAATATTATTTACCAAATGGTACCTTTTTATATGTATCTAAAGAGAGAGTTGAAACAAGCTTCAGCTTAAATTATTTAGACATTTCATCTGCAGTCAGTTCTGTATCAGGCCATGAATACCATCTGTTTGCCTATCAGAGAAATACAGGTAGCCAGAAGCATTTTTATTTACCTTGCCGTAAAGTGGCTGTTAATAAATATCTGCACACCTAGCATTATATCTGCTTGCTCCTGTCTCATAGGCTGCACTTCATCTATTTGAAATGCTTTTAGCAAAGAATTGCTTATCCATGCCTGATGTATACTGGGTTTCATTTTCTAAGGGAAACAAGCATAGGTCAAATGCTGGCAAGATGGATTGGAAACTGTTTCCAGCTGATGGAAATGCCTTTTGTAACTGAATGGGGGGGATTTGAAATCTAATCCACTCTCATGGAAAAAAAGCAGCAAACAAACATTCAATGTTTTAGTGGGAAAAATGCTCTGTGTTTGGCTTTCAGTAAGAAGTAGACCAGGAAAAAAAAAGTTGTATAGAAACCATAATTCAATTAGACTTCAGATAATGTGTCAGGCAAGAAAACAATTTTAGTGCAGTATTTTAAGAGCATAACATAGGAATTTGTTTAATGTTCTCCTCCTCCCCCAGTTTTATTCTTTAATATTGTTCCATTCTGTTTTTATCAGCTAATGCAAATGCTTTTTATTTAAATCTGTTAAGAATGTGATCTAGTGGTTAAGGCTAAAAAAAACCAGAAACCAGGAGACAGTAAGTTCTAGTCCTGCCTTAAGTATGAAAGCCAGCTGGATGACTTTGGGCCAGTCACTCACTTCAACTTACCCCATAGGGTAATTGTTGTGGGGAAAATAGGAGGAGGGAAGAGTATTAGGTATATTTCGTGGCCTTGAGTTACTTATAAAAATAATAAAGGTGGGATAAAAATAAATAAATAAAAATTTGGTTTTAAGATGAAAATCAGTGTTTAAGTTAGTTTAAGGGTAGGAATCGAGGATTTAGGTATTTAACATTTTCCTCATATAGTGGTTTCCCCCTGCTGTAGTTGTTTCTCCAAACTAGGCTAGGAAAATTATTTTAGGCTGAACTAAAGGCAACACATTCTGAGGAAAATATACCCTAATTCCCAATTTTGCTTTGTCTGCTAGACACAAAATGGGGAATTGAGAATCTTATTTATTATTATGTTTCATTAATGGTAGAAGTGTATATGTTTTCTATATTTTGTTCTGTATTCCTGAGGCTGTTTGACCTTCTCTTCTGCATTCTGCTGGTTTGTGGAAAGAATCTGTGATTGGGTTCGCAACTACTGTCAATCCTTATTTTCTCACAATATGTTTAAATTACAGCTTTTTCTTGGGCTACTGGGTGACCATAAGAGAGAGCCACAGGTAGAATTACATGTAGATTTAGTTTCTAAGGTTTTCAGTATATCTTGATATTTTATATACTTTTAAAAGTGGTTGTGAATCCTGGGGATCATACTGGAACTACATTTCCAGACTAAAATCTTCTACTAGATCTAATGCAGTTAAAATTGATAAGAAAATTACAGATGTATAGTTTTTCTTCTGCTAAAGAACAAGCTGTTAATGTTAGAGAAGACATGATTGGCCATTTTCTATTGCATTGTTTCTCATTATATCATCCTAAGTTTGTTTTGTCGCATTTCCACATTTTGTAATTTTGTTTTTTAAAAGTCCCTAATGGCATTTTCTATTATGATACTTTACCAAACCTAAACTGCTCCATAGTTCCTTTGCAACCATTTTATTATTACAGCAAGGGCAAAATATGGAATTCATTTTTATTTATTTTTTCTTGCTGTTTGCCTATAGAGGAAGCAACAAGAGAAAACGGCTTGTTGCATGGAGAAGAAAAAAGTGCAGTTCTGTTCTGTCAATTTGTCTGTACAGTTTCTCTACAAAAGTAATCTATGCCATTCACTGTCATTTCTGGGTATGGTTAAAAACACAAAATAAAATGTCTAGTGATTTAATATGATGTGTGACATTTAGATAATTTTTGCTTGATTGCTAGCTGGCAACCACACCAGTTGGAAAGCTAAGTTGCTGCTGTCTGATTTGCTTGACCTGCTTCAACAAAATACGTGAATGTGCAACTTAATAGCTGGTGTAAACAGCTTGCAGTTCTTGCAAAGCACATTGTTTTCATCAGTTAAGTGGTAAATGATGTAAGTTAATGTCATTTTAAGGCCATTCCTCTTCTTTATCATTTTTATCTTTAAGTGGACCCTAATCTTTGTCCCTGTTAATATCCTTGGCTTCTGCTTACTAAAGCATCATTTCCATGTTCTTGGTTCTCCTGCTTCCTCTATTTTTCAGTACTTTTTTTTTTTGGTATGGTTTGAATAGAGGCCTTCCTTTATCCTTTATCCTCTCATCGCAGTTCTCTCATCGGAACTCTGGTGGCGCAGTGATTAGAATGCAGTACTGCAGGCTACTTCTGCTGCCTACCAGCTGCCTGCAATTTAGCAGTTTAAATCTCACCAAGGTCAAGGTTGACTCACCCTTCCATCCTTCTGAGGTCGGTAAAATGAGGACCCAGATTGTTGGCAGCAATATGCTGAATCTGTAAAGCGCTATGAAGCGGCATATAAGTGTAAGTGCTATTGTTAATGCTGTTAGATAAGACTAAAGCCAATATGTTAGATCAGGCGCAGGAAAGAAGACAAGACCAGCGGGGTCTGTTCAACAAGTTTTATTCAGCTCTTAACTAAGTCAGAACAGACGAACGGCTGTGCTGCCGGAGCCCTTTTTATAGCGCTCCGGCAGACCAGCCGTCCAATGACAGCGGTTTAACTTTCCCGCCCGGAGGATTAACCAATCCCCGGCCGGATGTCCTTATAAGGACATAACACTCCTCCCCCCCTAGATGAAACATGGTTCAGCTCGTGTCAATCAACAAACGTAGTCACGCAGGTAGGCGGGACGTCTGGAAGCCCTGCTCGACCTGCGCAGTTCATTCTGTGCTCCGTCGTCCGTCTGGAAGGTGGCCGCTCCGGTGTCCTCCGACCCTCGCCCCCGGGATGCCTGCCGCCGGGTCGTTGAAGGTGCCGGTTCTGTCCGTGCGCCTCCGGCCTTGCTGCTGGGCTGCGAAGTGGTCGTTGCAGGTACCGGCTTCGGTGTGCCGCCTCCCGTCCCGCTGTTGGAATGCATCTGCTGGTCCGGTTGGTCTCCTCCCTGGCCTGGGTGCCGATCATCGTAGGCCGGTAAGTGCCTTGGTTTAAGTTTGTGTTTCGATAAGTGTCCATTTTGTTGATTCTCGTGATGGTCGACCCTGTCTGGGTGGTGCAGGTCGACCTGGTCGGGACGTTGTTGTTGTTGCTCGAGTCGGGAGTCAGCTGGACGGGGGATTTCCCACGGGCGTTTCAGTTCCTGCATGCAGGGGTGTCGTAGGCCTCCCTCACCGGGTTGTTGTTGGCCCTCTCGGTTGGGCATATCCTGGTCTACTGGCGTTCCCTGGAGTTCCTTGCCGTCGGGGTGGCGTTGGGCTGCCTTGCCGGGGAGGCGTGAGTTTCTGTTGCCGTGGAGTCCCCTGTCTACTCGGCAGTTGCAGTACGGTAGCTGGTCTGCTGGCTGGCCGGTCATGTCGGGGTGGTACGGTCCTACCTCGACTGGGTGTTGCAGGGCTACCTCAAAAGGGTGGTGTTGTCCTGCCCTGCCAGGGTGGTGTTGCCCTACCTCGACGGGGAGGTTTTGTCCTGCCATGTAGGGGTGTTGTTGTCCTACCTCGTCGGGGTGGTTTTGTCCTGCCTTGTAGGGGTGTTGTTGTCCTACCTCGTCAGGGTGGTTTTCGCCATCCCCTTCCCACCGCTTCCGGAGTTGGTCGATGTGACGTCTACAGACCACTCCATCTTGCAGTTCAATAGTGTAGGACTTCGGGCCGGTTGTGCTCTCGATTCTCCCCTTTAGCCATTTCGGCAGGCCGTGGAAATTAAGCGCGAAAACCGGATCTCCTGCAGAGAAGGCTCGGAGGGGGCGGCTCGCGGTTGCGGTGACCTCGGAGTGGTACAGGGGGTGTAGTCGGTCCAGGGGTGACCTCAGCTTCCTGCCCATCAGCAATTCGGCCGGGCTCTTTCTAGTGGTGGCATGCGGCGTAATGTGCTGTATCAAGAGGAAGTTGTCGATCTTCTCTTGCCAATCGCCCGGTCCCATCCTGGCAAGGGCCTCTTTAGTGAACCTCACCATCCTCTCAGCTTGTCCGTTGCCAGCCGGTCTGTAGGGGGCAGAGAGGGCATGGCGAATGCCCAAACTGGCCAGGAACTCCTCCATGGGTTTCGAGGTCAGCTGCGGGCCGTTGTCGGAAACAAGGACGTCCGGCAGCCCGTGGGTAGCAAATAGGCGCCGGAGGGCTCTAATGGTGACTTCAGTAGTGATGGATGCCAGGGGAATGACCTCAAGCCATTTGGAAAATGCGTCCACCACTATCAGAAGGAACTTTCCTTGCATCGGGCCCGCGAAGTCTATGTGTATTCGCGCCCACGGGTTGCTCGGTGTTTCCCATTCCGCAATAGGCGTTTGCGGAGGGGCGGGGCGGACTTCTTGGCACGGATCACATCTGGAGACCCAGTCCTCAATGTCTTTGTCCAGTGATGGCCACCAGACGTAGCTCCGTGCCAGTCCCTTCATGCGTACGATGCCAGGGTGCCCCTTGTGCAAGGTTTCCAAAGTCTTTAGGCGCAAGGCCTGGGGAACCACGACCCTGTCACCCCACAGCAGGCAGCCCTTCATGGTTGACAGTTCCTGCTGCCTCTTTGCAAACGGCTTGAAGTCGTCGGTCAACGGTCCCGCAGGCCAGCCGCGCAGCACCCAAGACATCACTTGTTTCAAAGTCCGGTCTTTCTGGGTTAGTGCCGCGACGTCTGCGGATGTGACTGGGCAAGCCAGGTCGCCATCGATATGATGCAGTCCCAGGGTGGGGGCAGGGTCCTCCACTAAGTCTTTTGACGGGCATCTGCTCAAGGCATCAGCGTTGCTGATGTTACTGCCCGGCCTGTGGCAAAGTTCGTAAGAGTACCCGGCCAAAAAAATTGCCCAGCGTGTCATCCTGGGCGATGAATAGTTAGGTGTGGGCTTGCTTCCAGACAGAAGGCCCAGCAGGGGCTTGTGGTCTGTGATGACCGTGAACCTCCGTCCGTATAAGTACTCATGGAAGCGCTTGACGCCAGCAACGATGGCCAGGGCCTCTTTGTCCAGCTGGCTGTAATTTCTCTCGGCGCTGGACAGCGTCTTCGAGAAATAGGCGATGGGTGCTTCCTTCCCGTCCGGGAATTGATGACTGAGGACTGCTCCGATGCCGTAGGGGGATGCGTCGCAAGTCAATAGCAGGGGGAGTGTCTCGTGGTATTGGATGAGGACACTCTCGGAAGAAAGCAGGTTCTTGACAGCTCTGAATGCTGCTTCCTCTTCCTTCCCCCACCTCCAGGAAACCGCCTTCCCCAGCAAGCGATGGAGCGGTTCAGCCACGGAGGCTTTCTGTTTCAGGAAGACACTGTAAAAATTCAGTAGTCCCAGAAACGCCTGAAGCTCCGTCTTGTTTTGGGGGGCTGGAGCTTCATGGATAGCCCTAACCTTAGATTTAGTGGGGTGAATGCCGTTCTTATCAATGAGATAACCCAGGAACTCGACTTCCTGGACCCCGATGATGCACTTGTCCCTCCTGACTCTCAAACCCTTCTCCTTGAATCGCTGTAAAACCATGCGCAGTCGCTCAAGCAGTTGGGTTTTGGAGTGGCCGGAGATCAAGACATCATCGAAGTAAGGGACCGCCCCTGGAATGCCTTGAAGAAGGCGTTCCATAAATGATTGAAAAATACCTGGGGCTGCGCTGACCCCAAATTGGAGGCGCGTGCATTTAAAGGCCCCTCTATGGGTGACAATGGTTTGTGCCTCCGCAGTTTTTTCATCCACTGGCAATTGCTGGTAAGCTTGGGCCAGGTCCAATTTCGCGAATATTGATCCGCTCCCAAGTGAGTGCAGCAGATGTTGCACCACTGGAACCGGATATGCGCTCTGCTGGAGGGCCTTATTTATTGAACACTTATAGTCGGCGCAGATGCGCACAGACCCATCATGCTTCATCGGGGTCACAATGGGGGTCTCCCATGCAGCATGATCGATCGGTTCCAGGACTCCCTGGGCGACAAGCTTATCTATCTGGGCGTCGACCTTGGGCCTCAGGGCGAACGGAACCCTGCGGGGCTTTAGCCTGATTGGGGTGACATTTTTGTCCAAATTGAAGGAAATAGGTTTCCCCACAAATCTCCCCAGCTTACCATCGAAGACTTCCTTGAACTCTTCGATGATGGCGTCGAGTTCGTCCCTACGAATTTGGTGGATCCCGCTGATAGACAGCCCCAATGGCTCGAACCACTCCATCCCCAGCAGGCTCGGGCGGTTTCGCCCCACGACAGTGATGGGTAGGACGCCCTGGAAGTCGTGGTAGGTGACCCGGAGCGAAGTCCTCCCCAGGATCTCAACAGGGTTGCCGCCGAAATCGACAAGACGGGCCCGTAGGGGCTTGAGGTCTTTCTTTGAGATGCCCGGTTTCAGACGCTTTAACTGGTGCCAGTCCATGATGGAGTAGTTCGACCCCGAATCAACCTCCATAGAACAGGGTGTTCCCTCCACGATTACGGTGGCATGGAACTTTGTGGCCGCATCGTCAATGGTGTGGATGCCGGAGGACAGCTGATCAGTTCTGACTGCCGCGTAGCCGCCGCCTCGTTGCTGAGACCTGGCAGAGGACCGTTTGGATGGTCTCTGGTTGTCTTGCCGTTTCTCGCCCCAGCCGGGGGGAAACGGGCCCGGGGTAGGTGCTTCGGCCCTGCAGGCTTCAGCGATGTGCCCCCGCTTGTTGCAGCGTCGGCAGATAGCGTCTCTCCAACGGCACTTGGCCCTGGCATGGCTTCCTTTGCAGCTGCCGCAGGGCTCGATCCGGGCGCCATCTTGGTTGCGCTCGCGACGGTTTTGGCGGGAAACCTTGTGAACGGCCATTTCGTCGTCGGAGCAGGAGCTGGCAGACGACTCCTCAGACGAGCTCTTGGGGTGGCGTTGCAATTTGTGCACCCCTTTAGCCCTACTCATGGCGGCAGCAGCCTTTTCTGAGATCTCGGCTGCGATTGCCTCCTCAACGACGTCTTTCAACGCGATTTTCTTTCGGCTGAGGAACTTACGTTGCAGTCCAATGTCCCTCATGCCGAAGACAATGCGGTCTCTGATGGCGTTCTCAACGTTGTCAAACTCGCAATTTGACGCGAGTTGCCGCAGAGCTGCCACAAAGTCCTTGATGGGCTCCCCTTCCAACTGATTCCTTTGTTGAAAGGTGAATCTGTTGGCAATGGGAGTTCCAGTGGGAGCGTAGTGCTCCTTCAGCACGTCTTGCAAATCGGCCCAGGACATCTCCTCGATGTTCCTTGGGGACACGAGATCGATGGCCATCTCCAGCACCTCGGAGCCGCAATGCGCCAGGAACAGGGCTCGTTTCCGTTCATCGGAGAGGTCTTGATAGTTGTTTCCCCGCAGAAACTGGCGGAAACGAACCAGATAGGAGGTCCATTTCTCCACTCTGGGGTCGAATTTGGAGATCGGAGCCATCGCGGCTTGTGACGCCTCCATCTTCAGTGACTTCAGCTCAGTGAGGAATTCTCGATGAGTGACTTAGCTCCGCGTGGCGGTTCTTTTCAAGTCCTTCGTCGCCAGTGTTAGATCAGGCGCAGGAAAGAAGACAAGACCAGCGGGGTCTGTTCAACAAGTTTTATTCAGCTCTTAACTAAGTCAGAACAGACGAACGGCTGTGCTGCCGGAGCCCTTTTTATAGCGCTCCGGCAGACCAGCCGTCCAATGACAGCGGTTTAACTTTCCCGCCCGGAGGATTAACCAATCCCCGGCCGGATGTCCTTATAAGGACATAACACAATATATTTTTAAATATCAGACTTTTGTGCCCTTTTCGAATTCCTATCCATGAAGGAATACAGATAGAGGTGGGCCTGAAAAATCCCTACTTAGAAAAATTCCCACCTCAGAAACCAAGTGGCTTGGAACAATAGTTTTTTCCTTAGCTTAACTTCTAACCATGGATTGTTGTGAACCTACAACTGAGAATGAAAGTCACTTTAGCTCCTGGGAGATAGGTCAGATTAATATCTGTAGTTCTAACCTGATGCCAAATGAGAATGGTCTGAAGTATGCTCTGATCTAGCGCAAATTAATTGCAGCATATTCAGGGAAGAATCTTGGTGCTTATATGTTTTTAAGTGGGAATTTTTTATCATTAGAGAAACATGCACACACACACACATGTTAACATCAATGTATGTGTGTATATGTGTAAAAAAATATCTTTAAACACTTAAGCTACATCTGTGCAACATTAGTCCTTTCCTCAGAACTACCATATTATTGATGTTGATCAATGCATTTTATTTATGCGTAAAAGACTAAAGTCTTCTTTGACTTAATCTCAGCTGCTGGTGACTTCATGACTACATCTGTGCATTGTTCTTGTCAGGAATAAATACTGAATTGGGTAATCATTATCTTCCATGCTATTTTTTGACATTTCAATCTTAGCCTGCTGCTCTAGCCTTTCCTAGTGGTCTCCTATCAAGGGTCTTAAAAGGCCCAATCATGTTTAGCTTTTGGGTTCAAGCAAGATAGACAGGTGCTGCCACCTACTGAAGTCAGGCATAGAATATACTATATGTAATTGAATTTTCTACCAGGGGCATTATGCTTCTTACTCTTCAACTGTCAGGCTGCGTGAATAACAGTTGTTTCAATATTGGTTGAAATTTCTTCTGATGTGCTAATTCCAAAATATGTATGTTGTCTTTTTCCTGTTCCGTCTTTAGAAGAATGTATGAATACCGTCCTTAAAAGTCAGTTGTTTTGATGGTGTTTTTTTGCAGATATGTCAGATTGTCAAACACTGTGATCATACTGGTATTCTAATGAGAGTTGCTTTCATACTGGGCTGAGCAGATGTCTGTTATTCTACAGAGCAGCGTTGTATGCATTTTCTTAGATCCTTCATACCTTTTTAAAAAAAATGTACTGAATTTCAAGTTAAAAATTCTCTGTCTCATCCCCAAAGCCATGGGGTAAATTCAGCATTTTATTCAAACTCAGCGATGAAGCTTAAAACATCATTCTTTCCGTATGTAGGGGAGAATGGTAATCCCATTATAGAATTAGATGAAATAGTCTTCCTAACCTAAATGTGTCAGAACTGTAGACTGTTCTGCAATTGGTTTTTGAAGGAATTAAAGCCGAGGTGGGGGAAGAGAACACTGACCAATTCATACTTTATGTAGAGTAAAATTTCTTGACTGTTTTACAGGGTTTGGGAAGAAAAAAGGGGTAATTGGCGTTTTACAATAAACTTGCCATTTCTTTCAGTACGCCTGGTAATGGAAGGCAACTTTAAACAGAGGTTTTTAATAAAATGAGAGGAATTAAGGCTTTCTGGAGGCAGCATCACTTTCTGAAGGTTCAGGGACTCATGTGTAGGAAACATTCGCCTGAGAAGCTGATTCCAAAAAGGAGACAGCAAAGGCAGCAGAGTTTTGGCTGCAGTGACTGGACATAAAATGGTTGCAGTGGTTGGACACAAAAGGGGAAAGATCCATGCAGGGAACTGGGAGAGAAGGCAGCTGAGCGAATGAACATTTGCTGGAGTGGACTGGGATAATTGTGGATTCCTGAGGTATGGCAATCAGCCCAGGGGTGGGTTCTAAATTTTTTTACTACCGGTTCTGTGAGCATGGCTTATTTTGTAGGTGTGGCTGATGGTCATGTGACAATTATTTAGGATTTAGCAGAGGTACTGGTCTACCAGGCTTTTAACTGCTTGCAGAGCTGTATCGATCTACCCATTTATTTTTGTAGGCACTGGTCTACCCATTTATTTTTACAGACACTGATCTACTCATGTATTTTTGCAGGCACTAGTCTACCCATTTATTTTTGCAGGCACCAGTCTACTCATTTGTTTTCTTTTAACACTGATCAGCTGTAGGGCGGCCCTTTGAAGCTCCGCGGCAAGAGTTTAAACAGTTTTTTCCCTCTAGCCATCAGCTGGGACTCAGGAGGCAGCAATAGCTTGGGGGTGGGGCCAAATAAAAGTTAAGAATAATGCGGGGGTGGGGGTGGGGGAGGGGGGGGGGGGAAGAACCGGTTCGGTGACATCATATCATCACCGCTACTGGCTTGGTGGAAGTGGGCCGAACTGGGAGGAACCCACCACTGAATCAGCCCTAGAACCATGTGGTTCTAGGACTGCTTGCTGCCACACAGGGCAAGGTGCAGAATGGCCAGAGAGCATATTTCAGGGAGAAATAGGCATGTGGGGGGAATTGGAGACAGTGCCTTAATTTACTGAGTCTTGGGGGTTGGAGGGACCAACCGAAATGGCTTAAATTGGAATGGATACTCACTTAATGATTCATGGTTAATGACCAAAACAGGGAGTGCTCGGATTGCTGTCGTAAGCTGGTGCAGTCACATAATATCTTGTTTTATAAGCACATTGCTTAGTGTTAAAAATCCCAGTCCCAATTGTGATTGTAAATCAAGGAGTACCTTTAGTTCTCTCAAATGGCTGATACAATATGTTTTGCCGCAAATTTTCATTCTAGAATAGGTTCTAAACACATTTAAATAAATATAAAATACACGGAAGAACAGTTTCTACCATTATTAAAATTCAGAAAGGAATCCAATCTGGGAGATTAGTGTAATTGCTCTTGAGTCAGAGTAGGTAAATTCTACTCCTTTGAAAAAGTGCTAAAAGTTTGCTAGCTCTAAAAATCATATACTTTTTCAATTAGAGTTTTTTTTTTCACACTTCGTATAATTAAAACAATTGTACATAAAATTAATTCTATTTGTTTGTATTTTATCCTTTATTCCTATTTTTACACTGATCTAATTTTTAAGATTAATTTTACTTCATAGAAAGCAAAATGGTTAGAGCTTCTTTTTAACAACAACACTTGAATTGTTTAATGTCTAGTTGCTAAACACATCTGCATAGTGTAATACTTCCTCCAACTCTTAGTGTTCGTATGATGTGCTCTACTGCTGTACAATGTCTTCACAGACATGGGAGATGACTAAATGGCCTGTAACTAACCAATTGTGCAAAGGCTATGTCACTTGTACATATTTAACAGACCTTTGTTTGATGTGCCATGCCCAAGATGACAGTGATATATAGTGGTTCTGCAGGACGGTTTTAAGTAATATTGTCAAATTTCATTTTCTTGTTTCAAAGAAGTTATCCTACTCTGAATAGAGTAATAGGGATTCTTTTGCAATGTTCCTTACAACCATGAAGTTTGGTTAGTGATAGTAGCCAACCGATCTTGAATAACAGAATCAAGGAAGAGCTCAGCCTGAGGCATTCTGGAGAACCAATATCCACCATTAGATGTTAAATAAATCAGTGGTCAGAGTTGAGTATTAGATACTTTCATATATGGCAAAAAGAGATCTAATTGTTTTTGTTTTTGTTGGTGGATAGCATTGAACTTTTGAGTTCGTTATAGGCACAAAATTGCTGCCACGGAAGACTTGCCCTTTCATTAAATATATGCCCTGGAAAATATTTACTTCACAAAGAGTAGACTAATTGAGCAAAAAGCAAAGGATGTATATAAAAATCATAGGTAGAATAGGAGTTCCAAAACAAGAATACTCTTTGAAATCCTTTTCGGCCCTATCACTCGTTTCACAGAAGACAAACAGATAAAGCCCACAGAAATAATGTGATGAAAGTAAACGAAAGCTCCCTGTGGATGGTTGTCAAGATGGCAACCGCAGTGTTGCACCATCAGCTCCATCCCATTTGGACATGCGTGTGATATTGCACAACGCATCTACAGAAAGGGCAGGGCTTGTGGCATGATGCAGCTTTTGTTTTATAAACAGCAAAGTATTAAACAGCAAGCCTAGAGAAACATATGCACCGAGGCAAATATCACAGGTCTGCCAGAAGTACAACTGCACAGACTCTCAAGAGCTGGCAAAAGTCAGATAAGCTACCACTTCTCTAAGTAACAGAATATTCTGAATCAATAGTCCTGCTCTCTATGTTCCTGTAGAGAAAAAAAAACTGCACAGCTTTAGCTTTTGATAAGCACTGCATTGACGTTTCTCTAAGGCAAGAACATGCAAAGTTTCCCAGGATATAAGCTACACTTTGAATGTTCTCTACAGCAGCACTTGAGGACAAAGAAGAGAATTGGGCTGGAATAAATCAAATTCAGACTTATATAGGTATATTAATTTGACTATTTTAAATGACTGTAATGTTTCTGGCACATTAAAAATTACCATTCAGTAGTAATTTTTGGAAGGGCTCAAGGGACTGTATCACTGTACCTGTGACTTTTGAGATTTGCACATGGCTTCCGACAGCTCATTTGTGCTTTAGAAAGCTCACAAAACATCCTAAAATTGAAGAAATATATCTCTCTAGCGGTAGTATTGAGGTAGCTACTTTTCATAGAAGATTTCCTTGCAATGATGTTATGCACAATGTGATTGAAATAGCGTTTTCAGTCTGCAATTTAAATTTAAATATGTATCTCTGAGAACAAAATAACAGTAGGGGATGGAAAGACAGCAGAAAGGGGTTGTCTAAATTAAACCATTAAAGAATTCATTGAGGTAAAGATTTGACTACATAATCTTAAGAAAACAGGTGCTTCAGATTGGTATGATTTCACTGAATGTATTATACCACAATATATCTGAATTGTAAAAAAAAAAGGACTTTCTGAAAATATCTCCACTTTCATGAGGGTTTTTATTTTCTTTTTCATTCAGAGTTTTGTACCTCTAAAGCAAAGGCTTATGAATCTTGAGAGACTGTTTTGTGATTTGCCCAGGTGCCTACAATAACTAATATTCAGCTTCTGCCCCACGTACACTGTTGCTGCAGTTGCCCTTTTTAAAAACATAGCAGCTTATTGGGCCTTTCAAAAGAAAACAGTGGCAAATTGCTTCTGTGCTGCTGCCAAGAGGTGTGTATGAAGTCACCAAGGGTTGAGCTTGACTCAAAGATTTTATTATTGTTTGGGCTACTGTTAAGCCCTGAGAAAGTTAGAAGCTATTTCTTCAAATATATATTGTTCGTTGAGTCAGCTGCAAAAACAGCTGGTCTCATGTGAGCAGGTGTTTAGACCAATGTTTCTGACCGATCATAGAGTTGTCTCAGGGAGGATGCCAGAACAGCTGCTAATGGACTTAAGGGTTGAGATACAACAATTGCAGTGACATCATAAAGCAGCAGAATGAGCAAGTAAGTGAAGGGTGGGGAATTATGCAAGAGGATTGAGTTTCTGTTCCTGCACTCTGATCTCCCAGTTGGTACAGCACTCATCCTTCAGGACTGCTGGTAGGGCCAAAGTGAGTTGGTATACTTTTTTCTCCATTACAAATTTTAAAGGGGAAGAAGTCCCAGGTAGGATGAAAATTAGGCACTAAAGTGTGGTGAGGTTGATAGTGAAAACTCAGTTGAACTTTCCCAATGACAAACAGGCAGTGGTGAAAACCCTTGACAGTAAGCTCTCGAAAAACATGTATGACATATTCTACAACTCAGCTAATGAAACAGGGTTGTTATGTCAAGAGCCATGTTTGAAAAGAAGCCAAACATTGCTTCCCACCTCATTTTGGTTATTGGATTGCTACCATCTCCCTTGCAATTCTTCCCCTGCTTGGTTGCCTTGATCTGCATGCCTTCCTCCAACCCACTGGAATTGTAACCACATGATAGTAGGCCATGTTCCCTACTAGTCCTGGTCCCTTTACTTATATATTTCACTTACTTGCATCTGATAAACTCTCTGGAGTGTCTTAGGGGTCTCAAGCAATGCAGTGGCTCTGAGAAGAATGGAGAGGACCAGTGGTGGTTTGAGCACTGGAAAAGCAAGTGAACACCGTAGTCTCTTCTAAAAAGGCAGTAGTATAGACTGTATAGCAGAAGTTGGGATACCCTTCAGTTCTCACCTGTTGCCTGAAGGGTGCAGGGTTTGATGTTACAAAGAGTTGGGCTTATGGAGAGATTAAGCGCTCACCCCCCCTCCCCCAAATGTTAGCTTTATCTTTTCATGCATGTCTCCCATAGGGAAACAGGTAGATTAGCCAGGTCTTTCATCTCTGTTGAAATTATGTTGATGTACTGTTGGGTACAAAATATTGTTCGGGTGATTGTGGGCTATGGCTGTGAGCTTGAACCCTCTTAAATAAACCTTTATTTTCCCAATCCTTGTGTTGCTAGTTGCAATGTGCTATAAAAGTTACATGCCACAGAATTCTGATTGATCCTGTCTCATGTTATCTGCTATTTGCAGATATTTTTCTGTAACAGTCTGGTCTTTTTCTTACCCCAAGTATAACTCTGTATTTTTTTCCCATCTACTCCTCCTCTCTGCTGAAAAGAGGACAGAAATCAGTGAAAGAGGGAGGGAGAGAGAGGGAGAGAGAGAGAGAGAATGGTTGGTGTACAATTAGGGTAACATTCAAATGAGAATCAATTACATTTATAAATGGGGTGCCTTATTTTATAGGCAATTAATTTTAATCAGTAGTGTAGAGGAATGGATGAGAATTAATATTTATGCATGATTCTGTAGTTATTATTATAGTTTGTAAGCAAGGTATTATGTAACCATTAGTGGTTCGTTTTAATTGCAGGATTGTTTATGGCTGTCCCAATGTCCTGTTAATAGTCTCACATATCGATAGGATTTATGTGCTTAGGGAAATACAGCAAAGTCAAGTATATACAGACAGCCAGTTTAGTGTAGTGGTTAAGGCATCAGGCTGGGAACCAGGAGACTGAGTTCTAGTCCCACCTTAGGTATTAGGACAGCAGGGTAACCCTGTGGCAGTCACTCTTTCCCAGCCCAAGAAAGAAGACAATGGCAAAGAGCTTTTAAAAAAAACTTTCCAGGAAAACTGGAGGGCTTTGTCCAGGCAATTGACAGGAGTCAACACTGACTTAAAGACACACCCGACAAGGATGTACGGTGAATGTTCTTTTACTTCTTCTTCCACAACCACAAATAGGCATATCAAAATTATTGTGCTGCATTTCAAAGAAGGTTATTGTAGTGTCTTCACACTTTGTATGATACTTATCTTTCCATTGGAGTTATTTTACAGTTGTAAAGAGGTTCTTCCTTGCCTCCATAGTATGCATGCATGCTCACTATTGATCAGTATTCCATATAAAATCTTTGTAAACCTGTGGCTCTTACATCTGGTTCATTTGGGTATGAGAGGCCAGTGACTTACTATACCTGCTAGCTTGAAAAAAATGAAGTTGGATCCTCTGCTGCTTTTTGGAATTCGGGATGAGTATTCCACCCCAATAGTTGTTAATTCAAATTAATATTTTTGACCTGCTCCTGCCCTTTTTTGGAAAATAGTTTCTGATAGGTAGATATATACTACTGGATGGTAGCAGGGTTTGATTTTATCTGGAATGGGAAATTCTAGGAGATGTTAAATGCTGCATAGGGACTTTTGCCTTTTTTTTTTTGGTCTTTGCCTTTATGGTCTACTTTTCTGATTTAAAAATTTATTATTAAAAGATTACAGTTATAGTAATACAATACAAGAAATAAAATTGGAAGAAGAATGGAAGAAGAAAAATAGAAAAGGCAGAAAAAATAAAAATATAGCCAAGAAAAAGGAAATATGTGAAAAAATGACTTCCCCTTAAATCACAAGTATAAACAATTTTAGTAATTTATCATCTTTTCTTAAAATATAGTAAATGATCTCTTCATCCCATATCTCATTTCTTATCTATAAATAGATCCTTAAGTCCTGCTCATTAAGGCCCGATCAGCAAAAGTCTATTAAGGATTGATTACCAGTTATAAATATCTATTTTAATCTTGATCAAATAAACCAACTTTGTATTCTTTCCATTTACTTTTAATCTTTAGTCTCTTCAGATATTGTTTTGGAACCTTGATTTCATTTCATTTCTTTTATTGCTTCTTATAAAATTCTTCAGTTTTAACAAATTTCTTTTACAAATTCAATATAGGAAAGTTATCCCAGTCATTCTTCTAGTTATTTGTATAACCCCTTGATAAGACAGCCGATTCAATTTTGTATCCTATATAGCATCTTTTTTTCAAATCATTCTTGCAGCTTGTGATTTTAAAATCCATTTTCAGACCAGTCTCAATCTTGCCTGGTAAAACTTGTTCCTCTCTCATAATTTCTTTTAAATACGGTTTGTCCATACCGTATGGCAGACACTCTTAAAATTAACTTCTGAGTCCATTGTTCAAAAATATCTTTCAGTATGTCAAATGTTAAAGTATTTTGTCTTATTCTTTTAATAAGTCAAATATAAGTTGTACATTTTTAGTCATATTACCATTATAATACCACCTTCATAATAAATATATTTTTAAAAATTTACATACATAAAACAATACTGCAGATAAATTTTCTCCATTGTGAGCCATATGTACATAACCTCTATTCCACTGAACCTTCATTAAGAAGTTCTTGTCCAATAGCTGGTATCCTAAAGCTGGGTTTGCTTTGCATATTTCATTTTGGAAACTACATTTTCCAGTATAACATGTATAAACCCAGCCTGTGATTTATGCAGCAAACTATGATGAAACAATTGATGGCTTTAAATTGTCTTTTGCTGTCTGATACTATCAAATATTGTCTTCCCCAGGCTGTAGCAATTCCTCCAAATCTCAAACGATGACCTTATACTTTCCTTGCTGCCTTTCCTTTGTCTGAACATGGAAACTCTTTGGAGAACAGCTTGGGCTATGCCACTGAACAACAATCCCATTCCTAATACTTCCCTCCAGATATATGTCAAACAGTATTGCAAGAAGAAACACTGACCAAAGTTGAGATTAGCCAAGTTTCGCATTGTTTTTCTTTTATGACTGCTGGGCTTATAATTTATCTGGTTAAGCATGTTATTGGACTGCCATCTTCAAGGTACCACAAGTGCGTTTGTTGCTTTGCTGGTAATATATTGCGAACAGCTGGAACAGCTGCTTTCTCTATCTCAGTCAGACATAATTACTTTCGGCCAGTCACTGTTTTTCAATCTGATTTCACAGGATGTTCTCATGGCTGCTTCTGAGGATAAAGAGGAAACATTTTATGGTGTTCTGAGTTCTTGAGGGATTTTTTTTCAAAAAAGAACTTAAAATAGTAATAAAAACAGTAACCAATCTCAATAGATATTTATTGTAAAGAAAAATATTTTGGTGAAGGTTATACTGAATCAGAAATTGTGGAAATTGGGTGCCTGGGAGTGTATTTTCATTATTGGAAAATGAACCAAAAATGATCAACGGAAAGCAATTAAACATCTCTTCCCACAATTTTCTACTCAGATCATCATCTTCTTGAAGCCACTATCTGTTGTTTTTTTGGGGGGGTGCGGGTGGGGGAGGGAATTGCTTTTTTATTTATTCATTTATTTGTCAAACATGTACAAGATAGTAGGTATAGATATAAACATAAACATAAACAAAGGAAGTAAGTACAGATAAATGGGGATTTAAAGTAATTTGCATGAACCTGGCAATGCTAAATTAACCTTTGAAATATGCTTATTACCTAATGTTATTGTTGATTCAGCTACTGTTATCTCAAGCTCATTTACAAGATTCATCCATTCTTTTTCTAAAAAAATCTGTTAAAAGAGAATTAAGTGCATTTATTTATTTTAATGTAACAAGCTTGTTTAAAAATATATTTTGCTTTTTTGGTAGTTCTCCCACAATTTAATAGCTTTTTGTACAGCGGGTTTTTCCTCTGGTTCAAGAGCTTTCCCCCCCATGTCTTCCTGCATTAACACTTTTCTTTGAATGTCTGAACATTTCAAGACAGTAACCAAGCAAATCATGTTTTTCCTGCGACATATGTATTGGAGAAGCTTAAATGGAAAAGTTCTTTATCCTAACTGCAGTGTTAGATTCACCTCTTTTAATATTTTGAAAGTTTCTTGACATTTTCCAGTAGCTCATTTTCTGGAACATATTAAGAACAATATAAATTATCTTCCAATTTCCGTGTTTACTTCTAAAATAATTTCATATTAACTTGCAGTTAAGTATAACTATGATTGTTCAATGTGTTTTTGAAGTAGCATATGATTATAAATTCCTATAAAATTCCCAAACATTATTTTCATAAAGAATAAAATGAGATTTTTGGACTTGGCTGCTTGTATGAGACCTCTCAAAAATAGCTTTCCATATTAAAGTTTCCTGAATCACAGAGAGTAGTGTTATTGGTTTATTGCCAGTACACCTGCTCATAATAATGGTGGCAGGTTACAAGTGAATAATGAATATAAATTTATTTTGCATATTCATATGAAAACAGCTGAGAGAAAAATGTAAGGTGAGCAAATGTTGATCAGAAAATTGAAAGAAATTTTTGGCTATTCTGGAATGCCATATGGTGAATATATGGTTTTGATGCTTCCATTATCTCAGTAAATACAAACAATAAAATATGCCACAACTAATATAGAAAGCTAATATGTAATTGTTACATTCCAATTATTTTCAATGTTTGTACTTATTTATTTTTAATAACAACAGTTCCTTAATAAGGAAATTTTTAAATTAGAAAATTACCTAGCTGTTTAAGAATTCTTGCTTCATCTTAGATTAGAGCTAAAATGTCAAGATCAAATTATATACATTTACTTAAGATCAAGCCCCTAAAACAAAATGTGGTCCACTTCCGAGTATATATAATCAGAGAATTACACTAGGAAGGTTTCCTCATCTCTTTCAACCCCTTAATGTTTAATTCACATTGTATCTAAGTATAATAAAATTATCTTCTACAATGTCCTACCTGTCAATGACTACTTCAGCTTCAACCACAACAATACACGAGCACACAATAGATACAAACTTTGCAGAAAATACGAGCCTGGAATGCACTACCTGACTCTGTGGTTTCTTCCCCAAATCCCCAAAACTTTAACCTTAGACTGTCTACTGTTGACCTCACCCCATTCCTAAGAGTTCTGTAAGGGGCATGGCATAAGTGCACCAACGTGCCTACCGTCCCTGCTCTAATGTCCCCTTTTATTCATAACCATCTCATATATTCATAATCATGTTTATACATTTCATGTATTCACAACCATGTTTATACTTTTATCTATAATCTTATATATGCTTGACAAAATAAATAAAAAATAAAATAAATAAAAATAAATATGTATGTAGGGTTAGGAATATCTCCAGTCCTGTATTTGCTCAAGTCTGATGCCAATAGTTACCACAAAATTCACTTTTCCTTCATATGTCAAGTAATGCTAATGTGCTTTGAGCATTCATTTTGTTCATATTATGTGATCGTAATGAACTTAATGGTTCATTTCAGGAGAATGAAGACATACAGGATAATATAGTTCCAGTGCCTCCTTGCTATTCAGTTTCTTTTGGTGGATCATAAAAAGATTTATCAAGTTCAGATCCATGGAATCCTAGGGTTCTGCAAGATGTTTGGTGTGGCAGTTAAGAACCAGGAGGCCATGAGTTTAGTCTTGCCTTAGAAATGAAAGCTGGCTGGATGACTTTGGGCCAGTCACTCTCTCAGCCAATCTATGTCACAAGTTAATGCTTGATGGAAAAGAGGAGCATAATAATAGCAATAGAATAGCACTTAGACTTATAGACTGCTTCACAGTGCTTCACATCCCTCTCTAAGTGGTTTATAGAGTCAGCATATTGTCCCCAACAATCTGGGTCCTCATTTTACTGACCTCGAAAGGATGGAAGGTTGAGTCATCCTTGACTCAGTGAGAATCAACCTTGACCTGGTGAGAATCGAACTGCTAAAGTGCTGGCAGCCAGCAGTCAGTAGAAGTAGCCTGCAGTACTGCATTCTAACCACTGCGCCAGCATGGCGCAGGAGTATTAGGTATGTTTGCCACTTGAGTTATTTATAAAAAATAATAAAGATTTACTAAATAAATGTGATTGTGTTCCATGAGAATCCATCTTGGGGAGAAGGCTTTCTCACTGGAGTGCAGAGTCCAGAACATACTTTTTTAGGTACAGTAGCAAGAACAAAAACAATCATCACGATCTTTACCTAGGAAATTGTCTTGGCTTTTGCCACAAAAGAATGCTACAGTCAATACTTACTTCTATGAAATCATCCTGTTTGGCCTTGCCTTCCTCCCCTTCCTCTGAGCAAGGTCAAATAGGAAATTTCAAGAGCTTCATTCTTGGCAGTGATTCCTAATCAGTTCTTTTGCGTGGACAGAGAACAAAACGTTGTTTTACTCCCTATTTTCTGTCATTTTTGGCACATAATATTTTTGAAATTAAATATATTTGGCACATCACTACATAATGGGTTAAGAGTGGCCATCAGCTGTTTTTACATCTGCACCAACGGAGAAATCATTGGATAGATTTTGCTATTTTAATCCTTCTTGACTTGAAATAGTTAGGAAATTTAATATTATAAATATATAATTTTTCCTTAGGTATCAAACCTCTAACAGAATTTTTGCTAAGTAAATGAAAGTGGCTATTACAAATTGTGTGTTACTAGTGTGAGTGAGGCATGAATGAAACCTGGAAAATTAACTACAGTCTACATATTGGTAAAGGAGTGAGAGTTCTTTCGACTCTTTTGGTGATTGCCGAGACTAGTTCTTGCAGTTTTTTTGGCAAAATTTCAGAAGCAGTTTGTCATTGCCTTTTTCCTAGGGCTAAGAGAAAGGTCATTGAAAGGCCAGCTGGCTTTGTACCTAAGGCGGATCTAGAACCTTTAGTGGTTGTATAGAGTGATAAAACCACCTATGAAGAAACCCACCATCAAATCAAGTCAAATTGTTCTAAGATATTTACAGTCAAGTAAAGTTCCACTACTTTTTCACTAGAAGATACTCCTGAGAAATAGCTTTTAAAAAAAGTTTTAAAAGGACTCAAGGCTTCTGTTAAAGTACATGCTGATGCTAGGGGCATTTTTTTTTTCAAATACATCTTTATACATTCCTCAGGAAATCTATAAAAAGGGAATTGGAAAGAATGGAGCTTGGCACCATGCCACATGTCAAACATAGCAGCTGGGCAGTTCTCACTGAAGTTGTTCAAAACAAACAAACCAACAAACCAGGTGTGTCTGTTAGATTGTGTGGAGATTACAAAATGACTATTAATCATTATGTAGAACCATAGCTATAATTATCAAAGGCAGGGAACTGTTAGTTGAAGACAGGTATTTTATTTAAACTGACTTATTATCAACAGTAAGTGAATTATACTCAAAGCAATACCAATCTATCAAGATTCGTAAAGATCTGTATCAATATCAGAGACTTGATTTGCAATGTCATCAGTTGCCATGATTTTTCAACATATAGTAAATCAAATATCACCAGGTTGGCTCATGTGGTTTGCTTCCTGGATGCTTCCTTTTTGAAATAACCTTTAGCTTTTCCAGGTAATGTGCTAACTAGAGTTGAAATCTGTGCAGTGCAAATAAAATGGTCTAAGTTGTCAGTTTCTGCTAGGATACCATATTGATCAGCATCACCTCCATCCTGCAGAAAATAAAACTGATGCAGTGTGACTGCACTTTCACCTACAAATGTATCTGAACTACATTCATTTTGGGTCTGTTAAATTACTCTGGATGATTCTTGTCAAACCTATCCACATTGCTGCAGCTGCAACATGAGCTGCTGCAGAAAGACGTCAAATAGAATTGATCAGAGAAATGGGGAAATGCTTTTCAAGCAGCAAAAGCGAAAACTGTTAAGCAACGAGTGACTTGCACACTATGAGCCAAGTAAAGCACCGAGGTGGGTGTGTTATGTTTCACCATCTGGAGTTAGAACGGTTGTTTCACATATTGTGCCTGATGGAGACGAGCATCCTATTGCTTTTGCATCAAGGATACCGTCTTCAGCATATCTCAGTTATGCTCAAATAGAAAGAGGGCACTTGCCATCATTTGGAGAACAATGGCTTGACAACTTTTTCTTTGATCACTGATCACAAACCCCATAAGGCCAAATTTCACATACTTAACATTGGCAGCACTTTTTATTCACTTTGAATGAAATAGTGAGCTTTAATTCTGTTAGCTGTTGACTACTACGTTATGTACAGACATTCTCATGATCACTGGAATGGAGATGCTTAATCACATCTATCATGTACTCTTCTCTGAAATATTCACAAGGAAGTCTTTTTCCAAATTTCTTATGTGGAAGAATTTCTTATTATACTTACAGTTTGGCTGCTACCAGTCAGAACCCCCTTTTGTCAACAGAGTGGGGCTATACTTCAAGGGTTGGCATTATTGTCATTAAGACATAATGATTGAAAAGAGAGATCATGTTTCCATTGATCAATCCTGTATAATCTGGGGAATTGGGGTGGTTATGTTGCCAAAGTTCCAGTGAATGTTGTCACATGGACGCTATAAGAGCCATCTGTGTCCATGAAGACATGAACCTGTGGTTGTTTACAAAAGAGTTTGTATGTTAGTGTGCTGCTTCTCATTGTCTCAGTCCTGTGCAGCACACTTTTACTCATAGTCATGGGCAACGTCTATTTTTTTTCCCCTAGTGTTTTTCCATAAGTGCAGGGTCAGCTTTTTTTGGATCAACTGAATGTTAATCCATTGGTTGTAACAGGAATTGACCAACCGGCTTGTCACCCAAGTCTGATGTTGTGGGCTGAGAGAGACTGGCTAACCCAAAGTCACCCAGATGGCTTTCATACCTAAGGCAGAATTAGAACTCACCATCTCCTGGTTTCTAATCTGGAGCCCTTAACTATTATATAAAATTGGCTCTCTCACGGGCAGCATCCACAGTATATAGGAAAGAATCCACATGGACTAGCTTGAAAGAATTGGACCAGGCTTTCCTAATGGTAATTGACAGTCATTCAAAATGTTTGGATGTGGCAGTTAGAGAGAATGATTGCACTGCTGTGGAATTTGTTCCGCTCTTTTGCTTCATCTAGAGAATTAATCTCAAGCAATGTGTCTCAATTCACGTCACACAAATGTTACTACTTTTTGAAACAAAATTGAATTAAGCAAACCTTGACTCCACCATTTCACCCATGGGCAGATAATCGTCTCACACAAAGACCTGGAGTATTCCACACATGAAAATTTCCTGCTTTGGAAATTCTGGCAAACTGAACAACCACCAATTCATTTCTCATAGATGGAGTTCTTTAACATGTGATGTAAATGTTGGAAATTACAGTATCTGATCTATGTTCATGCAGACCACCCACTTCTGCTTAAAAGCGTCCAAGGTTCATTTTCTCATTACTTCCAGGTAGATTTGAACATAGAGCAATGTCAGGGCCACTACTGTTCATCTTTATTAGTAGGTGCATCAGCAGTTTCTCTGGGCAAGCAAAGATAACTACTATACTAGAAGCCTTGGAAAGGGTTCTTATTGTCTTCATAACAGCTAGTTAAAATTGGAGGGACTGTAGTACATTGTGGTTTGGCAGCCATTTTTGTAAATATGGCAGCACTCAGTTTCTGATAGGGATTATGTGCAAGATTTCTTGACAACCATTTCAGATCCAGAAATGAGATAAGTATATGTCTGCCAGTAGAATTTCCTGGCACTTAAGCTATATTACAATTCAAAATAAAACTATTCCCATCAAAGGATTTTGTTGGTGAGTGAGGAGCATCATGTAAGCATGATGAGTAACTAGCATCAGGGTAATATTCATATTTAATAACACCCTGAAGTTATTTGGAAAGATGTGCATTATGTACCCAAATGATGAAAAAATAGAGGCACATTATACAGACATACTGATGCTAAATATCTTTTTTTTTTGGGTGGGGGAAGACTCCAACACCCCCACCCCCACCCCCCCGCTGCTGGACTTTTATGTTCAACCTTGCTGGATTGTTTTTAAAATGTTGTTGAGAACTTTATGATACTTTTAAAGAAACTCTGGCTATTTAACTTTTGATACTTTCTCCCAATTAAGATGGTCTGGCCTTCAACTTAAATATCTCTTCTCAGGTGCTGCCAATTGATTTTTTCCCCCTTGATAATGCTTCTGACTGAAACACAAGCAGAAAATAACGTCTAATCCCTTTTTTCTTTGAAAGTTTTGTTTTCCAGTACAAAACAAGCAACTTATCAAGACTCATCAGTTTCCTAGTTGCATTGGTGTGTTTCTTTATTGGCAACTACTGTTATGCCTAAAGAGAATTGCTATGTCTGTATCAGATTATAATGCTAATATCTGTGTGAACCCAATTCTGATTTCTACAAAAACCCTCCCCCCAAAAACAAAAAAAATAAAAAAAAATAAACCCAAAACAATAGAAACAACAAAACCCACTCGACCGAAGTAACAAAATCCCCCCAAACCAGTTGAAGATATCAAGAAAACCCAAATATTGATAGAAGAGAATATTTGTAGTTCAGGGTTGAACCTTGGCTCTTTGGTGCTCTCTGAGCTTGGTTGCTATTTTGCAGACATTTCATAACCAAATTAAGTAACATCATCAGTGCTAGCAAGGAATGGGGCTTACTCTCAATTTATATTCTAGTGACTTTCCCTATCAGTGTTGGTGGGAATGGCCTTGGAGGTTCTTTGATTGGGCTATTGTTTACTGTTACTTTGTTTGTTTGAGTTGTAGTTCCTTGATTGGAACAATCTACAATCCAACAATTGGAACAACCAATAATCAAGGAATTACCAACAAATAAACTAACAGTAAATAATAGCCCAGTCAAGGAATCACCAAGACCACTCCCACCAATACTGTCAAGGAAAGCCATTAGTATACAAAATGAGAGGAAACCCCACTCCTACTAGTACTCATTATGGTTGGCAATGAAACAAAACCTAGAAAGCATCAAGGACCCTGCAACCCAAATTTTTTTTCACCCTATGTGGCTGTCCTAGTGTCAACTTCCTTATTTAGCACAATATTTATGGCAAATTGTCTGCATATTTCAGAACAGAATGAAAGTGGAGTTTACTGGACTTCTGGTTCCGGTCCCGCGGGTGATGGACACTGATCGGGCTTGCTCTGGCCCCAGTGTCTGATCCCCCCCATCTGGAGGCCCTTTGGGCCAAACGCCCCAATTTTTGGGGCATTTGCCGTTTGAGGGCGGCTCGCCAGGGGTCCCCTGCCTCACATCCAGGGGCCGGGAGGCCGATGCTGGCGCGCCCGAGGCTCCAGAGGGGGTGGGAGGCGATCGGTGGCCTTTTCTGAGGCCGCGGAGGCGCCACAGTGCCTAAGGGGACCGGCGTTTATCTATAAGGCACAGCGGACTGAGCTGATCGACCGGAGAGGCGAGCAGGCATCCTGGAGGTGAGGGGGGGGTTGGAGTTCCCCCCCCTTGTAGCTGGAAAGGTGCCGTGGCTGAGAAGTAGGGGGAAAGAAATGGAAGGAAACCCCTTACTTTGTTGACTTTTCTTCTGAGGATGGCTGTATCAGAATTTGTTGGAGAGGTCTGGTGGCCTCTCTTCCCAGTGGTGAGCTATGGCGGCGGTCCGACTTCCTGCTTCTTTATTTATGATTGAAGACAACATTCTCCTCTAAGGCTTCCTGTTTGACCTACTCTATACTCCGGACCCGTTGCTCCTGTGAGCGCCCACTGGTGGATATTTGAAAAATTACACTGACTGTCAATCCCTCTTTCTTTCCTGGAGGTTTGTCTTTTGGGATTTTTCATCTTCTATTACTGCAAGATGGCTAAGGGTCATAAATCAACAGCAGCTGACATGGAAAAAATTTTGGAAAGACTGGCAAAATTGGATCAGAAATTGGATAAGTTGGATGATTTACAAAAAGGATTATCTGAAATTAAATCTGAAATGACACTTATGAAAAAAGATTTAAATGATGTTCAACAGCTGGCAGAGCAAAACAAGAAGAAGATGGGGGGTCTGGAGGGGGAGGTACGGGCACTCCAGGGGGTGGAAGAAGGGAGAGGAAACGCAATGTTAACTTTACAATTGGATAAGATGTCTTATTTTCTCAGGTTTCAAAACGTGGAACAACTTGACCAAGAAAATTTGAGAGAAGTGATGGTTAAAATGTTGGGTGAATTTCTAGAAAGAGATTTGGAGTCTATTGGAAGGGATGTGGATTTGGTGTATAGAGTAAACTCACAATTTGCAATTTTACATAGTTTACCAAGAGAGGTTCATATTAAATTTGTAAGAAGGGAACTGAGAAATGAGATATTGAGAAAACAAAGACTGGGGGCGCTGGTGTACAGGGGCAAGGAGGTCACCATCCTGAAGCAGATTCCCAGACAGGTACGAGAATTAAGGAGAAAATATTATTTTTTATCAAACAAGCTGTACCTTAAGGGAGTAGGTTTTAGGTGGTTGATTCCGGAGGGCTTGATGATTTTTTGGGAGGATAGTAAGAAGAAAAGTAATAATGTAACGGAAGCTAAGGCTTTTTTTGACCAACATAAATCCTTCCTAGATGGAGAAGATACAGGAGCCGAAGAGGGGGAAGTATTAGATGATCAAGGAGCGGGGGCGGACGGAGCTGTGGCGGCCCTGGAGGAGGGGGGAGGCCAGACCATGGTTTTAAGAGCTAGAACCAGGAAATGAAGAAAGGAGGGGAATCCATTATTTAATGTTTTTTACTTGACATCTTTTTTTTCTCTCTCTTTTTATTGTACTTTGTATAACACTTTGGCTATTTGCTTTTTTTTGTTTATATAACTTTTATACAACCTGGTTGTTTGTTTTGATTTAACATAATAATGTCTGTTGTGTGAGAACTTAAAAAAAGAGAATAATAATTGAAATATCTTTTTATAAAGATATTGAAAATTCAACATATTGTAAACTATAATATTGTATATTTTTAACCAATAAAAACTTTTTACAAAAAAAAAAAAAGAAAGTGGAGTTTACTTAAGAACTGAATCTTGCAAGGTCCACTAATTATTGAGGGCATTTATCTCTCTTGTTAATTGAAAAAAATTCAACTGTATTTCTGATTATGGTAATTCCAGCAAATAGCATGGCCAAGGACCATCTCATAATTGCTACATATTGAGCTTATTATTGATTTATTTGTTATATATTGTTTGATGTATAAAATGCACTGAATCATATTACTACTAATAAGATACTCTGATTTCATATTCCTGTCCTTAAAAAATAGGTGAATATATGTACATTCATAGCCCGTTCATACTGAAATTCAATATGGTTTCCAAATTTTGTGTGTGTGTGTTGGGATATAAAATTAAAATAAAACAGTTGTAACATCCCAATTAACATATTGTCCATGATTTCATATGGACAACATTAATAAAGGCAAGAATAAGAAATATCAGATAATTTTACAGATAACAGGTCCATTGCAGTCCCAATGACTTATTTAATGAGCTTGTTGTAAGCTGCCTAAAGTCACTTGATAGTGAGATGGGTGGCATATAAATTGAATAAATAAATAATAACTAATGAAGATCTCAAGAGGTCTTTAAAAACAGACATTATAGAAGTTTTGAGAAACATAATTATTTTAATTTTGAGAATCTATAACAGTCCTGCTTTTTCATCTGTAGACTTATTAACAATGCTGCAATTTTGAGAGACTACTGTCTGAAACACAATGCCCTTTAGAAATACCACAACAAGAATAAAAGCTTTATTCCTTATTGAGTTTAACTTGCATACATGTGGGGTACTTATTTATATTGCTAATACAATTGGGTGATTGTTTTTAATAGTGATTGGGTCACTTGTACAGACTTTGGTAATGGTTCAGTAGGCACAGTCTGTAGCTTTTCAGGCCAAGTTGTTTGAGATGAATTTTAATCCCTAAAAGTAGAACTCCCACTGTACAAGATCATTAAACATTATCATCAGCTCATTACCTTGAAAGAGATCTCTATAAGAAATATGTAACATGAGAGATATAGAACACTATAATGTTTGGAAGGGACTGACAGAGAAAGAAAATTTAGTTTAACCAGACTAACCTTGCTTAGCAAATGTTTGACGGAAATGCCTTGCAGATTGCTTTTTCTATTCTGCTTCTCTATTATATCCTCCATAAACACAATGGTTGAGAAATCAATTCATTCGTGGTATTTAATAGGATGTTTAGAAAATAAGACATTGCTTATCATATGAGTAAGTGTTGCCAATTTACTGCAATTTTCAAAGAAATACTGTCTTTCCACTGAGTCATAAGGTCACTCATTTATTTGTAGATGACCTGCAAAGGTATCATTGGGAAAATTCAAAATGTTCAGGGACTAGAAGATTTCCAAGGTCCCTTCCAACTCTATGATTCATGCTTTTGTTTTCAAATCCCTTTAATTTTCTGTACAGTTACTTGGAAAGTTCAGTTCAGTAAATTATGGGTTTTAACTTTTGGTTTGGAGCTTCATATGTGCAGCCATCCAGAGGTGGGTTTCAGCAGGTTCTGACCAGTTCTGGAGAACCGGTAGTGGAAATTTTGAGTAGTTCAGAGAACTGGTAGTAAAAATTCTGACTGGCCCCATCCCCATCTATTCTCTACCTCCAAAGTCCCAGCTAATTGGGAAGAAATGGGGATTTTGCAGTAATCTTCCCCTGGATTGTGGAGGAAATTGAGATTTTGCACTATCCTTCCCCTGCTACGCCCACCAAGCCACGCCTACCAAGCCATGCCATGCCCACCAAGCCACACCCAGAAAACCGGTAGTAAAAAATTTTGAAACCCACCACTGCAGCCATCATTAGATATTCAGTCCAAAGTCCAGGGTTTAGTAGCCCGGTGAATTTCTAAATAAGAACTTGGGGAGTGACCATAATTGGATAAATAAATAAATTGCATAAATAAATAAATAATGAGGCAGGGACAACCAGAGCAGCAGGGCCTTAAAAAAAATGACACTGAGTGCACACCTCCTTTCTACTTTTATTTCTATTCTTCAAAAAAAAAAAAAAACCAATTCTAGCTGCCAGCAAACTATATACATAATTATATATCCTCATTTTATTATCTTTAATTAATACATTATCCTTTCTGACAAGAAAAGGATGCTTATTCTTCAGTAACTGAGCTTTAACATCAGGGCAGCAGAATTGTATATGATAACTGTACTTATGATGATGCTGTACACTTGAATGAATTCTGATTTGAAACTGTGGGAATATCTAGAACCATGGTGGTATTCAGCAGGTTCTATCCGGTTCGGACGTCCCGTTTTTGATGCTCTGCATATGCGAGGAAGGTTCTGTGCATGCACGTGCACGCTCACATTTGCGAACCGGTAGCGAAGGTAAATGAATAGCACCCCTGTCTAGAATGGCAACCTTTGATTCTTAGTCCCAACAATCAAGAATGCAGATGTAGTTCTCAAGATTGTCATGGCAGTTGCAAAGAAACATATTCATTGTATGCTAAGTTTCATAATACTCATGGCTGTCTAATGTAGTCCAGGAGTTCAATTATTTAGTTGTACTATTGCTAACCATAATTTGTTTTGTCAAAATCATGGCAGACTATAGTGAATGCTAAAAGGATGCTAGAATAGGAGGTTATATGCAGTTCTGCAGGTTCATATTTTGATTATGAATCTTTTTAATTTATAGAGATAGCTGCTGAACTATTCTTTATTTGCAGCTCCAGCTGAGTTTAACATGCTGTGACGCTCTTAATTCTACCTCTTTTTCTCGATGTGCAATTATTTCTATTATGTTGACCTTGTAATCTCATGTAAATGATGTGTGTTGAAATGGCATTAGCATAGTTTGCCTTTTTCTTACTCTTTATGAAAAGTTGGTTGGATTGTGATGGGGGTTATTATCTCCAACTCATTGTTCAGTGAAGGTAGTGCACCTTCAATAGTTAATGATAGGCTAGAAGACCTTTATAACTCAATTAGTAGTACAGGGAATTATTTATGTAATGTCTCTTGTTCATGATTTTTGATCTTTATCCAAAGTATGTTTTTCCCCCCTGGGAAATGTTCTGTTCCAACAATCTAATGAGAGTCCCCTAAACATAATACAAGGCAGTGGACATCTTCATATTTTTCTGAGCATTAGAGAAGTGGCTTCCAAAAGGCTGAGCAGATTCAGCTGAGCATTGGAAGCCAGTGAGGGTCAAGGCGGCCTACCCATTAAACTTGCTCTTCGCTTTCATTTTATGTAGCTTATCACCTATTACCAACATTCTAAACTAGAGAATTTACATGCAATTCTGTTGAAAAATCTTCCAAGAATTTTTCCAAAAGGAGCCCTGCTGGCACAGTGGTTGGAATGCAGTGCTGCAGGCCAACTCTGCCCACAGCCTGGTGTTCAATCCTAATGGGGCTCAAGGTTCACTCATCTTTCCGTACTTCCCAGGTCAGTAAAATGAAGACCCAGATTGTTGGGGGCAATATGCTAATAATGCTTCTACATTGTAGACTGCCCAGAGAATGCTGTAAAGGGCTATGGAGCAGTCTACAAGTCTAAATCCTGTTGCTGTTGCTAAGAACTGCTGCTAAATTATGTTTTTAATGAACACTAGAATGGAAATTACCAGATACAGAAGGTACTTGTTTTACCTTTTCCAGTAGCTTATTTTCTGATACATACAACAAGAACAACATAAATTTTCTTCCAGTTTCATGTTTACTTCTGAAATAATTCATCTTATTAGTTTGCAATTATTCATGCATTGACTCTAATCCTAAATAACTTTAAGTTTAAATGAATTATCCAGTTCAGCAACTTATATCTCTTGCTTCCATACAGCATACTATTGTGCTTCCAGTATTATTCTCTTTTTCTATCTGTGTTCTGAAGTTATTTCAAAGATTAATTGCGCCAAATAATGAGTGCATGTTTTAGGCTGCAACATATCTGAAAGTTGTGGTGGTGCAGTGGTTAGAATGCAGTATTGCAGGCTAATTCTACCCACAGTCAGGAGTTTGATTTTGACAGGGCTTAAGGTTGACTCAGCCTTCCCTCCTTCTGAAGTCGGTAAAATAAGAACCCAAATTGTTATGGGCAATCGTAAACCGCTCAGAGGGTGCTGTAAAACACTATAGAGACTATAAGTCTAAGTGCTAGTGCTATATTTTTAAACAGTTGGCATTTGTACCTTTATACTACCAGTAGTATGCTATTAGAAATGAATCATTGGTTTGACAAGTTCTTTTTTTTAAAAAAGGGAAAGCATGCTGTTCTTCTATAAAATGTAAAGATTTTACAAAGACATTCATTCACAAAAGAGTTTTTTTAAAGGCTGAAAATATATTATCTCAATAAATGATTTTAAAAATTGATGTTTTCCAGTTTTACAAGTTATTTGATGTAATACTCAACCTTCTTTTAATTTCCTGAAAAGGTATTCTTAATTCTGCATAGGCATCAAAGGCTGGATATAAATGTTAAACATGTAATCTTACAAATAAAAATAGAATCAAGTAATGCATATTGAAATATCACCCAGAACTTTTACATCAATTCTTAGTGATCTGAAGATGGAAGTAGCAAAAAAGGGCATTACAACTGATTTATTTGCAGGGGAACAGTTGGCATAACAATCCTGCCCTCAGGGTTCTAGTTAGTACGTCTATTACAGCAATGTGGCTAAAATCATCCTGTTCCATCTGGCAGATGGTGCTTCTTGGAATACTGTATACTAGGTCCCATTCCTCTTGGTTCACCTTCTGTTGACTAAGAATGGTACTTGGGTTTCCCTGAGATCACCTCCCAGATGGGATTGATCTGTCCACCCCTGATAAGAATGCCATAAGGATCCTTTCTGGCACCCATTAGAGATGTTTATTTCCATGGTAAAAACTGAGCTGTTGGGGTTCCTCCCCCCCTCTTATGGTGTATGTGCTGATAGTTTTGTCAGTTATGTGTTTAGATTTGAAAAATGAAGTTTTATATGGGCTGTCTTTAAACTGAAGACAATTTATATGACTGTGGAGGAGACTGCAGAAAGTTTATAACTGAAGGCAGCCTACTTAAAGTCCCAGGAAACCTAAGAAATTGCACACCTGTAGTTCACTGGAATCCTATACATTGTTTTTCAGTAGAAGACTAAATGCAATTGCATAAATCATGTTAGGATTCACACTATCCCAGACCATTAAAACAAGACAACCATGAAGACAAATAAATTCCCTGGAAATTGTCGCATTTGATAACATTGCCACATGATTGCTCCTTCTACTGTTAGGTTCAGCAACCCCTTAAAATGATAAAACTATATCCATCCCTATTTTCAGTGAATATATAAGACATGTCAGGTTTTACATGCAATGCAAATACAGCCTACATTTAGGCAGGGGTGAAATCTAAAATTTGTTCCTACTGGTTCTGTGGGCGTGGCTTGGTGGTGGGGGGTAATGTGACTGGGTTGGGCATGGCCAATTTTTTTTTTACTTTAAAAACCATTTTTTACATGTAAAACCATGTTAAAAATGCTTTCAAAAGGCTCTGACGATCCCAGGTGAGTTGCCTGATCGACAGGCAACTCAGCTGGGATTGTCAGAGCTTGGATCGTCAGAGCCATTTAAAAGAAAAAAACTTTTTTCTTTTAAATGGCTCTGACGATCCCAGCTGAGTTGCCTGATTAGCAGGCAACTCAGCTGGGATCGTCAGAGTTTGACTCATCAGAGTCATTTAAAAGAAAAAAAAGGCTCTGATGATCGCGCGGTTCAGCTGGGCATGTGGGGCGGGGGCAGGGATTTTTGCTACCGGTTCTCTGAACTGCCCGCCGCCATCGCTACCTACTCGCCCGAGCCAGTCCGAACTGGGAACATTTCACCTCTGCATTTAGGTTGTATTTAGGTCTCCTTGTTATGCATCTGGATCCAACTTGTTTCTTTCCTTCACCTGCTTTGGGAAACAACCCATGGAAATATTTAAAAATAAATAATTGAGACTGCTCAGAAGATCTAGAGATGAACATCTAGAACCCCATCATTTTAGGTGTAATGTTATATCGGAATGACCTTGGGAGACAGGAGGAAGAGCCACAGGCTAGACGAGTGTCATGCAAAAGAGTTCTCAGCTCACAGAAACAAAAATGGCATGGAAAATGTCTCAGAAGGTGACCCTCCTTAGTTTTCTGGAAAGTAAAAGTAAAAGAGGGAAGAAACACTTACAGATGGGCAACATTGATTTCAGCCCTTTGAGGTAATTCAGACAAGAAGCACAAACCATGGAGAAGGTTCCTTCTGAGATCTTTCCATACCACTTCTGGTTTTGAGAACTAAGATATATTTTGCATGACAGTTGTCTAGTCTACAGTTCTTTCTCCTGTCTCACAAAGTCATTCCCACATACCATCACATCATGAAAAACAAGAGAAGAGTGAATGTATGTATGTAAATGCAGATCCAGTGCAGGCCACATAAATGATGACAATCTGAATTCATAACATTCAGGAGAGAATGTCATCCAACAAGTGAGATAAGTAAGGTGGTTGTCTATGTTTTTTTCTTAGTGTGATTACTCTCCTAAACGTATCAGAAAAAAAGCGCCATGCGATCGTTCAGTACACATTCCTGGTGAAAATGAATTCTTTAGGAAATTTAACAATTTCCTGTTTTGTTTAATGCTGTGTGTTAAGGAATATCCACGGAGTAACCCTGGAGTAGCAAGGTTGTGCACATGAGAAACGGCTGAGAGTGATTGCGACTAAGTACTGTCAATACACAGACACACTGAGTTGTGATATTCTTTTACTTTTAGGAAAAAGCAAAGCAAATCCAATAAACAATCCAGGTCATACACAGATAAAGATAGCTAAAATGTCAATCCAGGGATATTCCAAGAACAAAGTCTTCTTACCAGTTGTTGTAGTCATATGCAATAAAACAGTTCTTTTTGGAGTTGCAAACAGGAACAAGTACAGCAGTAAAACAATCAGTAAAACAGTAGAAAACAACAAGTAGCAATGATCAATCAGTGATCATGCAGAGAGAACAGGCAGAGAGGAGCAGATGTAGCAATAATAATGTAATAAGAAAAATAAGCCATGATTCAAGCTTCCTCTTAAGAGCCTTGGTAGTACAGTGGTCTAAAGCACCCTGTTATTAACACCAGCTGCCTGCAATTATTGCAGGTTCGAATCTCACCGGGCTCAAGGTTGACTCAGCCTTCCATCCTTTCTAAGGTAGGTAAATTGAGGACCCAGTTTGTGGGAGCAATAAGCTGACTTTGTATAAATATACAAAAGTATGAAGGCTATTGCTTAGCGCATTGTAAGCCGCCCTGAGTCTCCGGAGAAGGGCGGCATATAAATCAAATTTTAAAAAAAAAGTACGTTGGCTACAGAGCTAGCCAATCAGAATACAGCATGATGCAATACAGCATTACAATCTTAAAGCCATACATTACATTTTGACTGCAAACATGCATTGATGGTTTATATACAGTATATTGCCAACCCAACCAGTTAGGCAATAGCCATTCCCTAACACTGTGGAAAAAAGTAAAGGCTAAATAAAAGGTATTTCACATTTATAGTGTTATGTAAGTTGGTTTAATATTAACTTTATAACATTTTTATTTTATAGACTTGAGCATTTTAATACTGTTTAAAGTATGTTTTTGAAATATCACTTGATGATATAGTTATGATATCAAGTTATTAAGCTTAGTATAACACAAATAAAACATAAACTTATTGTAAAATTGTTAAAATAATAATAGTTCTAAAATTGAGTAAACCAAATAGCTTTTTCTTAAATGGTGCTTCTTACTTGGTTTTATATTTCCTGTTCAGAAAAGAAGTGCTGAGTAAATATACAAAACAATGCTGCTTTTCCACATTAAAAGCAAACAGCTAAAAACAGAAGTGGCAATTTGTGTCTTTAAGTTCACATGCAATAACCCCCCCACCCCCAATTCATTTATATAGTTCTCACGCTTCCCTAAAATCAGTGATTTGTTCCTCTGGTCTCTCAATTTTCAGCAAAAAACAGAAGGAATAGCTACAGGTAGTTCTCGAGTTATAATTGCAATGGAACCTTCCATCACAGTTGCAACTTACGATGAACATAAAGTGGGTCAGTTACATGGCCAACCTGATTTCATGACCTTTTTTGTGGTAGTCATTAACTGTATTTTCAGTCATTAAGTGAATCATGATATGCCTGGTTTTGCAAAAAAACCAAAAATAAATGGAGGAGAGAAATATAACGCAAAGGACATATATCACATGGTACCAGATCAGAAACTATTCCTCAAAAATCTGGCTAGCTCCCTTTTGAACAGTCATTCCATCTCAGTTGAATTGAAGTGACAGGGTTATTGCTATGAGGAAAGTAGGAGGCTGAGCATTATGTATGCCACTTTGAGTTGTAGAAAATAAAAGTGAGATGTACATCTAATAAATAAATAATTAAGGAGTAAAAAAGAAATTGCACTGTGCAGGATTTCCCAATATTTTTTTAAACTGCAAATTATGATGAAATGTAGTCAAATTCAGTTAGTCAGAGGGAATGACAGAATAAAGAGACATAGTCAGCCTGAAAGATCAATAGGTACATCAGAGTAAAATTTTGAGATACTAATAATGTTCCTTGAAGATCATTGATGAATTAATTAACTTGAACCTAAAGTAATATTAGAGCTAATTAAATGATTTAACTCTTATTTATGATTGCACAGGGTTAGCATTTGTAAAGCATGACAAAGCTGAGGAGTATTTACAATTAGAATTCATTTTGTTTGACATAATTTTAGACTGTCTCCAGACATGATCACTGAATGCAAAGATTTCCTACTGTTGGTACAAGGCCGAGTTAATTAATATCCACCTCATATTTACCAAAGAGCTCAGATTTATTTTTAACCTGATGCAATGTTTGGACAGTTACAATATCAACATTCACTGATGATTTATCACACCTCACTTCTTAATTACCTTTGTATACAAAGCTAAATGGATCAAGTGGATAAGAGGAATGTCCCTCTCTAGTGATAATCAATAAGCTACAAAGTATTTTTAGACTGACACTTATCAGAACTCAGTTTGGAAATTAGTTCCAAAGATAACAGTGAGGATTATTTATCGTGCCCCTGTTTTTGATAATTTTACATGACATTGTTCTGGGCAGAACTTGTTAAACGTCCCATTTAGCTATTTAGTAAATAACAAAAATATGTAGTACAAACTAGGTTGCGTTATAATCTAGTACTTAAGAATTTAAAGCAAGCTTTAGGAATGAGCATCCTTGAAAGCTTGGCGTGATATTCTAAAGATGAGGATGACACTTCGAGCAAGATGTGAGTTGGGGTGGATTAAGTCAGTTCCAGATTCATATCCTAATCCATAAACAGGGTTATAAAACCAGATTAGAGATTTGGAGTTCTGCAGTCACAGTTTTTTTCTGCCCATCTGCTTTGATTTTTGTTTGGTTTTTTTTCTTCATAAAAATAAGGAACAAAATAATAAAAAGGTTCTCATATTTCCAGATGTGTTTGGGAGAAAGTGTGCAGATGATTCCAAAAGAATTAATTTAACATGAGGGGAAACATACCCCATTGCACTTTTAGAATCTTGCTTTGTGTGATTCTCAAATGCACACTGTAAAAAAGTAGGATTAAAAAGAACATGGCTCTTTAAAAAGTCCAGGTACTGAAGCAGTTGATGGAACAGATAATGTAGGAGTGTTTTAATGTGTTTTCCCCTTTTGGCAGCATTTGCACTTCAAATTTTTGCTTCCCATTTTGTGGTTCCCTATGCTCCAAACTTTAGTTCCATATGAGTCTCACTGCATTTTGTCAGTGTCTCTGAAATCCAGAGGTCTTAAATTTTAACCATACTAAGACATAAACTATCAGAAGTACATCTCTCTCTCTCTCTCTCTCTCTCTCTCTCTCTCTCTCTCTCTCTCT
>WNWU01000017.1:32628305-32647653 GCA_012654045.1 Ptyas mucosa
TCTCTCTCTCTCTCTCTCTCTCTCTCTCTCTCTCTCTCTCTCTCTCTCTCTCTCTCTCATTTTTCTGACACATATACACACATATACATACATATATTACTGACAGAAATAGAAGTACAAAATATATAACAATAGTTTATCAAAATTTCACAAAAAACCAGACATTAAATGACAGTAGAGATATTTTGTATACACTCAATAGTTTTAAGTATCTTGATGTTCAGAGTGAATCTCAATTTTTTTCCTAATGGTATGCTGTAAGAAATTTGTCTTGCAAGGATTGTTTTGTCTCTGTTTTTTTGGGCTGCAAACTAGCAAAACTACTCTTTGACCATTGTATAAAATTAGAATTTTTCAGCCTCCGATTCAGAATATCATTTTAAAAGAAAGCCTTAAAAATGTAAAACAAAAAGTACAAAATCATGCTGAAATATGAGTTGTTCCTCACTATCAGTTGAAATAATTATGAATTAATGTTTGTTCTGAACTGATTAATATTAAATCTCAGATTTAGGCTCATTTAACGCTATCTTAAAACTGCTAGGTAGTGTAGGGTTATTTCTCTTATTTGATTGATAAATGTTAGTGAATTATAAATTGCAATCCTTCTTGCTAACAGTGCTTTAAATCAGTAATCTGTGAGAAAATTATGATGGTCTGCAGAAACATGATTTGCATTTTTAATATTGCACTAAATACTATTTATCTTTTTTAAAAAATCATATTAGTGGTCCTCGGGATTTAAAATTATGAATTTAGTGGTCCCTAAGGTCTGAAAGGTTGGTGACCCCTGGTTTAAATAATTTGAATCATGTATTTAGTTTTGTGCACCCTGATAATGTAGTAATGCACAATATCTATGTATTCTTTTATTTAAGATTTGGTGGTCTCTAGTTTTGTTTATTTTCTTTGCAGCTTTTTATTATGTATGACCAGGAATTAATTCTATTTATCTAATAGATGCTATATCCATCCTTTCTACCATATCTGAATAAATATGTTATAACTCTCAGCAGGAATATGCTTCAGTAAGTTTTCTGCCCCAGTGAAAAACAACACTGGACTCCTTGATGTCTATTTGGGTGTAGATGTTGGCAATGAGACAAAGAACAATCCCTCCTCAGAAAAATCTTTGCTAGATCAAAACTGGGAAGGGTCAGAAGTTGGAGTTAAACATGGGAAATGATGATAAAACAGTGATGACTCAGCTTTTCTCTATCCTCAATATTAGAAGCAGTTATTGGAATATAATTCTGGGTAAGGATTTTTGCTATAATATCCTGCTTATGGATATTATATTGTCCTGGAGACATCTGAGTTGCCTCATATAAGAAACAGAATAGTGCAGTATGTGATACTTTTGTATGATATATCAGAACTCTTTGTAGTTCCAGTGACTACTTTAGGAAGGAGTCAAAAGGTCATTGCCTAATGTCCATAAAACCTGCAAAGTAAATTTCCTTCAAAGTAATTTTGGGTTTTATTGTTCTACAGCAGTAGTCCACTATGAAATAATGATCATCATAAGGATGTTTATATTTGTCCTGATATACCATAAGATTGCCTCCACTGTGGAAGGTAGTCTACCTTTTGATTTATTGGTTGTTGGACTTCACAATCTCTTTGAACAACTTAGCTGCAAATAAGAAGAGAGAATTTGGCCCCACATAAGCAAAGTAGAAATTTTCATTTCTGAGGTAAGAGAAAATCATTCTGGAGTGGCACTAGAAAATTTTCTCTGTTTTGCAGTAAACACATTATTTGAGAAACAATTAGGCAAAGGATGAGATTTATTAATCAAATTTGTATTGATTAATAAATTGCCACCACATACACATATAAGACAAGTCTTATAATAAGGTATACAAATACAGCATATAACATTCAGAATTATTTTCATAGATTGTGTCAATTAACGTGTTTCTTTGGTTTTTGTTTTATCTGAAATCCATGTATTTCAATAGCAAATATGGGAATTCCATAGAAAAAGCTAAGGTTGAGTGACGTTAGAAAGGAGCTAAGGGAATGATGTGTTTTAGAAAAGTAGAATGGAGGACTGTGGCTCACATACATTTTAAAGTTACAAAATGAATGAGTGTTCAGTAATGTAAGCCTGCAAAAGTACTCCAAGAAAAAAAAAGTGACTGCTTTATCATAGGCAACATAATGGATTTAATGGCTTTGATCTGGAGGTGGTGTTGAGTGAAGAGAATGAATTCTACTTAAGTGCAGAGAGATTTCTAATTTTCCATGGTTACTCATTCCTAATACATTTCTTGCCTCTCGTCATGTTGCATTCTACTCTTTAATCCTTGGGACAAATTTTTGAGGCTGTAGCAAAAAAAAATTTTTTAAAAATGGGTAGTACCACTTTGTTAACTGATCTTCTTTTTGTTCACAAAATGGAGGTCAGGATCCACTCTATGTGTTTTGTGTCCAACTTCATCTCCCATTCCAGGATTCCCAACTGAACACACCTATATATTTCCTCATTTTAGTAGTTTATAGATTGAGATTCAATAAAAAGGTGTTTTAAAAATAATATAAAAGATTAGCTGGACATTCACATATTGTTTATAAAGGCCATCATCTGTTTTACCTTATTTTAAAAACAGTATAAACTTTTAACAACCACTGAGTTTTGACTAAATATATTTATTACAAATATATTTTGTCCCAATATCAATAATTTGAATTACATTACCTGTTTATAGCATATATAATAAGCATGCAATTTTACAGACAGATGTTAGAGATTCATTGAGAAAATGTATTACCATTAGATAAAAAATTAGTGGTGCTTTATAGTTTAAAGGTTGTTTAAAATTTCAGATAAAATGGTATGTGAAATTTTGTTACGTAGTACAATCTTATCTCTTAAAACAAGATCAAACTGTGCTACATATGTTTTTAATTGCACTTAATTTATACTAGTTACATGGATAAATCAGGCATGTTTCTTTAGAAAGTGCATATTTCATTATCTGCTGAAATAATGAAAAAGCTAGTGAAACTCAATATGCATTTTAAAATCTAGTAATAAAATAAGTAATATGGCTGAGGAATGCAAACTGATATTAGTTTTGACACTCTATTTGCTTTATGTCCAACTTTATCTCAGTATGCATTATTCACGAGTAAAATGCACAGTTCTTTATTAAGTCTTAATCAAATGTGTTTTATCATAAGTGTCAATTCAATACTTTGCCATTGAATTTCTATTTTAAAATACTGAGCTCTTTTTAGAATATAAAGTGGAATGGTTAGGAACAGTTAATGAAAGGTTCTTTTTGAAAGCTTTTAAATTGCTAGTAAAATTAATTTTATATTCTCTTAAGTAAAGGTTGAATGCATGCAGTTGTCCCCTTTCTAATATGCAAATAAGCCCCTATTAGTATTAAAAAACTTTTAGCCGAACTGGAAGTGAAAGGAAATAATTATCAGTACAGGTTAACACATTTCTTCCTTTCTTGCCTCCTTGTTTCCTTTAAGAAAGGAAACTCCTTGCAGATTGTTTTAATATATAATGAATGGCCAGAAAATATTCCATTCCTACCTAAATCATAAAATAACAGGCTCAGAGCCTCTGTATGATCACTTCTTCTTGTTCCCTGGCCTGGAAGTAAATTGACAGCCAGCACTTCTCAGTGCTGGCAGTTACGAAACACCCAACAGCTGCTCAAATTAGTGCCATGTAAAGAGTTTGCCAATTTGCAGGGTGGATGGCAAGGAAAAGCTCCAAGTTTGAAATCCACGGGCTTTGATAGACTCTCACAATGGCAATGGTCTAATGGAATGTGGACAGTTGTGGTATTCATCCGGTTTTATCCGGTTTGGGCGAATCGGTAGTGGTGGCTGTGGGAGGCAAAGAAGGGAAGGGCAGTCTTTAAAGTTGGTCCTGAAGCTTGGAGATTATGTTTTGAATTTAAAAAGGCAAGCCTCCAATGGCATAGACTCAACTAAGTTCAATGAGTGAATGTTGGGGAAAGAGAGGTAATGCTTTGGTAATATTTTAAAGCTGTGGCAGATGGTTTCTCTAGCTTTTTTCAGTTATCAAGTGGGGAATTGATCAGGAACATGGGTATTTGCATATACTCATCAAAAACACAGTGCCCAATATATTTGTCCCCTACCCTTTCCTAGTGACCACACTAAAGCATTAGTAGTTTCTTTTTATGGGAAACAGATTGTGAGCAGGATTGTTGTTTCAAACCAGTGTGATCTAGTGGCTGGTGGGAAATGGTAGCTGATGTTCTGCTTCTAATGGCAGCAGCAATCCGTTCATCATCAGTCAGATAATTAATTTCATTTGTCAGCTAAAAATCACCTCCAATTTTGGCCATGGATTGCCAACTCCTGTTTTAAGATAGAGTGCAACTCTAGTCAAAGTAAAGGAAGATTCATACATCTAAAAAAGGGGGAAGAAAAACTTAATGCATTAATATTTCCTGGCTTTTTTTACTGTGTTTTACCATCTACATGATTTGACCCTTCCCCAAATCCACTGAACAAAGACTGCGGGCCCTATTGCAATACATGTTAACTAATTGCTTTAATGTAAATTTAAGATTCCAGTTTTCCAGGCTCACTTGATTTATTCCATGTTGAAAACTTATTGAGGCACAGCACTGTTTATATATTGGCTCATAATTAGTAAGATTTTTTGTTCAAAAATTCCAACTGAAACTTATAATTTAATGTGAAAGGAGCTGGTGCAGTTCAAGAGCTCATGTCAGTTTAAGTCCCAATCAGGAATTTTAAATTGCTGCAATATTGTTGAAGTAACACACAGTGAAGTTTCTTTGCTGATGAAGCAAGCTCGTTTCAAGTGGTTTCCACATCAATGAGACAACTTGAGTTTGTGCCTACATCTGAAATTTATTTTCTTTATTGTTTCTTGTGCTGAGTCCAATGTTCTCTAAATTGATGTAGTATTCAGGAGGTTAAATCACTCAAAGAAAGGCCTAAATACCACCATGTTAGGCTCACAAACCTTTTTATCCACCTTCCATTTCCTCAACCAGTATTAAGATACAAACTGATTTCCTATTAGATTCATAAGTTTACTTCTATGTTATTTTTTTAGACGTTTTCTGCCTCTTTTTAAACTATTACTACAACACATGGGAATATAAAGTTCTCATTTTCAAAGCTAACAATTTTAGCTTTAATCACTACTAAACTTTCCTAAATATTATGGGAGTTGTAAAGGAAAACGTAATTACCGAAACTGGAAAAGCATGCATGTGTGCGCGCACACGTATACACACACCTCTACCATAAAATGAATGATCTGTTTAGTCTCTGTTTGTTTTATTTTTCTATAAGCTACTGTCGTGAGTCAAACTCTGATATAAGCTTTAGCCAAGGAATGTGTGTGGGGGGGAAATTCAAAACAAATGATCAACTAAAGAAAGTATTGTGGAAATGGTATTTTTAGTCTTAGAATAACTTTATTGTCACTTTGAATTTTGTTGCATACAGCTCTTGGAGAGTAACCACCTCCAATATACACTACATAAACATGACCAAATAAATAAATTAATTAATAAATACAAATTTATGCATACACTCACATACATTATATGACACCGAGAAACAACACAGTCTATTTCAGATGTATACAGGTACATGGCAAGAAAAACGAATCTTGTGAGTTTACCAGACGGATGGCATAGGAAACAAACTGTTACAGAATCTGGTAGTCCTGCTCAAAATACTTTGAAACTTCCTCCCAGAGGGGAGCAACAGAAACAGACTGTGAAGTGGGTGGGTGGGGTCTCTAACAATGCTTTGAGCCCTTACAACTCACACAAACTGGGGCCTATCAGTAGGGAAATCCAGTATCCAATTACATAAAGGAGTATTAAAACTAATAAGCTGAGTTTGTTCACCCAATGCTGAGGAATGACTGTGTTGAATGTCGAACGAAAATCAACAAACAGCATTTGAACATGAGTATTCTTCTTCTCCAGGTGCACACAGGAAAGTGCATCATCTATAGAGCGGTTCTTCCGATAGGCAAACTGTAATGAGTCAAATGTAGGGGGAAGGCATGAGACAATATAGTTTCAAAACACTTCATCATAATGAAAGTGAGTCAGTATTCAGTGGCATATGATTATAGGTTTTTTTGGGCACTGGTACAATGATTGCAACCTTAAAGCATGATGGAACCATGGCCTGATGGTTTAGCATATTCATCTAATTTTGCTAGCAGAAGTATTTGAAAATATTCCCCATCTTGAACATATGATTATTGAATGGAAATGATTCCATTTTGGACATCCATGTTGCAGCAACCTAGCACTCTACCATAGAGAAGTGGCTCTACCGTAGTTCTAGGTATGTGTGAAGCTGGATGCATTTGATTTGGTATTCAGATCTGTTCAAGGAGGGAAAAGTGATTCTTATTCTTCACTGAAAGGAATAAGAAAGGACTTATTCCATTTCTTAGTCTGGGGTGATTCATCCTTGGCAATCTCATTAAATGGAAATATTATTCTTAGTGTAGGACTTTGCATCATCAGAAAATATTCTTAGTGTTGGATTTCACATCATAAATCATTGAGAACATTGATGTTTATTAGACTTTGAAGAATGCTTTATTTGCAATAGACCCCCCCCCCCAAATAATTACTTTGCAGTCTTATCATGCCATGCATTTCCCATTGAACTCCTGAAATCATTATTGGTTTTCTCTAGGTATTTCCAAGCTAAAGCTTTAGTTCAGCATTTTAACTTCTAGCTTTAAGTGATACTAACTTGAAAAGTACATGAAATTTAATTCCACATTGTGAGGCTATAGTGATCCATACAAAGTTCTTATTTCAAATTGTGCTCCTATTGAAGAAAAGTTTAATCACAGAAGACTGCATTTGTGTTCTATTACTTTATCCTATTATATATAAATAGTGCATTTATTTTTCATTTAGCCCCATTCTCTGTGTCTCTGTTTCTTTCTTTTTTCATTATTATTACCCCACCACAGCAAATGACCTTCAGATAGTGAAATCAATTGTGGCAAACCTCTGCAAGATTTTGGTTGGCTTGGCTTGGTTTGTTTCAAATTAATGTTATTTTATTATGAGTGTCATTCCTGAGAAATACACTGAGGATGTTATTATTTGCTTTGATCGTAGTTACAGTGCTGGGAACCTGAAGAAAAAGAAATGATCCTAAGTTAGAATTACTTGTTGTGTAATAGCTAGATTCTTTCTGTGAGTTAATGGGACTGATAATTTAGAGCTATGAAAAGTAAGAGAATATGAAATTCTCAACAATGCAGTCATCCTTGCATCTGTAATAGGTATATGGATTATGTTAACTTCACAGGTTTTACTGAAGTGTCAGACTTGTTTTCTTATCTACTACAACAGCCCAAAATTCAAGTTTAGGGTATGTGTTGTATGCTACCTCATGTCGCTTTTTAAACTGACCCCTTCCTACAAAATAAGAACATTTTTCTAGCCTAGTGGCTATGCTTCTAATGATTCCTAGGGCCAAAACAAGAATGGTTGCTTGTATTATTAAGTCATGAGGATATCTGGGCCCAATTTTTTTATACCAAACAAGCAAGCAAGCAAGCGAACAGAAATATGTGGTATTGTTGCAAAACATTGGTTTTGGCCACTCTGGGTGTAAGGTATATAGCTATTCTGAATATGCAATGTTGCCAAATATATCCAGCATATCTACTTCGGCATGTATATATAAATAACATCTCTCTGTCTGTTTATATCTTTATTTTAAGTTTAGGTACTGTCCAGTTCCAGACTGACTGGCTCACAATCAAACCAAAAAAGATAGAAAGTACAAGATAAATAGGATTATAAAATACAAAATAAGAAAATAAAGAATAAAATAGTGGGATCTGCCAACAATACCTACATGTACAAACATATCTGAACAGGAACCACAACCACCCTACATTAACTTCTGCAAAAAGACAAAGGCATTTAAGACTTTCTAGAATACCATCTTGATGGGAACCAGACTTCTGGGGGAACATTATCCTATTGATATACCACCTAGAAGCTAGAAGTAGCCAATGGCATACAAAAGTCTTATATGAATGTATGAGTTTCAGACAACATAGATTGTCTGAATTTCCTAATGTTAATTTGAATGTGTGTCATCAGAAAATATTCAAAGGACTTAGTTAACTATACTTTAAAATAATATCTATTTTCTTTCCACTTCTAGGTTAATATTAATATTGTACATGTTAGCATATTCTTTTAAAATCAGAAATGGAACGATTTGTTTGACATCATTTCTTTATGATCATCACATAAATATTGAATAGAATTCTATATTATTTGGACATCGAAATCACAATGTACATTCAAGACAATTGTAATTACTTGTTTATTCATTTTAAATAAATAAATCAATATATGGAGCAGATGGGGTGTAAAGAGAGGGGGTAACCATTATTTCCATACCCTTTAAGAAGCTTTTAATGAAATGGGTGAGATGCAAGCCATTTTAATCACCAAGAACATTAAAATGGGTTTCCAGCAGGTATGTTAATGGAGACATACTGTAAAACCTTTCCCCTTCCACAAAACATTTTCCTGTTTAATGATGTGAAAATGTGTTGTTTAAAAGGCTACATTTTGAAAGTTTTTAGCATGCTGCTTAAATATAAGGTTTATGAAAGCATTAATTTCCCTAGCAATAAACATGCAGCTCTAAAATATTTATCAAGAGATTGCAATTAAAGGACACCCACAGAAGCATAAGACAGCAACTAATGAATTTAGACAATGCAGTGATAATGGAAGATTGGATAATATCCATTTCTGATTGCTGACAAACTTTGCTCAAGCAGTTAGAAAGTTAGGGTTTGGATGGCATTCTATCCATCTGAGATTATATGTTGCCATAGGAACTAATGCAATATATGCTTGATCAGTTAAAAAAAGCTATGAAACATATTTTAATGTTGTTCTTGTAATAAAATGCTGGATTTTAGCAAAAGAATGCCAGTTCTCGTAGTGTTTTCAGGTATCAAAGAATCACTCTATAACAGCTGGTTTTTAAATCTAGGATTTAGTTAATTTGGAGAAAACAGTTTATCTTATATAGTAGAAAAAATGTGTGCAACTGTGAGTGTACAATGCAACACACACACACGGACAGACGGACAAACGGATGGATGAATGCAAAATGGTGCCTTCAAGCAGATAGTTCAGAAGTGCAAAAGGAGACATTAAATAAAACATCAACATTGTTGCAGGCTTTGAAAACAGTCATGGAATCCCATTCTATTTGCTGTAGGGTGGTAGCCAATATGAAGAATGCTGGGCTTGCATATAATTACATAATATAACTAGAGCTAACTGTGTCCACTTTTTTTTTTAATTTAACAAGCTCAAACATATTTTATCTCTCAAAATACAGATGTTATATTTATTTAACCAGTGAAAGTTAATGTTTGTGTGGTTTTAAGTACAGGAATATTTTATTTAAAGCATGAATCTTTAAGGTTGTTTTTCTCAGGTCCAATTAATTTAGATACTGGGGACAATGAAAAAGTTCTTAAAAGCTGGCTGAATTATTATTTACATCAGTTTCAAATAATGCCATAGTGGAAGTTGGTGAGTAGCTGGGGGTGGGATTTTTTTTTTATTTCAATTTTTAATGAAATGAATTACCGTATATACTCGAGTATAAGCCGAGTATTTCAGCACTTTTTTCATGCTGAAAAAAGCCCCCCTCGGCTTATAATGGAGTGACGAAAAAATGCCTTTTTTCTTGCAACCGTTTCGGCTCCCGGGGTTGCAGGCAGGCTTGCTAAAGCCAAAATGGAGTGTGTGTGGGGGGGGTGCGGTGCCCCTCCCCCGCGCCCTTTTTTGGCTCCCAGGAGTTGCAGGCAGGCTTGCTAAAGCCAAAATGGGGTGTGGGAGGGGTGCGGTGCCCCTCCCCGTGCCCCTTTTTGGCTCCCAAAAGTTGCAGGCAGGCTTGCTAAAGCCAAAATGGGGTGTGTGTGGGGGGGTGCGGCGCCCCTCCCCTGTGCCCCTTTTTGGCTCCCAGAAGTTGCAGGCAGGCTTGCTAAAGCCAAAATGGGGCATGGGGGGGATGCGGCGCCCCTCCCCCGCGCCCCCTTTTGGCTCCCAGAAGTTGCAGGGAGAAAGAAACAAAGAAATCCTCATTGTTTAGGGATGTACACTGAGCTTGAGTTGAGAGCTTCTTGTAATTGAGAGCTTCTTGTAATTGGCTGCTAGTTATCCTTGCTCAGGCTAAGCCAGGAGTGGATAAATGTTGCCCTTTTACAACCTGTGGACTTCAACTCCCAGAATTCTCCCAGCTTGGCTGTCTCAGGAATTCTGGGAGTTGAAGTCCACAGGTTATAAAAGGGCCACATTTGCCCACCCCTGGGCTAACCTAATCAGTAGTGGAGCTCTAAGAATGCCAGATGAGAAGGAGAAAGGGAGGGAGAAAGAGAGAGAGAGAGAGAGAGAGAGAGAAGAAAGAGACAAAGAAAGAAAGAGAAAGAAAAAGAAAAAGAAAAAGGAGGGAGGGAGAGAGAGAGAGAATGCAGGTATCTCTTAACAGAGGCTTGAACTTGCCTGAAATTAGATCAAGCCAGTCTTTGGGTTGGCGTGGCTAGCTGGTCATGTGATATATGTGTATAGGGACTACTCAGGGCTGAAAAAAGTCATTTCTGACAGGTCCTCGCACTTTTGACCAGTCCTCACACTTATGACCATCCTCACATTTATGCCTGTGCAGCATTCTTAACAACCATGTCACTCATTTCACAACTGCTTCTCTTCACCATGGTGACAAGATAGGGCAAAAACGTAAAATGTGAGGACAGTTGTAAGTTCGAGGACTGGTCACAAGTACAAGGACCAGTCAAAAATAACTTTTTCAGCCCTCTGAGTAGTCCATATGCACAAAAGGACTACTCAGAGGGCTGAAAAAAGTGATTTCCGACAGGTCCTCACACTTTTGACCGGTCTTCGCACTTATGACTGGTCATCATTTATGCCCATTGTAGCATTCTTAACAACCATGTCACTCATTTCACAACTGCTTCTCTTCACCATGGTGACAAGATTTTTGTTTTTGTTGATCCTCTTTTCCACTTACAGAGCTGTTTTTCTTTGAAATCAATATTCAAAAACATTTAACCTACTGATGCCTCAATTAATGTAATTTTATTGGTATCTATTTTTATTTTGAAATTTACCAGTAGCCGCTGCATTTCCCACCCCGGCTTATACTCGAGTCAATAAGTTTTCCCAGTGTTCTGTGGTAAAATTGGGTGCCTTGGCTTATATTCGGGTTGACTTATACTCGCGTATATATGGTACATAACCTACAAAATCACAGTAGATACAATCCTAAACCTCAATAATAGTTAATAATCTAATCAATTTTTAGCATATAGTTATTAGTAAAAGACCTTTAGAATCTAGATGTACAGAATGATTTAAGTGAAATGAATAGCTTTTATTATTCACATGTGCAAAATTACCTTTCTCTGAGTTTCAGTTGGGAAATAAAATTTCTGGAATAATGGTGGAAATGTATATATAAGAATGATTAGAAAGTTAGATTGGACTAGAGATTGTTTGTTTGTTTGTTTGTTTGATTGATTGATTTATATGCCACCCTTCTCCGGAGACTCAGGGCGGCTTACAATGCATTAAGCAATAGCCTTCATACTTTTGTATATACCTGCTTAATAGGGCTTTCGGCCCCCCCAAGTGGTGTTCTTTTTTGTACAAAGTCATCTTATTGCCCCCACAAACCGGGTCCTCATTTTACCTACCTTGAAAGGATGGAAGGCTGAGTCAACCTTGGGCCTGGTGAGAATTGAACTCGCAGTAATTGCAGGCAGCTGGCAGCTAAGTGCTACTTTAACAACAGTTTAGTCCGTTGCGTCACCAAGGCTCAGCGGACTAAATTAGTTAGGAATTTAGATACATAAACTGTCTCTATGAAGTGCTTCCAGCACTAAGTTATGTAAAATTACATCTGAAGACATTAACATAGAACAATTTTTCTCACTGCTTCTATTTTCCTCATACAGGTGGTCAAATTAAATCCCACAAACCTCATTATATTGCTATGCTTCAGATGAGTTACCTGTGCTTCTGAGCATCCTTGATAGATATTACCTATGAAAGTAAAATAAATTAGCTGGGTATAAAATGGTTTTGAAGTTATAATGGTTTGTTAATTTCCCACAGCAAAGACTGTTCTCATTTAATATTTTGACAGAAGCTTTGTGCTTGTTGAAGACCTCATTCCTCATTATGATCATGGTCAAAGTCTGGTTTAAAAAAACGATGTGCCAAAAAATGTGTGTCTCTGTGTGTGTGTGACACAAATGGAAATGTGTTTTTATGGAATTAATCTTCATTGCCAGCATAAGGTCTTAACCTTTGTGAGCAAATAGCACTTGACCATGTTGCTGCTACTTCTAGCCAAAAACATTATTGCACTTTCTAAAAGTGATTCTTCATCTTTTTTTCTTCATAATTTAGAAACAGATACCAATGGTTACTTTGTTTGTTCAGGGATTACAGACAGAACCCTCCTGTAGCATCCCCATGCATTCATTAGAATCTTGAGGGGCTCGTTAGGAAAAGTATTCATTATATGCTAGCACATTGCACACATTTTTGATAGAAGATAGCATACTTTGCATGTCCAAAATAGGACTATAGACCTTTTGCTTGAGATAAATAATACTAGAAAGCTACTGAAAGTTAAGAGTCAAAATCTAACTAGTTTCCTTAGATAAAATCTGAGCTGAAGTCACTTACATATTTTTCGGTGTATAAGATGCACGTTTTTCCCCCCTAAAAGGGGGTGAAAATTTAGGTGCGTCTTATACACCAAATGTAGCCCCACCCATCCACTGGCCCCCACCCTTTGGCCTCTGCCTCCTAGCAGTTTACCTCCTTGCAGCAAGCAGCAAGAAGAAACAGCTCGTTTCAGCTTCAGCACAGCCTAATTAGCACAAGTTGATTGGATCGGCCTCCCGACTCTCAGCTGATTTGCTCTCAGCTGTTTTGCGCGGGCCTCTGCTGCTTGCTGCAAGGAGGTAAATTGCTGGGAGCAGATTTTTTTTTTCCGCTCGTGCTAATCAAGCTACGCGGAAAATGAAAATGAAAGTAAAGCAGGCTATTTGCAGTTTGCTGCAATGAGGCAAAATTCCTGGGAGGCAGATTTCTTTTTCTTATTTTCCTCACCCAAAAAAGGTAGGTGCGTCTTATAGTCCGGTGCATCTTATATTCAAAAAAATACGGTACTTCACATTGCACAGAAAATTGGGGTATCCGTGAGAATGCTGATCATTCTACCCCCCCCCCCCGAGAATTCTCCATATGAGGTGGATGTCAGGAGATTTCAGTTACATGAAGTGAACTCTGTCCTACTCTCTCAGCCTTTTGAGAAGTAGGCAATGTTGTAGCCCAGAGCTGCCGAAAGCAGAGTGGCAAACATGCTAAAGAGAAAAAACATGATTTTTAGTTTCTCTTGAAGCGGTGCATATGTGAAATGAATTCATGCAAGCAGTGAGTCCTTGCCAAGGAATTGCTGTCATTAACCACTAGGCAGTCCCACTGCAGTTCACTCGAAGGGGCACAGGTGTTCATAGTAAAATAAGACGGCAGGGATGGAAGTTGTAATTTTGCTACATAAAAGGCCAGGAGGGTCACTTAATTTAGCTGCAGGGCAGCAGTCTCAGGAGTTTATTGTCACATCAGAAAGCAATGGCCCAGATTTTGCCAGTAGTCAATGTTTTTGGAAGCTCAACACAGTTTAAGACCATTCCATCTCCTCTATAAACTATTAATTTGGTAGACTTAAATGTATAGAAGTCTTAGTAAGTAGAGCTTAAGTTTTTTTCAGCTAGATGGCAACATGAGCATAGCTAGACAGGCTTTTTTGTTTGTTTTCACGGGACAATTGAAGGTTTGCACATAAATGCCTTTCCCATCAGAATGCATTATTTATTTACATCCCATTATATGAACTGAGATTTATCTTCTCTTCCACATGCAGGAGTTAAAATAGGCTTTACCATATTTGTACTGAAATGAATACTCGAAGAAAGCTCCTAGAAAATGGGCAGCTTGTTGAAAATCATGTAGGCGTATCTTGTGTTGTGGTGTGATTACTAATGTTTGATACGTCGAGTTGTTCAATTTATAATCCTGAGGCTGAAGCTCACAATTAGTTTCTTGTCACTTGAAGGCTGATATTCCCTATGCACAAATGTGAGATATTGGAAGTTGATTATTTGGTTCTCTGTAATGCCAGTCTACTGGTAATGTTACAAGAGACAAATTAATATGGCTTGACAGAAATGAATAATGCCTTCATTTTCAAATTGCTTTTCATGTACATTCAAGAGGAGGGTTAAAATATATGTCTGTTCTGATGAGGTTAACTGTTTTCTGAATCTCTTCAGAAACAAAATCTGAGTATCTTTACTCAAAAATAGAGTTTAACATTAACAACTTGATTGCATCCCGACTTGACTACTGCAATATGTTTGACTAGGGTCTGTCCTTGAGAAATAATTGTAAATTGCAGTTAATTCAGAATTTGGTAGATGGGCTACCTAACTAATACACAGAGCAGTGGTCTTGCCTATTTGCCAGTTGCTTACTGGACACAATTTATTATGGTCACCTAAATGACTAACAGCCAGTCTGAAGGACTGTCTCTCCCTCTGTAATTTTGTCCAAATATGTGGGCTTGCTTCTCTAGTGTAGAGGGCAAAGTCTTCTCCCATATGATCTCAGGCTATAGAAATGTATTCTCCAAGATGATGCATTTGACCTCCATTCTCCTAGTATCCTGGCGGTTTTTGATAGCTACATTTTAACAATTAGTTGAACTGAAAATTGTTTTGATGATACTGAATTTAATTCTGTCTCGATTGTAGCTGAATTGCTTTATTCTTGTTTTATATCTTTAATAAGCTATTGAATACAGAATAAATAAAAAGTAGGAGACACACTGAATGAATAAATGTCTTGGAACATTAGAAGAGAGGTCAGGAAGAAACAGCTTGCTTGAGGTATGGATAAAATCAGATAAACGTAAGAGAGCAGAATTTTTTACCTCTTCCTTTCCAAAATCAGCTTTGACCTAAGGGGAAAACACTACAAAAACTATTAGAATTGCAGAAATAAGTCTCCTCCATCCCCTTCCCCCATTTTTTTTAACTGAGTGAATTGCCATTCTAACATAGTTGACAAAATGAAATAGAGAAATATTGATCCCTAAAGTTTATTAAAGTGTGCTGCATTGAATGGACAAGGTATGCCAACTTTGTATAAATATAAGCCATTTTTATATGTGTGTGTGATCATGGTTTATGAATCCAACAGTTGTGGGTTTACAAATGATCATATAAATAATCCTATAACACAAATTATGAATCCAGTTGATATCTTCCAGCTGGGTACCTAATGCCTTTGCTGCATAGGGAAAAGAGATTTAATTATAAATTATTTCTGTTCAGGTATGTAGATTTGGCACCGCCTCCCCGACTAAATCACAGTGTGAATTTATGGCTGTATGAATATGGAAACATGTGTAATGTGATTGAAAAGCCCTTCTAAAATGTCGAATCATTGAAAGTCATGAAGTAGACTGAAGCTTACACAAAACTAGTTTTTAATGAGAATAAATTTTCCAAGGCAATTCGAACATGATAGGGAAATATCTTTGTTCAAATGGAAAACAACTGTTATCATGTCAACATAGCAGACCAGAACAAAGAACCTCAAGTGAGTTGGTGAAGCTTTCATATCGCTGAGATTATATCACATTTATGATAGGGTTTCATCTCCTCTGATATAATATACAAATTGAATCAAGTAACCATGGATGAATTGTGATAGTTTTTTTTTATAAGGGACAAAGAGCTGAAGATGAGCAATTCTTTTTACGGTTAATGGGACTCCCATTTTAATCTGCTGCATATTCAATTGAAAATAGACCACAGTAGAAATTCATTATGTGGCTGTAATAGGGCTTTACTGATTTTTCTACCTCCATCTGACTGGTGAAGAAAATAAAACTTTTAAATGTGGCATTCAAACCATCCATTCCTTGGAAGAACAGCATACGATGTGTAATTTCATATCAGAAAAGTGTCTGCCCCCCCTTTTTTTTGCCTTCAGTCATATCATCATAAGTATCTGTGTATGGGAATGATGCATTCATACAGAATTAAAAAAGGAAATGAAGTCTCTATTGTAGAAGGTTCGCTATGGTAGGACAATGCCACCTCCATTATGTCTTGTTCCTTCATTGAGTCAACTTAAAACCAAGGGAGTCTGCTTTTTGTCCCACAGAGAGTCTCATTTCAGCATAGGTATTACAATAAGAAATTTCCTAGAGCGTTGGTGAGGTTATAGAAAAAGCACAATAACACTTAAATTCAATTAAGTGAACTTTGACCAAATGCTGATTTAGAACAACAAAAGAAACTTTTAAAAAATTAACATATAGAATGAAAAGACAATTGCCTAAGTAGGTAGGGTCTGGAAGAAAGAATACTGGCTGAAGTTATCCTTGGTGTGAAGCTCTGATTTGTTACTTTCAAATTATATGAAAAATCTTCCTGAAATTGTTTTGAATTCTTTCTTGATACTTCCCTCCTTTTCATAAGAAGTCTTAAAACTGCAGAGCTTCAACACTTGTTTCCTGCATTTTACCAATAAAGGAAAAGTGTCAGTTAATGCCATTTTATTTAAGGCCTTGACATAATCTCTAAGACTTATATAGACTTCTGACATTTGATTTTTGTCTCATTTCAAAACTTGGTAGAAACAGCTTCAGATCCATCAGCTGTTGTTATGTTCCATCTGAATTTTATGAACTTCCACTATCAATTGTTATTTGGCAGATGTTTTAATAAGAAAAGTTTTTATTGGTTAAAAATATACAATATTATAGTTTACAATATGTTGAATTTTCAATATCTTTATAAAAAAGATATTTAAATTATTATTTTCTCTTTTTTAAATTTCTCACACAACAGACGTTATTATGTTAAATCAAAACAATCAACCGGAATATATAAAAGTTATATAAGCAAAGAAAGCCAATAGCCAAAATATTATACAAAATACAGTGAAAAGAAAAAGTAAAAAGAGATATTAAAAAAAACCATTAGATAATAGATTCCCCTCCTTTCTTCATTTCCTAGTTCTAGCTCTTAAAACCATGGCCTGGGCTCCCCCCTCCTCCCGGGCTGCCACAGCCCCGCCCGCCCCCGCTCCTTGTTCATCTAATACTTCCCCCTCTTCAGCTCCTGTATCTTCTCCCTCTAGGAAGGACTTATGCTGCTCAAAAAAGGCCTTAGCCTCCGCTACGTTATTAATTTTCTTCCTACTGTCCTTCCAGAAAATCATCAAACCCTCCGGAATCAATCACCTAAAGCCTACTCCCTTAAGGTACAGCTTGTTTGATAAAAAATAATATTTTCTCCTTAATTCTCGTACCTGTCTGGGAATCTGCTTTAGGATGGTGACCTCCTTGCCCCTGTACACCAGCGCCCCCAGTCTTTGTTTTCTCAATATCTCATCTCTCAGTTCCCTTCTTACAAATTTAATATGGACCTCTCTTGGGACACTATGTAAAATTGCAAATTGTGAGTTTACTCTATACACCAGATCCACATCCCTTCCAATAGACTCCAAATCTCTTTCAAGAAATTCACCCAACATTTTGACCATCACTTCTCTCAAATTTTCCTGGTCAAGTTGTTCCACGTTTTGAAACCTGAGAAAATAAGACATCTTATCTAATTGTAAAGTTAGCATTGCATTTCCTCTCCCTTCTTCCACCCGCTGGAGTGCCCGTACCTCCCCCTCCAGGCCCCCCATCTTCTTCTTGTTTTGCTCTGCCAGCTGTTGAACATCATTTAAATCTTTTTTCATAAGTGTCATTTCAGATTTAATTTCAGATAATCCTTTTTGCAAATCATCCAACTTATCCAATTTCTGATCCAATTTCGCCAGTCTTTCCAAAAATTTTTCCATGTCAGCTGGTGTTGTTTTGTGGCCCTTGGCCACCTTGCAATGCTAGAAGATGAGAAATCCCAAAAAACAAACCTCCAGGAAAGAAAGAGAAAGAGGAATTGACAGTCGGTGTAATTTTTCCAGTATCCACCAGGGGGCGCTCACAGGAGCAACGAGTCCGGAGTGCAGAGTAGGTCAAACAGGAAGCTCGAGGTGGGTAATATCTTCAGTCGTAAATAAAGAAGCAGGAAGTCGGACCGCCGCCATAGCTCTCCACCGGGAAGAGAGGCCACCAGACCTCTTTAACAAATTCTGATTCAGCCATCCTCAAGAAAAAATCAGCAAAGGAAGGGGTATTTTTCCATTTCTTTCCCCCTACTTCTCAGCCAAGGCACCTTTCCAGCTACAAGGGGGGGGAAACTCCAACCCCCCCCTCTCACCTCCAGGATGCCTTGTCGGCTCTCTGCTCCTTGCAATTAAAACTCCATCATGCCACCTCAACTCTCCGGTCGATCAACTCCCAGTCCGCTGTGTCTTGCAGGTAAGCGCCAGTCCCCTTAGGCGCTGTGGTGCCTCAGCAGTCCCAGAAAAGGCCGCCGGTTGCCTCCCTCCCCCGCTGGAGCCTCGGGCGCGCCAGCATCGGCCTCCCGGCCCCTGGATGTGAGGCAGGGGACCCCTGGCGAGCCGCCCTCAAACGGCAAGCGGACCAATATTAGGGCGCTTGTCCCATAGGGCCTCCAGATGGGGGGGATCGGACACTGGGGCCAGAGCTAGCCCGATCAGTGTCTGTCGCCTCTGGGACCGGAACCGGAAGTCCCCGTTATTTGGCAGATGTTTTAACAATTTTAATAACAATAATACTGACAACATAAGGTAGCATGGCTGTCAAAGATAATTAAAGATCAGGCAGTCATTTAACATTTCTACCGCTGAGCAAATATTCTTCCAAACCACAAGCTGATCCTTGGTTGACAGAGTTCAAACCAGTTATGAAAAGGAGCTAAAAGGTGACTATGTCAGTGGCATCCACTGGATGGGTTAAAATTGGGAATTTCAATTTCAAAACTTTATTGTCAGTGCACACAATGAGATTGATTGAGCTCCCTCAGTGCACCCCCCCCAACACAATACAACCCACAGTGAAGACGGAAAATCCCTAACCTAATAAATCATATTAACAAACACTCAGTCCTATTGCACTAGTGTGAACATGTTACATGTTGCGCCGGCCCTGCAAGTCCATCTATGTAGTTACTACTACATAGTTACAACTACTATGTAGTTATGATAATAATAATAATAATAATAATAATAATAATAATAATAATAATAATAAT
>WNWU01000017.1:32647663-32673550 GCA_012654045.1 Ptyas mucosa
ATAATAATAATAATAATAATAATAATAATAATAATAATAATAATAATTTTATTTCTATACCGCCCTTCTCCTGAAGGACTCAGGGCGGTGTACAGCCTATTAAAAGCACAAGACAAACATCAATTAAAATTATTAAAATTATTAAATAATTATGTTATTAATGAAATAATGATGTTATTTCACATTCAGAAGTCTAACAGCCCACAGATAAAAGCTGTTCTTCGGCCTGTTTGTGAGGCTTGCTATGCTTCTATATCTCCTTCCTGATGGTAGGAGGGTAAAGAAGTGGTGACCCGGATGAGAGTCGTCCCTGAGAATTTTCCTCACTCTTCTAAGTCAGCGAGCCTTAGTGATCTCATCTAGTGGTATCAGGAGACAGCCCACGATGTTTTGTGCTGTGCTCACCACCCTCTGTAATGTTTTTCTATCCACGGCTGTCAAACTGGCATGCCATACCGTGATGCAAGATGGTGAATGAAGTCTTCACCGGAAGATGGTGGATGAAGTCTTATATTGCAAGTTCCACCACAATTAGTTTTATGTCAAAAGCCATGGGGTGCATCACTGTATTCTGTCTGCATTCCTGCTAATTTTGACCAGCTTAACTAGGACACCACTAAGCTATCCTTCATTAAAAGATCTGATTTTCCTTTTCTGTTAATGAAACTTGTTAATTTTTCCATAAGAGCCATTTTCCAAATGTAATCCATTTGTTGATCTTCCATGCTTCCAGTATTCTGCCATTTCAAATCTAGGGGCTACCAATATAAATATTATTACTGTCCACACCCTCTTCTTAAATTATTTCTCAATATTTTAGGTTTACTTAAAATGTTTGTGTGAACTAATTTTACTTTGAAAGCCAGTTTGATGCAGTGGTTAAGGTACTAGGCTACAAAACTGGAGGCCATGAGTTCTAGTCCTTCCTTGGGCACCCAACCATTTGGGTCAATTATACTCTCAGCCCTAGGAAGAAGAAAGCAATGCCAAACAATTTCTGAAATCTTGACGAGAAAACTATATTCACAGCTTTCATTAGGTGGGGCTATATTCTTCCAAAGCTTCATCAAATATATTCCATGTTATACTTAATAATTTCTTAATGATTTCAAGAAATTTAGGTCCGAGGGAGACCACTGTGCCACAGATTGCCGGATGTGAGTCCCTCCTTATGAAATGGGGTCATGGGGTTCAGTTGGGCTTGCTGCTCACGTACCTGGCTCCCTGCCACGTGGCAACAGCCCTGCCCGAGCTACTCGACGTGATAGCCACGGTGGCAGTGGATACACCCAGGCTCATGGTCATGGGTGATTTCAACTTGCCTTCCATTGGTGAAACGTCTGAGGTGGCTCGGGAGTTCATGGCTTCCATGACGGCCATGGACTTGACCCAATTAGTTCATGGCCCCACTCATAGGGGGGGGGCATACTCTGGACATGATTTTTGTCTCTGGCCAGTGGTTGAGTGATCTGGTTATAGGGGGTATAGACATAGAACCCTTGTCATGGTCTGATCACTCGCTCCTTCGCCTAGATCTCCGAACCGCTACACCCTGCCGCAGGGAGGTGGAACCAACTAGATGGGTCCGCCCCAGGCACCTGATGGATCCTGATAGGTTCCAGATGGAGCTTGGGCCGTTTCCTGAGGATCTGGCACACGACTCGGCCGAGGACCTGGTAGCTGCCTGGAATCGGGCAGCTGGTGGAGCCTTGGATCGAGTCGTGCCTTTGCGGCCTCTGACCCGGTACGGATCTCGAGCGGCTCCCTGGTTTACCGAGGAGCTGAGAGAGGTGAAGCGCCGGAAAAGACGCCTAGAGAGTGGTTGGAGGGCCAGTCTCGCTGAATCTGATCGAACACTGGTAAGGTCGCATATTAAGACCTACCTAGTGGCGATAAAAGTGGCAAAGTTGAACTACTTTTCTGCATTTATTGCGTCATCAGGGAATCGTCCGGCCTCCCTGTTCAGGGTGACCCGCTCTCTGCTTCATGCGGGAGTGCGGGAGGATCCCTTGGAAGGCAGGGCGGAGGATTTCGGACAATACCTGTATGACAAAATTGCTCAGATTCGGGGGGATTTGGACTCCGACTGGGTAGATCTGGGCAGGGTGACAAGGAATAGTCTTGAGAATGTTATCTGGGAAGAGTTTGACTCTGTGACTCCTGATGATGTGGACAGGATTTTGGGGAGACTTAGTGCGGCCACATGTTTACTGGACCCGTGTCCCTCCTGGTTGGTACTGGCCTCCCGGGAGGTTACACGAGGCTGGCTCCAGGATATTATCAATGCTTCTTTGAGTGAGGGTCACTTCCCTGCCGCCTTGAAAGAGGCGGTGGTGAGGCCCCTCCTCAAGAAGCCTTCCCTGGACCCGGCAGTATTAGCTAACTATCGTCCTGTCTCCAACCTCCGCTTTATTGCGAAGGTTGTTGAGAGTGTGGTTGTGCAACAGTTTCCACAATTCCTGGAGGAAACATCTTATCTGGATCCGTTCCAGTCGGGTTTCAGGTCTGGGCACAGCACGGAGACGGCATTGGTTGCGTTGGTCGATGATCTCTGGAGGGCTCGGGACAGGGGATGTTCCTCTGTCCTAGCCCTATTAGATCTCTCAGCGGCTTTTGATACCATCGACCATGGTATCATGCTGCACTGGCTGGAAGAGTTGGGGGTGGGGGGCACTGTATTACAGTGGTTCTCTTCCTTTCTCTCTGACCGGTCGCAGTTTGTGTTGACAGGGGGGCAGAGGTCGACCTCGAGGCCTCTCATTTGTGGAGTGCCGCAGGGGTCGGTCCTCTCGCCCCTTTTGTTCAACATTTATGTGAAGCCGCTGGGTGAGATCATCCGTGGCTTTGGGGTGAGATACCATCAGTACGCTGATGACACCCAGCTGTACATCTCCACCCCAGGCCACCCCAATGATGCCCTTGAAGTGATGTCCCAGTGCCTGGAAGCCGTGCGGATCTGGATGGGGAGAAACAAACTCAAGCTCAACCCGTCCAAGACAGAGAGGCTGTGGTTCCCGGCATCCCGATATAGTCAGTTGACTCCATCACTGACTATCGGGGGCGAGTCTTTAGCCCCCGCAGAAAGGGCTCACAATCTGGGAGTCCTCCTGGATAGGCAGCTGTCTTTGGAGGAACATCTGATGGCTGTAGCCAGGGGGACCTTTTGTCAGGTTCACCTGATTCGCCAGTTGTGGCCCTTTCTTGATCGGGATTCCCTGTGCACAGTCACTCACGCCCTTGTCACCTCCCGCCTAGACTACTGTAATGCTCTCTACATGGGGCTCCCCTTGAAGAGCACCCGGAGGCTCCAACCGGTCCAGAATGCGGCCGCGCGGGTAGTGACGGGAGCAGCGTGGCGCTCCCACATAACACCGCTCCTGCGCGAGCTGCACTGGCTTCCAGTGGTCTTCCGGGTGCGCTTCAAGGTGTTGGTGATCACCTTTAAAGCGCTCCATGGCATAGGGCCTAGTTATCTCCGAGACCGCCTGCTGTCACCGATGACCTCCCATCGACCCGTGCGCTCCCACAGAGAGGGCCTCCTCAGGGTGCCATCAGCCAAACAATGTAGGCTGGTGACCCCCAGGGGGAGAGCCTTCTCTGTGGGGGCACCCACCCTCTGGAACCAGTTGCCCCCGGAGATTAGGAGAATTCATGACCTCAGTGCCTTCCGCCGTGCCCTAAAAACACATTTTTTCCAACAAGCCGGGCTGGCTTAAGAAGAAATTTTAAATATTTTTAATATTTTAATTGGTCTGTGAGTTTTAAATTTTGTAGCCAAATTATATATATTTTAAATGTCTTAATATTTATATTTCATGTTTTTTATGTCTGGCTGTACACCGCCCTGAGTCCTCAGGGAGAAGGGCGGTATAGAAATTGGAAATAAAATAAAATAAATAAAATAAATAAAATAAATAAAATAAATAAAATAAATAAATTTGTCTGGGCTTTCAGATTTGTGAGACTGTCCAACTGTGCTGAAGTTCAGGGTCAGGCATATTGATTACTCTTCATTGTTTTTAATGGGGATTATTTACCTTGGGAGACATTAAGGCTGAAAAACAAATTCTAAATTATTTTAAACTAATCAACAAATAATCCTGGAAGCTGGTTAGCTCAAATACTTATTTAACCAAGATCGCTTAGAGTGTGAATTCAAGATGAATACATTGGTAACCTGCTATAAAAGTAAAAGTATATGTGCCATTAATAATTTTGCAACATATTTTTCCTGCTATTATAACATAGAAAAATGCTATATTTGTGAATGCTATGTAGTTTGCTTCTTACAGTTTTACATCCTGATGTGGGTGTTATTTAAAAGGTGACTATGTCAGTGGCATCCTTTGTTTTCTTTTAACACTGAGCAGCTGTAGGGCGGCCCTTTGAAGCCCCACGGCAAGAATTTAAACAGTTTTTTTTCCCCTCTAGCCATCAGCTGGGACTCAGGAGGCAGCAATAGATTGGGAGTGGGCAGGGTAAGCAAACCCCGTTCTCCCACCGTTCCCTAGCTTGTCCTGCATTCTTTCAAAAAATCGGGACTTTTTAAAAATGCCACGGGACGCGGGACAAATTGTTGAAAATCGGGACTGTCCCGCCAAAAGCGGGACGTTTGGTCACCTTAGTATAGTTACAAGATTGAGAGCAAAAGAAGAAAGGGACGACAGAGATTGAGGTAGCTGGATGGAGTCACTGAAGCAGTAGGCGTGGGCTTAAATGGATTCCAGAAGATGGTACAGGACAGGAAGGCCTGGAGGAACGTTATCCATGGGGTCGCGATGGGTCGGACATGACTTCGCAACTAACAACGACAAATGGTTACAAGGTCTTGCAAATGTGAATATGTTTCCCCCCACTCTTCCTTTAGCTTCATAAGAACTAGAAGACTAGTTGAGATGCTTTCTCAAGTTACAGTTTGCCAGACACAAGTTTCTTTTATCTTGGTAGTAGCTTTTCCTTTTGCTTTCTTCATTTTGCTTTCTTGCAAAAACAACTGGCTTATTTCTTGCTTGCTTGGAAGAGGATCTCAGAGTGAAGATGGTCAGCAAAATAGTGTGGTGGACACTTTTCCTGTCATCTGCTGTAGCCTTACAATGTCTTCCTCTGAGGATTCTATAAATAAAGCATTTTGTGCACCTTTGAGCTCTACCAGATGTTGATATCTAAAAAACACAGAGAGCTTTTCTTTCTTAAAAGAAAAGAAAACAGACCCAGGGCAACATTCTTCCCAAATGTGCAGAAGTATGCAGGTCTCATTCATCCATTTTATGTGCATTTTAACCTGACCTGTTCTCTCAGTATTGAGCAAATATGCAAACCTTTGCTAAGTCTTTGTGTAATGCTAAATAGCAAGTTGTCAAGGCCTTGGTTGATATTCATTTCATAAAATAAATGTAATTCTTTTTGCAGAACAGTAGGCTTTTAATTTATGGGATGATGAGGCCTTTGTTTTTATTTTACCTTGTAATTTAATTACATGGATGTTGTAAAAATTATGCAGATGGCCACGGAAATGAAGAGTGATCCTAAGATTTTATTATTATTATTATTATTTTTTGTAAATAGTATGAGCCTTGGTCATGACCAGATCTTCAATGTCTGCATTTTGATAATTTCCTGAAATGATATTTTAATTTAGTTCTAATGCATGTTCTATCTGCTTAGCAGCGCCATCGGTGTCTCTTTCACCATCAGCGTTGCTAGCGCATAGAAGTAAACAAACGTATTTGTCACCTCTGAGATTGGTAAGTGCTAATAAAGTTGCAGTTGCTTGCATTTTTCAGTTTGCTTTGATGACAGACACATTCTAAATTAGCTATGAATCTTTCACTTGCTCCTCAGCACAGCAGGAAAGGTAAAGATTGCAGGGGTTTTCTATCTTAAGTATTGCGCTGAATGTTCTCACTGTTATGGACTTGTTCCTGACAGGTGGTGCTCATAAGCAGCCTCATAAATACTAAATCAGCATGAGAGCATCTCAGACAACATTTCTGAATTGGTACTTGCATTCCAGCAGTCCCCCCCCCACCTCCAATTGTATTAGAAATGGGCATCACCAAATCAATCCTTTTATGTCACATTGTTGCTTCTTCCTTCTTTTCCGTTTCCTTCTTTAAATCTCCTCAAGATTTATGTTAAATAAAATGGGCATAAGCTAGTCAGTGATTTATGCTGTGATCTGTTGTACATTTATTCCTGTGGGAGCTTCTGGGTAAACACGGTTAGGTATACTGAAAATGTTAAAGCATCTGTTTTGTTCTTCTTCCTTCCCAGTAGGAAACCTAGCTATTTAACCTTAAGATATTCTGTCCCCAGAGAGGTTAAAATGCTTTAAAAATATTCATTGTTTTGAAAAGAAGAATGGCCTTTGTGAAAATGATAGGCTGTATCTGAATTTAAAGGTTATGAACTGAAGATGTAGTGCTGTATGCAAAATCTGCCTGCTGGAGGGAAATGGTAGGGAGGTTCTCTATTTGTTCATATATAATTTTCATCTCATATGGCACCATAAAAAGTCTTGTATATCAAATAAGAAGAGTGGGTTTTGAGTAGGGTTTTTTGCAGTGGTGAAATCCAAATTTTTTTATTACCGGTTCTGTGGGCGTGGCTTGGTGTGTGGGCATGGTGCGCATGGCAGGGAAGGATATTCCCACCCCACTTCAGGGGAAGGATACTGCAAAATCCTCATTCCCTCCCCACTCCTGGGGAAAGGATACTGCAAAATCTCCATTCCCACCCCACTCTGGGGCCAGCCAGAGGTGGCATTTGCCAGTTCTCCGAACGACTCAAAATTTCCACTACCGATTCTCTGAACTGCTCAAAATTTCCGCTACTGGTTCTCCAGAACCTGTGAGAACCTGCTGGATTTCACCCCTGGTTTTTTTAAGTCTGCACCTCCAGGCCTCAAGACAAACAAGATTTAGCTGCAAAATGTCCATAAATAGCTGAATAATTTAACCCATACATATTGTTGTTTCTAACTGAATATAGGCATACTGCTCTGGATCAAGCTCAAAAACTTGTTATTTGATAGGAGAATATTGTATACTACATAGAATTGCAGTGATTATCTTCTAAAAGATAAACATTATCAGAATGAAAAAACCCCCCACAAATATTCATGAGAGTCAGTTTGGTGTCGGAGTTAAGGAATCATGCTAGAAACCAGCAGTCAATGGGTTCTAGTACTGCCTTAGGCATAAAACCAGTCAGATGATCTTGGGCCTGTCAATCACTCCCAATGTGTCAAACCACTTCTGAAAAAAATCTTGCTAAGAAAACTACAGGGATTTGTCTAGGCAGTCGTCAGGAGTTAGAAACTAACTTAAAAGCGCACACACAAAATCAAATAGATGGGATATTTTGGTCATAATTGGGTGTTATATATTGTCTTGTAAATGGTTAGCAGCAGCGGTGAAATGTAAAATTTGTGTGGGGATAATGTGACTGGGTGGGCGTGGCCAACCTTTTTTTAAAAAAACTTTTAAAACCAGTTTTTATACAACCTCTTCAGCTGAAGAGGTTGTAAAAAAATGCTTTTAAAAGCCTCTGATGATCCCAGCTGAGTTGCCTGATCGGCAGAGGCTTTTTTTTTCTTTTAAAAACATTTTTTCTACAACCTCTTTGGCCAAAGAGGTTGTTTAAAAAAATCCTTTTAAAAGCCTCTGACGATCAGGCAACTCAGCTGGGATCTTCAGAGGCTTTTAAAAGCATTTTTTCTACAACCTCTTCGGCTGAAGTAGTAGTAGAAAAAATGCTTTTAAAAGCCTCTGACGATCCCAGCTGAGCCACGCAATCATCAGAGGCTTTTTTTTCAACTTCTAACAGCATTTTTTCCACTGAAGAGGTTGTAGAAAAAATGCTTTCAAAAATTAAAAAAAAAAGCCTCTGATGATCACACAGCTCAGCTGGGCATGGGGGCAGGGTGTGTGTGTGCAGGGATTTTTGCTATCAGTTCTCTGAACCACCTGCTGCCCACCTGCCGCCATCACTACCGGATCGGGCGATCCGGTCCAAATCGGGAGCATTTCACCCCGGTTAGCAGCTTTTCTCAAGCTGAGCCTGAACTAGAAATCTCATCAATGTGTTGGCCAGAGTTCCATTCAAAGGTGGGCAGCCATAGAAATCAAATCAAGTTGTAGTCCAAAGCACCCAAAAGGCATAGGTTGGGAAGACAGATTGTAGCCTATTGGATAATTGGTTTGTGAGTTTTTTGTTTTTGTCATTTGAATGGTAGTACTGTATTTTTTGCTTTTTGCTTATTGCTAGTTGTTAACTGCTGCTGCCAAGATCCAGCAACATGTAGCTTAGAGAAGCTATTGATCCAGCAAAACAGAACACTTCAGGCTGAAAGTCAGTAATGTAATAGGGTAGCCCTTTCGGTTTATGTGAAATTAGGAATAGTGCTTAAATAGTTGACAAATTGCTGAAACTGCCCTGGTTAAAGCATCCTTATAGTTAAAACATTAATTTCCCAGACTTACTCAGTTGTGAAATGCCAATATAGAAATATATACATCTTTCAGACGTTGAACTGCTTTCTCATCAGTATGCACCAAAGGCATGGAAGTTCCATGCTGATCCATCTGTTTAATTTAGGAAGTTTAAAATTGGCTTTGCAGATGCTGAGAGAAATGGAGGGCACTGTTTATTTTCAGTTCAGTTTCATCACGCATCACCTGCTATGCATGAATATATCCATCATCCTGGCATATATATATCTTGTACACATTGGGAGTCCTTTTATATTCTGTACAATCAATGGAGAATCAGCAACAGTTTTAGGTAGCATTTTTTTTTTGGACCTCACAGTATAACTACCAACAATGCTTTCTTAATTTATAAATCTCAAAAAACCCCAACAACTCTGAGTGGAAGTATCAATAAATAAATCCTAGGACAAAAATAAATGGGGAAGGCTGTTTCATTAGTAGTGGCATTGGTTATTTAGAGGGGGAGGAATATGCTTGAGAGAAGCTTTTTTTAGAAAAGTAATCTTGAACAAATCAAAGGAAACAGAATTTGTAAGGGTAAAGGAATTCTGTTGTAGCTTTGTTAATTACAATTAGTTGCCTATTGAGGTGTTAAATTGCTTGATTAGGCTAGAACAAATGGGCTCTTCATTTAGCATTTGAAATTAAGGAAGCTTTGCAATCTGAATTAATGTCTTCTGTTCCCATTGTGTTCTATGAGTGTACAATTAATTTTTAACATTTTGGCAATCTAGATCACTCTCCACTTCATTCATGGAGTGAGCACTACAATGTTTGCTATATATAAATATTTGTTAGCAAATGTTTCAGATGGGTTTATTTTTTCAGATTTGCAACTCACCTTTTGACTTTTTGTTTCTAAACACTTCACAGCATGGAAATCAGATTGAGGAATTTCAAGTAATGCAAAATAGCTACATATCTTAAATACCATCAAGCTGATGGCTACAAAAACTATGAAGTAAAACAGAAATTATATGTGAAATTCACAAAAATTATATGTGAAAATTACTAAGGGTTGGTTCTGGTTTGGTCCTTAAGTTTAAGTTGTGTTTTAACTATAAGCAACTTGACTTGTTTATGGAGGCACAATGCAGAAATTTTCTATGTGGAAAGAAAGAGTTGGGTTAAGTTAGGTTAGAACCTTTGACAGATCTCTCCTCCAATATGTGTAAAGCCCCAAATGACAACTAGAATGGAGGGCTTTAATCTATCCTGAGGAATTTTCTTTGTTAGGCCCCATTTATGTTTAGGTTTGATGTGTTGTATTGAGGATATTCAAGACTGGGATTATATGGTATTCATCATAAATACATTTATCTTTAAACTGACAGATTTAAACTGGCAGGTTTAAGAACATACTTTCTGGAATATGTCTCCCTTTTTTCAAATTCACCCCCCCCCACCCCTCCCAACTCTGGCAAACAACATATAACTGACTGTAAGGTGGGGAGATTCTGTGCAAATACCTGTTCCAATCTTCAAAAGGAAAATAATCTTGGTTGAATTGGGTACCTTTTTGTGTGGGGAAATCATAGGCGCTAATCCATTACATTTTATTTTCAACTAATAAACAAATTATCTCCATAACCTTTAAAATCATTTTGGATGCACATACCAGGGAAACAGAAATGATTGCGCAGAAATTATTTTATTTCAAATTGAGAAAGAAGTTTCTGTTGTTGTTGTTTTTGTTGTTGTTATAAAGCAGTGTTTAAACCAGATTTTCTGGAGCTGCTTTTCGTTTTAAAGCTATTATATGGTACTTTATGCTGAAGAAATTGATCTCACAATCACTTGTGAGGAATCTTTTTAAAATATATCTTATTACGCTTACTTATATCTGTGCTTGAATCAAAAAACCCAGAAAAAGCAGAGCAGAACTAAAAAAAAAATGTTTAAATAAAGCAGATTAAGCTTTCTGTTTCCGTAGACCTGAACGGTCTTTCAAGCTAATACAACTGACCCTGCTAGAAAGCTGTTCCCCCTCCAGCAAGGAAAAAGTCTTCTGGGAGTTGAAGGGAATTCAAGAGAATTCAAGAGAATGAGAGGATACCTCAGCACAGAATGACTAGAGGGGTTCTTCGTTTGTTTGTTTGTTTATTTGAAAGAACATTTGTATAAGGCAAACCAAGACCATGAGTATAAGGCAGAAATATGGCGAAAATAATTTATTTTATTTTAGTTTTAGTTATTTTATTATTTATTACCTTATTTTAGTTATTTTATTTGACTTAATAGAGTGAGAATCAGGTAACAATGTGTTGGTTTACAAGATAATCTCTATATTAGAGATCTGTGCTTTTATAGAATAATATAAAAAGTGGACTTTGGTTTCACTTGAGGTACTTTGACCAAAATATGACAAAATTGGCTAGTAATATTTATTTATTTATTTATTATCCTTAAAATTAGCAGGGATTGCTGTGGCATAAGTACAACTAGCGTTGGTAACCTAACGTAGCCTTTCTCTTTTATTTAAAAAAAAAAAGTCATGTGAAAACCTTGTTTGGCCAAAGCCATGATGGAATTGAAGATGAAATGTCAAAGGGGCCTGTCAGGTGGTGACCATACCATATGGAAAGTTGCAAGATGGAATGTAAGAGAAACATAATAATTATGAATTAAAGAAAGAAATGAAAGGACAAGCACAGGAAACTAAGGACAGGGAAAGGATGTAATAGTTCTGAACATGGTGCTAGTTAGAGAAAACACATGGGGAAAAAATGAAGCAGTTTGAATGACAGGACATTTTATAATGAAGGTTTATTTATTGGTTCGATTTATATGCCACCCTTCTCCGGAGACTCAGGACGGCTTACAATGCGTTAAGCAATAGCCTTCATACTTTTGTATATACCTGCTTAGTAGGGCTTTCGAACCACCCTAACCCCCCTTTTATACAAAGTCAGCTTATTGCCCCCCACAATCCGGGTCCTCATTTTACTTACCTCGGAAGGATGGAAGGCTGAGTCAACCTTGAGCCTGGTGAGATTTGAATTTGCAGTAATTGCAGGCAGCTGGTGCTACTTAATAGCACTTTAGTCTGCTGCACCACCAAGGTTGACTGCTGAACATGGCAAGAATAATATGTACATGAGAAGAAATGGAATGCTTAACGAATGATTCAGCAATGAGCATTGGGCAAGATACGGATGCACAATATTTTTGGTTGCTTAATATATTTATGGATAACTATGTAAATAATTCTTGTGTAAAGTTAGATGTGTGTTGGCTGGAGACATGAATGTATGAATACTTTTTATATAGATACAAATATAATATAATATAAATATTTAAAAAATCCCAATTTGACTACTGCAATGCTCTCTACATGGGTCTCCCCTTGAAGTGCACCTGGAAGCTCCAACTGGTCCAGAATGCGGCCGCGCGAATAATTATGGGAGCAACATGGTGCTCACATGTAACATCTCTTCTACGCGAGCTGCACTGGCTTCCAGTGGCCTTCCGAGTGCGCTTCAAGGTGTTGGTTCTTACCTTTAAAGTGCTCCATGGCTTAGGACCTGAGTACTTACGAGACCACCTACTGTAACCGATAACCTTCCACCAACCAATAGGCTCTCACCGAGTAGGCCTACTCATAGTACCATCATTAAAACAATATCGTCTAGTAGTTCCAAGGGAGAGAGCCTTCTCTGTGGGGGCACCTACCCTTTGGAATAAAATACCCCCTGGAATACGAATAATCCCAGATCTTCGCACTTTCCGACATGCCCTGAAGACCTTTCTGTTTCAACAAGCAGGGCTAGCATAAACACCTAAATTCTATGCCAAGGTACACCAAGTTGACTCAATTTATTATTTACTGTTTATAAATAATAATAATAATAATACATTATTATATGTATATGAAATCTTAATCTGTTCACCGCCCTGAGTCCTTCGGGAGAAAGGCAGTATAGAAATCCAATAAATAAAATAAATAAATAAATAAATAAATACATACATACATACATACATACATATTGTATGATTGGTTTAGAGCCTAAATGATTTGCAGAAACTGTTAGATGAGTTGATACAACGAAGGGTGTGCATTTCAAAGTCAGTGTATCAAAAGCCAACACACACACATTCTTTGTTGGTTGCACTGATTCATATGGCAGCAATTTCACTCTGATATGCTTTATATAGAATGATTATATTGACAAAGTTTATAGTCATTCAGAGATGAGATACAAAAATGTATAGGCAGTGTTTAGACGTCTTTTATTTAGTTAGTCTCTTGGCAGCTACAATAGGTCTCTCTCTCTGTCTTAATGCATATATATATACTACAGATGTTTTAACTTACTTGTTCTCATTCTGAGTATCCCATGTGTTCATAGCTACAAATCTTGTTAAATTAGTTCCAGCACTATATGCAATATGTGATTTTACAAGATAAGCTTGTGTATGCCTGCATATAAATTGTCATTCTCACTGTCAGATTTCTTTCAGATTGTTGACATTGGCAAAGTCATACTTTCAAAATATAAATTATATTTAATGTCAATACATTTGCAGAAGTCCTGGTACAGGGTAGTGTTAACGCGATGGACTAGCACTGGGGAGACTCAGGTTCAAATCTGTCCTCAGCGATAAAAGTTCACTGGGTGATTTTGGGCTAGTCATTATCTCTCCACTCCACAAACCTCACTGCATGATTACTGATATTAATAGGATTAATAATGTTGTGTATGCAACATTGCATGTATGCAATCCTGCACTTCTGGGTAAAAGCTGAGATATAAATGTAACAGCTACGGTAATACATTTTTAAAACAAAGGTCTACAGACTATGGAATTAGACTTCAGTTTCTATAGCAAAGGTGTATCTGAGATTATCCTGCTATTAATCCCTTCCAAGAATAGCCTGCTACAATACCATCAGATGGACAGGCAATCTGTTAAATATGCTGTTCATCTTTATATAGGTCTAGACAGCAGTCTCCTATCTAGCACTCTTGAGATGAGATTGTGAATGGTTTGCAGAATTCCTGCCCAGCATGCCTGTTGAACTCTGGAACAATATTGCAACCCACTGTTTATAAATTATATATTTTTTTTTAATTAGGGGGAATTCACTGTCCCACACTTGGGTCTGTGACAATTTGCCACAGCCAACTCACCATAGCCAACTCACTATGGCCAACTTGACGTAGGCAACTTGACGCCGGACAACTCGCCATGGCCAACTTGCCATGGGACAACTTGTTGTGGGACAAGAGTTACACTAATATCAAAGAAATAGTGGAATAGAATCATTAAAGAAAGGATAGAAAAGAAGGGACAAAAGTATGGAATGTGAATCGCAAAAATTAAAATATTTTTTAAAATTTATTTTGAATAATTACATTTAATTGTTAAATTGTCTTGTGGCAAGTTGTCCCATTCCGCTCACACTTAGTGTTCTACTATACTAAGTTTTCTGCACAAAGGTGTCTGCTTTTTGTGGGGGGAGTTGTTCAGTGGACAACTTAGTTTATAAAAGAAGCTTCTGAATCACAATGTCATAGGAAATCCAGTTTGGGTTTGCTATGCAATTTATTGCATGCAAGAGTTTGATGCTCAGAAATGACTACATTTGCCCAAGGGATTCTGAGCAGTAATAAATAAAGATGTATTACAGCTCCTATCTGTATGCAGTAGATTAAATGAAGTGAGACTTTATTCCATATAAAGATTCATTTCTTATGCTGCTTTTTGAAATGTTATGCTTGCCAATTTAAATAAAATATATTTAACTTGGTGCTAGTTATAAATCTAGATTTAAAAAGAGAATAACACTTAAAAGGTGCTTTTGTATAATATGTATTAACTCAGTACCTGCACACAATTTTCTTAACTCTACATTTGAAGAGCAGTATGAATGTTGATCTCAGAGAAAAAAAAATAGTATTACTTTTCACTGACAAGCCACTCGAGAATGATAGAACTTGGAAAACTGTGTAAAAACAAATAACATTTTATTTAGGTTTTAGCCTTTGATTATAGCTCATTTATGAAAGCACTAAACTCATAGTTTGTTTTTTTTTTGTTTTTTTTAAAATTTTGATTTATATGCTGCCCTTCTCTGGAGACTCAGGGCGGCTTACAATGCGCTAAGCAATAGCCTTCATACTTTTGTATATTTATACAAAGTCAGCTTATTGCCCCCACAAACCGGGTCCTCATTTTACCCACCTTAGAAAGGGTGGAAGGCTGAGTCAACCTTGAGCCTTGGTGAGATTCGAACCTGCAATAATTGCAGGCAGCTGATGTTAATAACAGGGCTTTAGACCACTGTACTATCCAAGGCTCTTATAGTTAGGTATGTTACTAGAATCAGGCATGGTATTTGTAGCCATTTGCCACAGCAGTGATGAAGGTAAGCTTGCTTATTTAAACATTTACCGTATACACTGCCTTTTTAACATTTTCTTTTACATTTATGCACTGTACATTGAAGCCTATCTGAGTTTCCACTATCTGTTGCCCTTCTAGGTGCTGAAAATTAGACTAAAGCAATGTTTGGTGGACTAATGGCTCCCAAACCTTTTGCTATACTCTCAGGAAACTTTTACCTCAAATTTTAGCAGGAAGAAAAAATTAATCCTCCTTTGTAGATAGCCTTTGAAAGTATATTTTAAAAGGTAAAATTTGCAAGACACTGAGCATCAATAATAAAACAAAACACTATAGGCTTTGAATAAGCAAAGATGGAGATTAATTTTATATCTAATCTATATATATATAGCTTTACTCTAGATAGAAATACTCTATTGATTATTTTGTTTATAATAAAAATATTTATACCAACAGCCACTAGGAAATGGAAATAAATATACAAAAGCATTTAAATTCATTGTAGGCTATTTTAATGTATTTTAACACAAAAACATCAATACATCTTTAGTTTTTCCCTTCACTTCCACAGCATTGCCATCCTTTGTTTGGAAGATGAGATAAATTCAATGGATATCTGCAAATAAATGTTTCAATACACTCAAATGAAAATGATTCCTAAAGAAAAAATGAGTGTAAATCAAACTTTCCTGCAAAGGAAAGTATCTTTTTTCAACTAGAAATACAAATGCTTTCTTCAGATTAACAAAGTGTCTTTATTTTAGCACTTCAACCCATCCCCCCTGCCTCTTTAATTTCCCTTTTTGCTTGTGAAATAATTCTGTCATTCTGAAATGGCAGGGATTGATCATTAAATTGCCGTTGCACAATTTGCCTCATCACTTCACTGAAGGCAAGATATGACTGAAAGTTCAGGTTTTCTGAAACCCATTGCTAAGAATAACTTTTAAAGCACTGGACAGTTTAGTTTGCCATTTAACTGAGTGGCATTTTAATTAATAACTCTAAATTATACCAGAAATGAATGCTGTATTTTTAGTAATGTTCTTACCACATTCCTGGATAGAAGTAGCTCACATACTGCTTGGTTTTGGCTGCAAGCCATTCCACCATTGCTCTGGAGTTTGTCCTGTTGAGCTGAATGGGTATACTGACATTTCTCTAAAATCCAAGATCTGTTCTGCATTCTTTATGGCCTTAATTAATTGCATGGAAAGGCAGATTTTTTTTTCAGGCCATTGTTTGACTGTGCTAGATTTAAAGACAGTTTGAAAACCGAGCATATTTATAAGCCTAGAAAGAGCTGTTGAAATTGGGCCTTATTATCCAAAAGGAAGGAGATATCTGAAAGGTGTTTTTTCAACAGGCAACTGGACTGTTTTTTTATTGAGAAGGAAGAAGAAGACATTTCACTTCTCATCCAAGAAGCTTCCTTGGTTCTGGCTAGAGAGTGAGGGGCGATGGAAAAATTAGTTCTGACAGGATGGGTGGGCAGGTGGAAGGATCATATTCCTACTCCGGTGCTGGCCACATCCCTGGCTGATGACGACCTTAACAAGGGCTTATTTTTGGGGTAGGGCTTATTAGAAGCGTACTAAAATCAGGCTAGGTCTTATTTTTGGGGAAACACAGTGGATAAAACATGAAGGATTTTATAAGCGGAAGGATTAAATGCATATGATGTATAGCATGCACATTGAGAAACAATACAAATCATACTCTTTCTATAAAGCCAAGTATAGATAATGTATACTTTATGTTTTTAACAGGTTCATCTGAGTGGGAAATGATATTGATTCACAATGCAGTCAGATGGGCCCTGTCACATAAACATTATACCCCAACATCTATTAATCCCTTAAGTAGGCTGTGTAGAAAAGACATGCCTGTGGGTTGGGAAGGGTGGGATAAATCTATAGACTAGTATTACTAAACTTCTCATGTCTGTAACCTTTAACTGGGTGAAATTGTGTATCATAGGACAAACCTTTTTTCAATGAAGGTACTTCAAATGGGGTAACTTACAAAATGTGTCCAAATTCCAGCACCCATAACACCTATGGAATTGAAATTTGGCAATTTTTATAAAACATTTTATGATATAAAATATTTTATAGCAATAGTGATAGCACGTAGACTTATATACTACTACACAGTGTTTTACAGCGCTCTCTGAGCAGTTTACAGTATCAGCATATTGCCCCCAACAATATGGGTCCTCATTTTACCGACCTTGGAAAGATGGAAGGCTGAATCAATCTTGAGCCGGTCAGGTTCTAACTCCTGGCTATGGGCAGAGTTAGCCTGCAATACTGCATTCTAACCATTGCACCACTATGGCTCCTATGACATAATTCATTTATGACATAATACATTGTCATAAAAGTTTCCTGTGGTTCTGATGTTTGATTATGCACAGTTTAATGTGGGCCACTTTCAAGACAGATATATCTCTGAATGGCTCTCTGAATTTTTAACAACTTGTCAAGTGCCTCAGAAACTCTGCCATTGTGAAGGCATTGAAGAATCTGGTAAGGAAATATCTCTGAAATGGTGACCGAAGGAGGTCACAGGTTGTCTAGTGTTTCAATAAAAACAAGGTATGGGATATTCTTTTCACACACCTTCTATCCTCATATTTATGATTTTGTTAGATTGATACCCTACCCCCTCTCTAGGAGCTCAAACCTATGTACATAGCATTTATATCCCCAGTATTTTCTAGATAATGAGGTGAGGTAAATTGGCCTGAGAGACGGTGACTGGTCCAGTCATTCAATGAGCTTTGTGGGAGAAGATTTGAAAGTGTTTCCATGCTAGGTCAGATGTTGAAAGAATTTGGTTACTTCTTCCCATTGGTAAATTAGTGACAGTGTGAATTTCTCAGGATTACATTGATTAATGACTCCATAGCAAATAATTCACCCCCAGAAACTGAGTCAAGGATACAGCATGGGTTGCTTGAGCCCCTGCTGTCTCTTACCAATGGTTTCTAATCCCCTTCAATGATCCTAGCTGGCTAAATGTGGGAATAAATTTGGAAGTTTGGAGGGAAAGCCACAGCATAGACTGTGATCTGATAAATGAAATATGAGTTCAAAGGAAGAGATATGGCAAAAGGATCTCAGAAGAGACCCTTCCTAGCTTTCAGGAGAATAAATGGGAGAGGTGGGAGGTGTACTTTAGTCTTGCAAGATTCTGTTAATTTAACTTTACAATGGAGATACAATTAGTACTCCTGAATGTGCTTCTTGCCTAGAATACCTCCCAATGCTGAGACTGTCAATTAATAGCTTCAGCCCCTGTGCTGCCAACCTTGTTGCTCTTGAAGGAATTTCGCAGGAATGACTCGGCTACTACGTGGGTGGGATGCTGTTAGGACATTTCAGGGCTGTAGAACAGACTAGATATAGAAGAACATCCTGGAAGAAGGCAGTAACAAGCCACTTTTGTTTGTTGCCAAGACTACAAGGATGTATAGCAATAGCACTTAGACTTATATACTGCTTTACAGTGCTTTACAGCCCTCTCTCAGTGGTTTACAGACTCAGCCTATTGACCCCAATAATCTGGGTCCTCATTTTACCCACCTCGGAAGGATGAAAGGCTGAGTCAACCTTGAGCCTGATGAGATTTGAATTGTCAAATTGCAGGCAGCCGTCAGTCAGTAGAAGTAGCCTGCAGTACTGCACTCTAACCACTGCGCTGCCATGGTAGCCAGATAATCACCAGGAGTTAATCTCAATTGGAGGAAGACTTTTCATGAAAGTAAAGTCACAGAGAAGATGCAAAGCTTGTAAATTGAGGGGGGGGGGGTAAACATTATAACAATTTCTACTTTCCTGTCAAAATACCAGTGCACATTTTAGACTGTAACAGTCATTGCCCTTTGCTAATAATTAGTGGTTGCTTGCAAGACCAATTAAAGGGTTCAATATTCATATAAAACTGGATGCATTTTCACTTCCATACAAAGAACTCAAAGTTATTGACAACGTTGCATATCCATGAAAGGATAAATAAATGAGTAGTTATTAAAATGTTGAAAGCAGTCTATTGTCATTCAAAAGTCAGGAAAAGTTAATGTCAGAACTGACAAGAAGGCAATTATACTTCAGTACTTTCATGTTTGAGCTGACATCTCATAGAAAAAAATAGAAACTTTCATGATCTTGTGGCTTCCCTTTAATTCAGTTCTCTGTCTTTTTTGCTTTTAGTTTTATCTGTATCATCTATGTGTCTCTGTGTGTATTTTATATACACACACATACATTAAATGTACTATATATCCTTTTTAAAAGGATGGGATAAAAACAAAGGCTGTTTTCTTTTTGTTAGGCATTAAAGATTAATTGTTTCATTCAAGTGATAATTGGAGGATATAATTCGCTTCATTTGAAGATGCTATTAATCATACGATAATTAGGGCTGTGTTCTGGTATTTCATATTCTTTACACATCTTGCATTTCCTCAGCTGAAATTGGGGTGAAGATGGAGGCAGAACAAGAGTATGCAAGAGGAAATAATCAAAGTTTTCAGTTTAGATTTGCATAGTCCCGCTATTCCCTCTGGATACCAGGACATTGCTCCCAAGGTTAGTTAAGGAGGCTGATTGTTAGGTTTTCTGAAAACAAGTAAATATTGAAAGAAAGAAAAATAAAATGTATAATTGCTTCCCAGTGCTTAATGAAGCCTAAGAAAATGCAAATCCCACACATACTCTAATAGAAGATTATTTTGAACAAGCACACTTCTACCAGGAAGAATAAACCAAAGAATTATTAATTCTTTCCACCACTGAGAAACAAATATTAGAAAAGAAGGAAGGAAGGAAGGAAGGAAGGAAGGAAGGAAGGGAAGGGAAGGGAAGGGAAGGGAAGGGAAGGGAAGGGAAGGGAAGGGAAGGAAGAAAGGAAGGAAGGAAAGAAGGAAGGAAGGAATATATTTGGAATTTTTTTTTAAAATGGTTTAAAATCACTACATATGTAGCCCCACTCTATGAAGAGCTCCTGTTCCAGTCCTTTTTTTTTCTCAAAAAACCCCTAAACAAACCAGTTTCTATTCTAATGAGAGGGAAAACCTTCTCCGTATTTCTGATTGGAGCTAATTGGAGAATGGCTAATCTTGGCATACATATTATTAAGACTCCTGTGTAGATGTTATTTGTATGTTGAAGTAGCTATGGCAGGGTTACTTCTAATTTTTAATTGCAATGTTTTAGTGACCCAGATTAGCATTGTGTTTGCCCAGCTCTACAGCTGTGATGAATTGAGATTTATTTAAAAGATCAAAAGAAATGCTGCATCAAAATAGGGATAGTTGTCTTAACAGCTGCATGCATACAAAACATATGATGAGAGTAGTAGTTCACACATTACATCTGAAAATCTTTTTTAAAAATATTTTTCTACTGCTCTGCTCTTAGCAGGATGAATTCAGTTTCAAGCATTGCTTTCCCATGCTAAAAGTTTTTCAAGCCCTAGAGAAAACACAGTGGCAGGAAGAAACAAAATGTTTTGTTATTTTCCCTACCTGATTTGAAATATTTCTGAACATATCTTCTGACTGCAGAACCTACATTGACTTATTTGATTAGGATTGTGTGTGTGTGTGTGTATGTGTGTGTGTGTGTGTGTGTGTGTGTGTATCACTGGATTACCTTTGATTAGTGGGTATCTTGTGAGCACTCAGAATGATTATACGAGTTAGGTGGCATGTAAGTCCTGTAAATGAAATCAGTACAATAAATCTTTCTCACAAGGATGTTGTGACAATAAAATGAAGAGTATAAACCATCTTCAGAACCTTGTAGGAAAACTAATATAAAAATGATCAAGAAATACTACACACATTTTGGTTGAATGCCAAGTGAAAAATAATTTGTACAATATATGAAGAAGTATGTGGCTTGGAGGAGGACATCTCTCTTGCATGTATGTACAAATCTGTAGGGCTGTTAAAGAAATCAGAAATACTGCTGTTGCTTTCATGTCTGACTCTCTTCTATGGACTAGCTCTGTGATGGCAAACCTATGGCACACGTGCCACAGGTGGCAGGCGTAGCCATATTGGTGGGCATGCGAGTTCAGCTCTGATGCGTGTGCCTGCCAGCTGATTTTCGGACTTTTTGGGCCCATCAGAAGTAGGGAAACAGGCTGTTTTCTGCCTCTGGAGGCCTCAGGGGTGGGTGCGTGGGGAAGGCTCATTTTTCTCTCTCCCCAGGCTCAAGAGCTTTCTAGGAGTCTGGGGAGGGCAAAAATAGCCTCCCCCCGGACATTGGCAAATGGTGGGACTCGAAGTCGGCAAATGGGCCATTTTCGGCCTCCAAAGGGCCTCCAGAGACTTCTAGAGAGGCTCTGGAGCCTTAGGACAGCAAAAAATGGGCCTTCCAGTCCCAGCGCAAGTTGGCAAACAGGCTGTTTCCACCCTCCAGAGGGCCTGCGAGGGGATGGGGAAAGCCATTTTCGCTTTCCCCAGACTCCTAGAAAGGCTCTGGAGCCTGGGGAGAGAGAAAAATGGGCCTAACGGGCCATCATGTGCCAGGAACAGGGGGGGAGGGTTTAGCACACATGTGGGGGGTAGGGTGCATAGAATTATGGGTCTGGACACGCATGCATGCCCCCTCTCCTGGCACACAATTGCAAAAAGGTTAGCCATCACTGGACTAGCTGTTTCCATATTTTCCAATCTTATATGGGTTCTTTCAGTGGCTTTATGCTCTGGTTGGTGTCAGCTTTGATAGTGTCAAACCACCATGTTTTTTGGCAGCCTTGTTTTGTGTTTCCACTGACCATTCCAAGCATAACTGCCTCATAACTAAAAATATATATAACTGGAATAATCAAGAATATGATTAGAATTTCAAAATTAAAAAGATGCACACTGAGTACTTCATGTAACCTTATCCTACACATTCTATACTTTGAGTTACATTTTTTTGCCTATGTAGTTCAATATTTTTTATTACAATTTTCTTCCTCTCTGGTGCTCTTCAAGAATTATGTTGGCAGAGAATCTCAGAAATTATATGATCCAGGATACATAATCAAGTCTGGTGTAGTTCAGGCAGTCAGCAGGAATCAAGACTAACTAGAAAGTGCACACGTACACACACACGCACACGCACAGTAATTAGGCACAAAATTGGAGAAGGAATATCTACTCTGTTTGATCGTGGGTCTCCAGATTTTCATATTAATGTTAGACTGAAATACTCTTTGGGGTATTATTTTAAATGTATTATTTATATTATTATGAAACATATGCTAAATTATTATGAAATAATTGAAGAAATGAGGAAATAATTTTCAGATCCCATGTTGATCCTATTTTGAGATCCCATGTATTAAATTTGGGATTTCTTTTTTAACAATGTGATCCAGCTATATTATGATGCAATTATATTTAGAATAAGTTAAATATAACAAATATAATGTAGGAGCTACAAAATAAAATAAAAACTAAAGTATTTAGCAAAATCCCTTCAAGTAATTCCCAAATATATTTGTGGTTTTAATTTTTGTAAATAGTTTCTAGTGGTACTTTATTGATAAATTTGAAGATCTGGCAAAATACTTATTATGGATCTGACTGACCCTATCACAAATCCCACAGTGTTTAGAACATCATCACACTGAGAAACTGATCCCATGCAGGATAAAGTTCATCCTAAAAGAAACCATCCTGGTTAACTGGCTGATTTTTGACTCATGTTTTAATGCACTTTTTTTGGCTGGCTGCCTTGAGAAAGAAAAAAAGAAAAAAGTCAAGGGTCACAGTATAATGATTGGGCATGAATAATGTGAGAGTATTAGGCCTGGATTTCAGTCATGCAGAACCAATTTTGAGGTTGATGGCATCACCATTGCACATTTTTAATTGAACTGCTTGTTAGAAGTACTGAGATAATCTCATTATTGCTCTGTTTTCTTCTAAGCTTAGGATACTGTTTGATGCTATTTGATATTCCACAGATCACCAGGACAAATATTCAGCCATAGATGAGCTACTATAGGAAAACAATTGTGATTATCTTCTGTTTACTAGAAGGCCTCCAAGGCCCCTATGATTCTATGTTCTATGTTTATTAAAAATAAACTTTATCAATCTATTCATTAGGCTTATTAATAAGTTCTTTTTAAATTAACATGGCTTTAATACACTTCACGATACGAAGATATATATATATGTATCCCTATTGATTTTAAGGTCTTACTAGATATTATGTCTATTAACTCTTGAACAAGTGTATCTTCTTGTGCATGTTAAGTGAAATGCATCATTAAAGCTAGGAAACAAGATTAATGTTTCATTGTCCATTTTTCTTCCCTTTCCCAAAAAAGTGCTTTGCAATTAGTTCCCACCATTCCAGGGGTGAGTTCTACACACCTTTACTACCGGTTCGCAGTGGGGCCGCGTGCACGCTCGCTCCACTTGCATGCGTGCTCTTCTACGCAAGCGCAGAAGCTTCTGCACATGTGCAGAAGCTTTATGATGATGTCAGGGTTGGTGGGCGGAGCTTCCCGCTGGTTTTACTACCGGTTCTATAGAACCGGTGCGAACCGGGGGCAACCCACCACTGCACCATTCCCTGTTTATATTGTTACTGAAAGACACAGAATGAACTGGAAAACTTGCCAATAAAACAGAAACAAATATTCTTGCAAATGCAAAATGAACATTACATGAACTGATTTTATAAAATATGTGCCTTGTTATAACAAAATGGACATAGACTGATTCATACATCCCATAAAACAAAGTCACTAGGTATTTAGTTACTGAGAAACGTAGTCTATAATGGTTGTTTTCAAGTATACAACTAACAAAAGCACAGAAGGATACTGGTTCTACTATGGAATGGAATGGAACGGAATAGAACAGAACAGAACAGGATAATTTATTGTCACTTTGAACGTACACTAATCAGCATACATTAAAATGAAATTTCGTTGCATACAGCTCTCAAAGGGTCTCCACTTACAATATACACTACATGACAAAATAGAGAAAAATATAAATATATACATACATACAAAATTATGCATATACAGTACTTACATATATGACACAGAGAAACAACACAGTCTAGTTTGGATGTATACATGTATATGGTGAGAGAAACAAATCTGGTGAGTTTATCAGGCGGCTGGCATAAGGAACAAAGCTGTTACAGAATCTAGTAGTCCTGCTAGAAATACTTCAAAACCTCCTCCCAGAGGGGAGCAACAGAAACAGACTGTGAAGTGGGTGTATGGGGTCTCGAACAATGCTTTGAGATCAAAGCACACAGAGCTTATAAGCAGTATCTTGAATGACAGGAAGTAAGCTTTTTATAATAATCTCAGCTGTCCTTACCACTCTCTGAATGGACTTCCTATCTGAGGCACTGTTGCCACCAAACCAAAGAGTGATGCAGTTTGTTAAAATGCTGTTAATCGTGCCTTTGTAAAAAGTGGCCAGGATAGAAGGAGAAAGATGTGCTCTCCTCATCTGACAGGAAATTCAGACATTGGTTTGCATGTTTCACTAAATATAACATGTGGAGAGACCAATTCAGATTGTTGCTTATTTGCATTATTGAATACAGACCTACTGGAAGTGATCTGGGAGGACGCTTCTCACTTTATAGATATCCTCTGTCTAAAATATCTCTGAGTCAAATGTGTATTTGAAAGTAAAAAACCATATGAAGAAGGCAGGAACAAGATCAGATATAATATCTTGAAAATATCCATCCATACTTAACACCAGAAGCACATATTCAAAGGGCATATACCTGTGATGGTGAACATATGGCATGCGTACCAGAAGTGGCACACAGAGCCATCTCTCTGGCTACTCCAGCCGTCACCCGTTGCTCTTCCAGGTTCCGTCATGCACATGTGCGCTGCCCAGCTGGTCTTTGCATGCACAGGAGCACCAGAAAACCGGAAGAGCAGCTCCCTGGTGCGCATGCACACAGAAACCAGAAGACCAGGTGAGCAGCGCGCATGCACATGCTGGAAACCAGAAGCTTAGCTTCTCGGTGCGCGCATGTGTGCTAGGGAGCTGCTCTTCCGGTTTCTGGTGCTTCCCCCTGCCTGCGTGATCCCATTTTGGTACTTGTTGCCGAAAAGGTTCGCCAACACTGGCATATATTGTAGATGAACTTTTTCATAGTCTTCTGCAATATGAAATGTATTGTTTCTTTTTATACACTAGGAGTCATTTTTAGATTTGCAGCAAACCATATAAATTTAGCATATGCTAACCTACCCTGTCTTCTCCTTTCCATTTTTGGTGGTGATTTTTTTCCACCTCCCCCTTTTGTTGTTGCATAAACAGCCAAGTTGTCTTTCAACTGAGCTCACAGAATTTGGTATCCCTATTGAAAGAAAATTGTGTATGAATGTAGGTAATGTACAAGTGTGAGCCCTTTTTGCAACTTTATAGGATGCTGAATTTGAAGGAAAAAAAAACTCTTTATGGATGGCTTCATGTAGGTGATTTTGCAAAGTAATTTTCCTCAGCAAAGTGAAGCTAGTAACTGGGATTGAAATCGTTCTTTTGAACCAGCTCTTGCTCTAGAGGGAATGATTACAGCTAGGTATTTTCATGGAGAACAGGCAAACCTTACAAGAACTGGGGAATTTAAGGAGAGTTATTGAGTAGTCAGGATTTTAAAGGAAAGAATTGATCGGGTCTCTGCTTAATACATAAATGATTGTTCCCCAAACCCATCTGTTAATTGTGTGTTTGTTGATCTTACAGCAAAGTTCTCATCATTTGGTCACTCTCTGAGGTACTATTATTTATATTGATTGCTTCCTAGTATGATTTGATTGCTTATTTGTACCCTATGACTATCACTAAGTGTTGTATCTTTTTATTCTTGATGAATGTATTTTATTCTCCTTATGTACACTGAGAGCATATACACCAAAGACAAATTCCTTGTGTGTCCAATTACACTTGGCCAATAAAGAATTCTATTCTATTCTATTCTGTTCTGTCCTGCCCTGCCCTGCCCTGCCCTGCCCTGCCCTGCCCTGCCCTGCCCTGCCC
>WNWU01000017.1:32682312-32717928 GCA_012654045.1 Ptyas mucosa
TCTTTTCTTTTCTTTTCTTTTCTTTTCTTTTCTTTTCTTTTCTTTTCTTTTCTTTTCTTTTCATAGGCCTTTATGTGTATTTCTCTTTAGCCAGGTTCTTCCTACGTAAACCAAGATTTTATATAACCAAGATATATATATGAGTATGTGTGTGTGCGTATCTATCTATCTATCTATCTATCTATCTATCTATCTATCTATCGCATCAATATCTGGGCATTCCGTTCATGTAGGATATTTTATGTTGTTGCCCTTCGACTGCTAATAAAAAATCATCCATTCATTCATTTGATTCAATGTCATGCTCACACCCTCAACTTTAAAAAATGGTCAGTATATAAATATTTGAAAATTAAACACTGTATCCATGGAAAAAGGGAATTTAATAAATCCATACAATAATTTCTGAGGCTAGTTTTAGTGCCCTTTCTTTGTTTTCTATCAAGTTACCCCCTTTAATGTCAATCTTTAATCTTATTGATTAACTTCTTTAAGATTACCCATCCTATATTCTACGCACATCCTTGATCCATATTTCTATGTCCTGCTTTGGGCTTCAAATAGTTTTTCTTTAATCATTGGCAGCCAGCAGTATACATTGTCAAAATGTTTAAATTGTTAATAGTTCCTTTCATTCTTTATGTTGCATCTAATTTATATTCTCCAAGTTACTATAGTAAATTGTTCATAAAAAAATAAACACTGTGCTTATGTAGACTGCCACATTCTCTATTTTGGGAGCATTTGTAATCTGTTTTGAAAATAGTGATTTCCCAATATACTCACTTTGCACATGTAAGAGAAAAATCCTGTGAAGTAATTGTGTGGTAAACTGGCAATCTGAAAGATACATGATGGTGATTCGACTTATCCTAAGCTGATGCTTTGTTCCTCTAAATTCATTCTGGAGTTCCAAATTACAGAGTTCAACTGCCTCCACTTCAGAAATTAAGCAGGTCAACTGGGATAATTTTCACGAATGTTTTCAAATTCAAGTCAGTAAAGGATGTAGTGGATGTCTTCCTCAAACAGATATCTCACCCCCCCCCCCCAACAATTCTTAATATCCAATTAGGGTTAGTGTGGTTCAGGAAGTGGACTACAGAAGACATTTGCCGCCTTTTCCAGTGATCAGAAAACCCATGCCTTATCGGAGTCTTTTTAATTGCTCCTCTTCCTTTTACAATATTTCAGAATGGTGGAGTGTTGAGGTATATAAATTACTTTGCAGTAGGCAACTTTGGGCTGACTTCAAAAAGCTAAACAGTACTTAGATGAGAGGCTATCAGGAAATATTCATTTCATATGCATTTTAAGAAAAAAACATGGATATTTTGGGAAATCTTTAAGGAGACTTTATTTTATTTTTTGTGTTACAAGTGATCATAAGTAGAGATCATGGGCATTGCACAGCTTTGCACTAATGGATTAGTAAATTAAAATCTGTGGCATTATATTTTTCCTTTGGATTTCCCATAAATATCATATTATTGAATCTGAAGATTAAGAAAACTTTTGCTTTCAGATTAACTGATTCTATACTGAAAATGAGTGAAAATAATTGTGGGGAAAGCAGAAATTTTCTCTCGGTTTAAATATTTTTAAAATAACTGATTTATTATAAATGCCATTATTCAAAAACGTTGGGCATTCTTCTCTTTATTTCAGTTCTTGTGGAGAATTTGAGTCTGCAAGAGCTTTCACAATTCATGCCATGAGCCTGGGTAGCTTGCATGGTAATCTAAAATGTCACCAAAGTGTCTTGTTTTTCACTTAAACAATTACATTTTGTCAAGACGTGCATATCATTATGCACGACTTGACAAAATACAAAAAATAGTCATTTCATGGGATTTATTGGATTTTTCCCCTTTTGTGTCAAGAACATCATTACTTTCTTGAACTTTTCTTACTCTTTAATCATTGACAGCTTCTCATAGTTTTCACAATGTGTTGTCCTTTAAAGTCATAAATGACCCAAATTTTCAGCACACTAATTAAAATTCCATTTCTCATGAATTTCTTAATCGAGTGCAAGTCATTATGTGCTTTGTTGATTCTTAAGTGCAAAGATAATTGCAATGGGCAGCATGAAAGTGGTTTGATTATTGCCTGTCGACTCTTGTGAATTCTAATAGGTCTAATTGCATAGCATCAATTCATCATCTCAGCATCACTTCTTTTTATTATTAGCTCTCCAAATTGTAATTTGCTCATAAAGAAGTGTTGTAGTATATCAGTGCTGGCATGTTACCTGGCCTATTGTAATTTTCAGCCTTTGCCTAATGTTATTGAAAATAAAGGTTTATTATACAGTGCCCCCTTTCCCGAAACTAATTTAAAAGCTGGGCTTCATGGGCAATTTGGTATGTCTATGCTTGAATTTGCATCTATGATACTTCTTGTAAATGACAGTCCAGACTGTTCCCATTAATCAAGAAGATAATTTGTTTGCTCACAAAAAAAAAAAAAAAATAGAGAGAGAAACTATTGCTCAGCAAAGCTCATAAAGAAAGATGAAGGTCTAAGACCATTATTAAGATCCTTAAAGACAGAAAAGAAAGTGTAATGGCCCTCACTTGAAGAAGAATATTGCCTCGCTGTCCCAACTCTAGTTCAGAGTAGCCCTGACTTGACATTGTTTCACAAAGCAGGAAAAGTGACCGGTCTTGCAGTGATTTGAGAACTAATGTCATTCAATCTTGAGGAATACCTGGAGCAATGGGATTTGGCATGGGTATATTTGTATGTAATTGTTTTTAGTTGACTTTTGCTTGTGTGTTTAAGCTTGTGTGTCCCTGTGAGTCAGTTTCACTCCTAGTGACTGTTTGGGTAGGTTCCTGCTGTTTTCTTGGCAACATTTTTCAGACGTGTCCTTAACATCTTCCTAGGGCTAAGAGTGAGTGACTGGCCCAAACTCCCCAGTTGGGGTTGTGTCTAATGCGAGACTAGAACTCACAGTAGCCTGGTTTGTTATTAATCATATTTCTATGCCGCCCACTTTCCGAGGACTCTGAGCGGCTTACACAATGGACAGTATACTAAATAGCATATTACCGCCAACAATCTGGGTCCTCATTTTACCCATCTTGGAAGGATGGAAGGCTGAGTCAACCTTGAGCCGGTGAGATTTGATCTGCTGATCTGCTGAACTAGCAGTCAGCTGAAATAGCTGAAGTACAGCACTCTAACCACTGCGCCACCTCGGCTCTTCATGGTTTGAAGCTCAGTGCCTTTAATCACTATAGCAAACTTGCTCTCTTTTTCTTATTCGCCTTGGTTCTATTATGTATTGATCTCTCTGTTTTATTGCAATTCTGTGAGTTGCAGAATTCAGTTCTATACACATTTGATAACTAAATAAACTAGTTATTTCTTTATTTATAGAATCTATATGGCACGTCCATCTCAATTTTGTGACTTTTGGCAGCTCACAAGGCAAGACATGAGAACAAGCCCCCTAAAAATTATATCCCCAATGTACTGGCGGTCTGGCCCCCATGCCTGATGAAAAAGCCAGATCTTCAAGGCTTTCCAGAAGGCTAATAGAATCAGAGCTATGTGGGTCTTGGGGCTGGATGGGATATTACGTAATAGGACAGATGCATGACAGAAAAGGCACATCTCTGAATGTCACTAAATGATATAGTTTCACAGAAGAGAAGCATGTTCATTCTGTCAGATTTAGTAGGATTGACCCAAATAATTGAGGGTGCGGGTTATCCCGCAAATAACCATGTCATGTGCCAACAGCAAATTAAATTAAATTATACCTGGGAGCCTATTGGGAGCCTGACATATAGCCCAATGCCCTCATTCCAGCATTCTGAATCAAACATATCTACATAAATAACAGAATGAAGTCCTGATTCTTTGCATTGAGATTGCAGTTGGAATATGCGTTCAAAAGAACTACTTTGCATTTTGCTGGAATACAAACATAGCACCTCTCTTGGAACCTTCAAGTAGGTTTTCACGGCTGTGGGAAAAAAAAAAAGAGGGGTGGAGGTTTGTGCATTGACAGACATGTAGAGACAGTGAAGAAGAGCTGCTCAGCAAGCAATGGAAAAGTTGTGGTTGCTTTAACATTTTGAGGAAAGGGAATTCTTTCATCCTTCTGTACACTCCTTCTCTCTTTCTCTCTCTTTTTTTTTTGCAGAACTCTATTGTATAGTTTGAGGCACAGTCCCATATATAACCACAGGGGGGGGGGGAAAGAAAAGAAAAACAGAGCCCCTCCCCCTCCCCAGTTTTTTCTCAGCTGCGTAGAATTTTGTCCTGTAAATAATCTGTCAGCTTCAACTCTGAAGATAGAATTATTACCTGGAGCTACACTGCATTGCAAGCTGCTAACTATCCTTCCTTTTTATGTGTGGATTCTCTCTTCCTGGGTTTGCTTTTATAGGAGTTGATTCTGAGCTCCAAATACCTATCGTTAAAGCAAATCAATAGGTGCCCCCCCATTTCCTTGATTAAAATCATCTCTTGAAACCTACTTGCCAAATGTGATTTGTTAACCCAAACTGTAGTTTCTTGATTTGATTTCCCAATAAACTGTGGTAAGGTCAGACTAAGATAGTAAGGAGATTAGAATATGCGAAGGATTGAAGGGGGGCAGCCAGCCTTTTTCCTTAATCCAATAGGAAAGACTGATGTCTTCCCCCTCTCGCCAAAACGTATGGCTGGAAAAATACCTACAAAGTTCCCTTTCCATTACTTTTAAAGTTAGCATAGAGAAATATATCCAGATTCATACTACTAGTGTAAACTGCATATCCTACAAGGGGCAGATTGGGGGAATATCGCAGAAGGATGCTATTATTTTCTTGGCCTCTTCTCTGAGCTTCCTGTGTAGAATTTTGGATGACCATAGTAGGAAGAAAAAGTTGAATTAGAAAGACCTTTGTCCTAGTGCAGCAGAACTTTTTTTCATGTTACTATGCTTTACCCAGCCCCATTTGTGAGGGAGGGGGAGATACAAAAGGTGAACCAATTATTTCACTAGCAGAGTACTAATATATCTGATGTATGCCACAGCCCCAGGACTAGGTCAAATTAGGTTACATATAAAAATGTGTGATGGGATGTGATTGACATCCTCATTTTAATTGCGTGCTTATATGGCCTGTTACTTCTCCATCATTTAATGGCATTTGAGTTGCTCTTTTGTCCTTTGGACAGAGTGAAACATGGAACTGAGGGAAATCTTGGATTCAAATTCTCCCTCAGCCATAAACGGATTAATAGCTCTGCCTGCATTAGCCCCAGCAGTCATTCATCTGTGAAATGGGAATTATTGGACTTGTCACGCTGTTACAGGTATGAACGTGTTTTTGATAACACAAAATGTGTGCATATTAAACCTGTTGTATAGATAGTGATGGCTCCTGAGAAATATATACATTTGGAAGAAAAGCTGATTTCTCCAGATTTACGTGTTCTGAGAAATCCCCTGGTTTTGTGAAATTAAATTCCAATCATAGGCTTGGTTTATTTTCCTATGGAACTTTTGCACAATATAAAATGACTATTCTTGTTCACTCATCACTTTCTTGCCATTCAGTTTCTTTCTCTTTCACTGTCACTTTAAAATGCACATGCCATACATAAAATAGAAGAAATGAATAATGAGCATGCTCATTTTAAAACACATACTTTTCTCAGCGATTTAATGTTTCAATGATTTAAAAAACAAAGGTGGGGAAAAGGGAGAAATGGTTGCTTTTAAAAATACCTTCCTTTGGTTATAGTGAAATGTGCTATAACAGACCATTTCTCTGTCTAGCAAGCACACATTTGTGAGCAGATCTCATGGGGATAGGAAGAAAGTGAGCTGTTAGTGGATCTGGGTGTGGATAAGTAAAATGCAGTGCAAGAGCTGTACAGATCAAAGACTGGGATTAACTCATTTGTGAGGAACAAAATACTTCTTTCCATTCCATTGCTACTTCTGTAATGAACACAAGGCAGGGGTGAAATCCAGCAGGTTCTGACAGGTTCTGGAGAACCAGTAGCAGAAATTTTGAGTAGTTTAGAGAACTGGCAAATACCACCTCTGGCTGGCCCCAGAGTGGGGTGGGAATGGAAATTTTGCAATATCCTTCCCTCAGGAGTGGGGAGGGAATGGGGATTTTGTAGTATCCTTCCCCGCTGCACCCACCAAGCCACACCATGCCCACCAAGCCACGCCCACAGAACCGGTAGTAAAAAAATGGATTTTACCACTGACACAAGGACATGGGATAATATGTTGGTAGTAATAATGTTCACCGGTGTCTTCTCAAGGCTATTATCTTTTGGAATAATTCAGTATATTAATACTTATGTATGTAGTTTAAGACCTGAGACCAAAGTCTAATAAAAGAACTGGGATTAAGCAGTACTGTATTCATTACTTCAATTATCCCCTTTTTGGGACTGGGAAAAAAAGTGGTTTTATTCTATAAATAAGTAAATCAATAACTAAATCCTTACAGCTGCTTCCTTTGAGACGTGCCTATGTTTGTTTAGTGCCTTCAATACAATTAATTCTATATTTCATTAACCTATTCATGAAAAAGATAGCATCTGATTTTAAATATACATTTTACAATGTGGAGATCAAAATCAATATTTGAAGTCTTACAAAGTGAGGGTCATTTCAGCTCATAAAATTAAATTATTCTGATGTCAAGGGAGAACTAGAAAGTCAATGTTTTCTTCCTTTTAAAATCTAAACAGAAATTATATAGTAAGAAACAAATATACAGCTGATTTTAAATTAACAAATATCTATGGTATACTAAAATTGCAGATTTTAATCTGAAATAATGAGCCTCTTGGAAAAGAAATTAAAGGAAAATGACCATGCTGTACAGCAAAATATACCACACTTATCAGAATAGAATATTTAATTCAAGAATATTAAGTAATATTTCTTTCAAGTGAGTTAGCATTTTTCTTTTTCTTAAAGTAACATGAGTGGGAATTTTCTATCACCTGGCTGATAAAATGAAGACTTTTGCCATTTTTTTTGCCATCTGTCCATCCATCCATATGTCTTAAAATTCATACTATTTGTATGATGACTGATAGGACAAGACCTTATTATACAGTTTCCTAGATTAATTAAAAAAAGGTTATAAATCCATGAATGCAAGTGAACAGAACATATAATTGATTCTCAGTTTGATGAGTTAGTTGAGTTAACCATTTTAAAAACACCCTGAACCTCTTTAAAAACAGCAAATCCTGCTTTGCTGCCATTTCCTCATTTGCATAGTCCTCTCCCCCTTGACAGAAATCACTACCCTCGGAAAACACTCAAACTATCCCCAAAAGTTTTATTGACTGATTTATGTAACGAAAAAAATTAAATGCAACAATTCCAATTTCTTTACAATACTGTATAATCAATGTGACAGAACTCGATATGCAGACTCATTTTTTGCAAGCTCTGGAATATTATTCTTAAAACATTGATTAAATATGCAAATTATTTAAACAGCTGCCCAAATGTTTTTAGATCTAGGTTAGATCTGGAAAAAAATGGCTGTGCTACAGCTATATATTCATCGGCCAAAACCCTTTTCTGACTTAAGGTTACATGCTTGTGGCTAAACCAATTATTCTAAGATGCAAAAAAATCACAAAAATATCAAAAATCACTCCAATTTATTTTTCTTTTGGATTAGAAACTATTATTCCCGGTGGAGGGAAATGGAAAGATGAGAGCTTTGTGTAAGGCAGCTTTGCTTGCAGTAACAGTAACAGAGTTGGAAGGGACCTTGGAGGTCATCTAGCCCAACCCCTACAATAACTAAATTGCCAGCTTTGTGCACAGCACCCATTCTGATATCCTATTCTTGGCATATGAAGCCTCAGCTTCTCTTTTATCCCTCTACTCAAATGATTCTTGCTGTTGATATTCTGGATATTCCTCTTCTCAGACTGACAAATGCAGAACTATTCCCTCTGTGCCTTTCACTGTTCAATCACCACCTAAGTTTTACAACTGGCTTATATAGTAGCTGTAAAACAGTACCTGTATCAATATTATTGATTCTCTGCTTTTTTTCCCCTGCTTGTGCAGATGTAAAAAAAAAACCTATATTCTCCATGTGAAGTATCATGTCATTTTTTTAAAAAAAACTTATTTATAGGAGTATAATATTTGGGACAGAAGAAGGGAATTATCCCAAATAGCACAGTGGAAACAGAATAACATCATAGCATGTGAAATTGGAGAGAACATGCGTGTGAAAAACAGAAATGGGCAGAGGGATGGCATGGAGTGCATAGGGAAGGGGGGGGAAAGGAAAGCAGATTTGGCCTGGGTCAGGAGGAAGAAGGAAAAAGAGACTCATATAAACATAGTGGTGAGAAGAACATCTCATTGCATAGACATTTTTAACCAAAATAAGAAGCTCATTACAATGGCCTGAGATGAAAGAGTGATTTTAAAAAAAAAATAAATTGAAACTAATGAAGTTGGATTTTTTTCTTCAAGCAGCACATATTCTTCTAAATTAGAAAAGCCTTTTAGTAAGAAAAAGCATTGAGTAGGTTTATGTAGAAACTCAAAATCTGCCAGAGAGCTGGGTTTTAATAAAAACATCTTCATCTTTTACAGTTCAAGAGAGATTTTAGACTCCAAAGGTTACTATATGATTTTAGTAGTTCAATAGGGATATAATTGGATAATGTTGATAAATTTTAATGGTCCAACCAAATCTAATGTTTTCTGAAACATTTTGGGTTATAGGTTGACCAGATAACAGCTGCCGGGGGTGAGGGTGGAGGGATAGGGATTAATTTAATTCTAAATTAAATTGATTGGATCAGAATAAAATTTCAAAAACCAACCAACCAAAAAAAAGGGTTCCCATAATATTATACTATATTATACCAAAAAAAGTCTTAATAATATTTATTTTCCATTTTGTAATTTTTAAAATAAAAGTTAGTATAATATTAAGTACACAGCTTTGGGCTTATAATACTAATGCATAATAAAGTTATTTGAATTAATGTCATGAAAATGGAATTTTGAATCAATTTTGAATGTATTTTGAGAGCAATGCATATGTTGGTTTCACTTAAACACGTTGATAAGTCAGTGGCTACTTCTTTTTCGGAAAGTCAAAATATAACCAGCATCTTCATATTAAAGTTACGTTTTTCTGATAGTGATATTATTTTCCTAATTTTAAAAAATGTCATTAGACTTATTTGTGAACCATAGTAATGCATTTATTTATTAAATCTAAATAATAATTATAGTAATAGGCACTTTGGGTGCTATCCCAAAACAAATAGATCACCATTTGAACACTTGGGATTGACAAAATTGCCACCAGTCAATTGCAAAAAACAGCTTTTTGTAGTACAGCTTACATCTTGCAATGATACCTTTAACCTGTAAATATCTCGCTAACTGTAACATAATAATAATAATAATAATAATAATAATAATAATAATAATAATGATGATGAATTGGAACGGAAACAGTGCTGAATCTGTATTAATGTGAGTTCAGTTTAAATGTTATTAACAAGTACTCTTGAAATCATAGCAAGTTCTTGGTACTAATTAGAGTGGATAATTGATTACTTTTCCAATACCAAACTCAGACATATTTGAACTTGATTGGGTAAAAAAATGTTGAAGATATTTTTGTTCTCATGAGAAATTTACACTTTGAAATCATTGCTATTTTAAAATGACTGGTAATATGTTTTTTTAAGAAATCATGGGTTTAAAATAGAATCATTATCTTCAATCAGCTGTTAAGTAATGATACTTTTAAAACTCTTGAGATTCTACAAAGGAGTACTATTGTTCTAGAAAAAGTGAATTGTAATTAATTCAACACTGGTTATTTACATTGTTCGGCCCTGATGCCCTTGCAGTTTCTGAAACACCAGAGATATTGAAATTTGCTGGAAAAGGCTTAATTGCAAATAAACTGATAGTTTATTATCAGCTTTAAATAAATAAGGAAATTTAGATAATACACCAGAAATTTGGAATAGAGATTTTGAAACGTGTATGTTGCCCAATCAACAGTTTGGACATGTCAAATAAATGAAAAATATATCTAGTGAATGTCAACTTCCTAAACCTTACTGGTGGACCAGAGACAGCATTAGATTTTTAAATACAGGTATGTTCATAAAGATCAAAAGCATATTCTTCAGTTGTTAAAGTTTTGAATTGTTATAGTCCAATCAGAATATAACCAGTGTGCCTGTGTCTGTTCTAGCTAGACATCTATAGTAACATTGTTCAATACTTTGGAGCACGCATCTAGCATCTGCTGAAAACCCTTCAAAGCAGTTGAATCTTTTCTTGGGATCACACAGCCCTTGCCGCACAATCCAAAAATATTACATTTAGATAACAAGTTGCAGACATTTGTGATGTGTTATGGCAATATTCCCTCTAAAACACCCAGCAATTGACATACAAATAAAGTTGCCAAAAAGTATTCCTGGCATCTATTGCTAATTTATGCTTCCATGCAGACATTATAGAATCCAAAGTGAACTATCATTAGGTCATTCAAGAATGATGTAAGCATAGACCTTGATGAATGTCTTAATTCAGATTGTCAGGTTTTTCGTGTCAATTGTATTTTTATTTCATCCAGATCAAGCTTCGTAACTCAGAATTGACAGCCAATTTACATATTGAGAAGCCCGATGGCATTTCTAGGATTCATAAATGGAAAATTGAGGTTGAAATTTGCAAAATTTGCATGTTGGTCACAATTCAGTCCAATGATTCAGGAAACTACTCACAATATTTTCATGTAGAAGTTAAATTTCATGGGAAACCAAATCAAATCCTCTGTGACTCTTATAGGGTATAACTGAAGTCCCCTAAAAGCACCCGGTCAAATTAATGACAGGCATGAATACAAGGCAACATGATTAATGTGGTTAAGTCCTCCAGTCTGTTCCAGAATAACCAAAATGATAATGCAGAGGGTTTGAAGAACATCTAAAGCTTCTAACTTCTGCTCAGTAACTGAAATTGCTATGGCAGACATTGGAGACATACTATTATTTCTGACCTTTAAAAAAACACACCAAAGGATAAGACTTTTTCCCCCTTCCTACTTGTAAGCACTCCCTCTTTCGTTATGACCTTTTATTACATTTAAATATTCTGCATTGGACTTCTTCAATAAAATTATGGTGGCATTTTTTGGCAATTTTTTTCTTTCCAAGTCTGTACTGAGTGAGGTTGATGGATAAAAGCTGTGACTTGGATTGTATAAAGTATTGTATATGATATGTCATATATAGCAGTGTAACCTTTGCGGGACAAGGGTGTCAAAAATGGGGAAATCTTAGCTGATTTCACTTAGGCTTATAAATTTAATAACCTTAATTTACAGTTTATTGTAATGGTATGTGGGAATGACTGGGACACAGGAGGGAGAGCCACTGCCTAGATCAGTGATGGCTAACCTTTTTGCCATCGCATGCCGAAAGCGGGGGGAGCCTGGTGGGGTCACACGCACGCGTGCCCACATCCATAATTCTATGCCCCCTCATGCTCCCCCTGCTTTTGGCACGTGATGGCACAGTGGGCCCAGTAGGCCCATTTTTGCTCTCCCCAGGCTCCAGAACCTTTCTAGGAGCTTGGGGAGGGCAAAAACGGCCTTCCCCATCCCCCCCAGAGGCCCTCCGGAGGCTGGAAACAGTGTGTTTCCTGACCTCTGGTGGGCCCAGAAGGCCCGAAAATCAGCTGGCTGGCGCACACATGTGTGCCAGAACTGAGCTCGCGTGCCCACCGATATGGCTCCGCGTGCCACCTGTGGCACCCGTGCCATAGGTTCGCCATCACGGGCCTAGATAATGGTCTGATAAAAGCAATTTGAGACGAAAGATGGAAGGGTGGCCAAAACCTCTCAGAAGGAGCCATACCTAGTTTTCAGGAAAGTAAAAGTGAGAGATGGGAAGGGTACTTTCAGGCTTGCAAGTTTCTGACAATATAAACTTACAATAAAGGTGGATATAGTACTCCTGTCTGTGTTTCCTGTCTGGGTTACCTTGCAAGACTAAGATTGTCTTACCTTTTTAAGAATAATTTTAAGATCAGATTAATATAGGGTTTTCTTTTAAATCACTGTCATTTCAATACCTTGTGAGATATTCTTGAAAAAGCAAATTTCAGAATTGGATGAACCGGGAGGAATTGCACATATGTTATAGAGTTGAATGTTTCTCTTCCAAATTTCAGACAGCTGTACTTTTCCCCAAGGCTGAGTCCAGACACTGTATTTCCTAAAATGAAGGAACAGACCAACAAGACAAGATGTTAGATGATGTTTCTTCCAGTTCTGTATACAGAAATTGACTAGAAAGTTGAATCTTTCATCAACATTGACAAAGAGCCAATATCTTCCCCTGCATTTTTAGGGCTAAAGATAGCGGTAGCTCTATATTCGTTTACTTTTTAGTTGTCACTCTCCACCCACCCCAAAACTCACATAACATTATGTGTCTACTATGTTCAATCCATTAACACATGTGAACCCTATTTTACATCTTGAGTCCCACTGAAGATCTTTACTGAACTTTTTCAAACCTAGGTGAATCTGGTAACTTCTTTTCTAGGTATACAATTTTATTCATGGTAATTAGTTTATAGAACTTGTAACAGGATGTAATATTCCTAGTTAAATAGAAGTTTACTCCCCCATCTCCTTTCAGGTTATCCTGAGAACATTCAAGAGACTGTTTACATTCCTTTTGGGTACTATGTTCCTCATCGGTTATTACAAAAGGTAGCACGTGGCTGCAGAGGACATGAATGAAAATAGCAAACATGTCTCATGTCTGATGAATATGTGAGCCCTCTCCTGTATGCAGGGATAGTGCTTCCATTAATTAATGCTCTACAAACTGAAACCACTTTATCTGGTGATGTAATTGTTTTATTTCACTTTGAAGAATACATGCCTGGCCATTTTAACTTTTAACTTGCCACACATTTATTTTGGTTTTGTTTTTAATTACTCTTTCATGATTACAAATAGAGTTGCTCTATAGCATTTATAAGTTGAATTTTACATGATACTTTTATGGGTAAGAATGTACTTATACCTGTATACCAGGATGATAACTATTATGGGTAGTAGATTGCTTATGCTAGTCTTAAATCCAATATAAATGTGTCTCACATAATATGTGCCACCTTTCCTCCTTTGCTGTAGGAATAAAAAGTATCATAAAACAACACTGTCAGACTCCCCCCCCCAAATATGGAATTGTCCTTTGAATCTGTTTTAATTATGGTTAGCTAGTGTGATTGGCGGTTGAATTCAGTGCTGATTGACTTGAGTTCAGATGCCTCATGAATCTTAAAACCTCACTTTGGAAGAAGGCTGGAGTAGTACATAAATATATTAACTTAAATATTTGCTTTCTGTTCATGCCTTCTGTTTTCCATAAGTCAATTTGGATGAGTGTCCTTTATAGTCCCAGACTGTACCTCAGAGCCAACACTGAGAGTCATTAGTGGCATTTTATCTTCTCTAAAGTGACCTCTAACATACTCAGAACAGCTTTTGTGCTGCATATTTTACTTTTCTCTTTTTGTTTAAAGGTAAGTTTTAGAAATTGTTCTAAAGTTGACTGAGAGTTTGGAATTTGAGTCTTGAGGCTCTTCTTTCTTCATCCATGTTTGTAGTTTTACATAAATTAGATTTGATTTTAAACTTTACTCCGATGTTTCCCTCAGTTATCAAAACCATTATTGAGAACAGACATCTCTAAAGTTCTTTGCTTTCTCATTCTTTTCTCTTTCTTTCTGCCTTCCCCTTCTCTTGCCTTCCTTTAGTGTTATATTTGTTTTTAATCTTAAAAATCAGTCTGCTTATTTCACACAAATGTTAGAACATTGTCTCTTTTATTGCTAAAACATAAGCACTCACAGCCATTTTATATCACTCTGTATGTTAGCATTCTTTGAAAGATTTTGGAACAGTCTTGGTAGCATATGTTTCCCGTATGGCTCCCAGCTTTTGGGTTGGGAGCAGAAAGGGAGAGGATTCATATCCTAATTGACTGCTGCTTTGAAAAAGTCGTGTCTCTCGCCCATCTTTAGTCTGTTTATCAAAGTAGTAATCTAAACCAGGCCCACAATTCTTGATGTGTTTCCTCCTCTTTCATAAATGAATGAATTTATTTTGAAAACGCCTCTGTCTTTTTTACACTAGAGTCTCAAAGTCTCTAAAGCATTCTAGGCGCTGCATTTTTGCCAGTCTTTTATGTGCAATATTTATTCCATTAGAGCAAAAAATTGGATAGTGCTGTCTTGTACTTAAATGCCAACTGCACCATTTTAGGAAAACTAACATTTTATAGTAATCAAATTGCTCTACAAGTCATATTTGTCTCTGAAGGTATTTGGCAAGCAGAAATTCTAGTTAAAACTTTTAATGTTCTCTGCATGAAGAATAAGAGTCTTTTTAACTAGAGGAAATGCTCTGTAAAATAACAGGGTTTTTAAAATTACTTATCTATTAGGAAAATGCAGCATCAAAATTGCAGGAATATACCCAGCTGATCATTTAACTCTAATTTGCAAAACATTTATCAACATCACAAAGAAATGGCCTCCCAAAGCATCATGTTTCTTATAGCCAAAGCAGATGTTTAATAATTAGTAGGCTTGTGGGGTTTTTTGTGTTTTTTTGCTCTGATACTTCCTTTTAAGATTTGGACATTGTTAATTATGACTGATGTAGTAATACTGCTGGCCTAGGTTTGGCAATCAAATGTCAAATCTGATTGCTGCTCCTGCAGCATTTTGTGGCAATAAGTATTTATAGCTGAAGAGGAAGTCCTACTGTGACCACATTATATGGCATTTCAGGAGTTGGCAGAATAAATAAAATGAACTTTCTCTGATTAAGGCACTGTGTCGGCTTCAGCTATAAAAATATTTGCATTTTTAAAAACAACAACCCAGGACTCAAACCTCGCACACACAGATGTGTTGCCTTACACAGTCCACTGTGTCTGATGTTACCTTCAAATACAGTAAACATGATAATGAAAAGTAATGGCATGCAGAAACGGAGACCTCTCTCCATTCATTTTTGAATTTGTTCCACTGGTAATAAATCTCCATTTATTATTGGACTACCTAAAATGCATATGTGTGAGTCAGCTCAAAGGGGTAAAACCAGCATGAAAACTATATTTCAATCATGTGTTGTCATTCTTCTTGTCATCTGGCAAACAAACCCTAAGTGTCAAATTCAAATTTCAGTTATGGAAATAGTATTAAATAGCTTTGCTCCTAATTACTCTGGGTGTAATTCTTCAGCCAAATAGTTCACCCCTTCTACCTTATGTCTAGGGGAAATAACTATGATTAAAAGAGAAAGTTGATTATTTCCTTTTCATGTGATTCTCAGTATGATGTTTACAGCTGTCAGAATGTTTGGCTGTGTAAATCCTTTCATGTTTGATTTTACCAGGTCCATGGAGTTTACTGACAAAACAAATTCCCTGGTAGATATTTCCCTTTGACAGTTATTTAAATCTTTGTGTTTGCTAATCTACAAAGAAAATGGCAGAATTGAAATGCTGTTTCAGCATCCTTGGGAGAGCTTGGCATGTTTGAGAGAACCTGGCCAAATGCAATTGATGGATCCTGTTTCCCACAGCATGCATACTCGGTCAAAGGGAGTGGAGAATAAAAACAGCTGAAAAAATAAGCCCTTTTCTTACAAAATTCATTGCTGTGGCCTGACAGCACAGCACATAACCCTTAAGCACTGATTGGTTGCAATGAACAAACTAGAATGTGATGTCACAAAGCTTTGCCAATACTTTTCAGGTACAAAAGTTTATGGGATAGTTTAACACTGTCATCCGATACTCTGGAGAGGAGGATGAGGATTGTGTTCCTACAATAGTTTTTTTTTTTAACTTAGCTAGTGTGGTTGTGCACTGCCAGAATCACTAGTAAGAAAGTTTGACTCGATTAGTAGTGACTGCGTTGATTGTATTGTGGGAACAAGGCATGGCGTCCTGACCTCCAGTTTTCTTCCTCCAGACTCTTCACTTTTCCTTGCCTCTTTTTTTTGGGGGGGGGGGGGATTTCTGAGCTGCTTTTCTCCAATCAGAAATATTCTCCTTCTAAACGCTGAGCCCTAAGGGCCTTCCTTTGTCTTTGTAGATGAGCCAGACAGCAATTATGTCCTGGTTCTCCAAGAGAAAAGGATTCTTTCTTAATGCAAAGTAATCATTGCTTTAGAAGAGGGCTGTCAAACTCCTGGCCCGCGAGCTGGATGCGTCATGTGCTGGCCATGCCCACACCCAGTTTAGCGAAGGAGGGGATACGTCACATGACACCACCATGATGACACAAGTTTGACACCCTTGCTTTAGAAGGTACTCCCAGTACAGGACTTGGAAGAGTTTGTTTCCTTACTTCATGTCTACCCCTTACATCATCCAACTCACAGGGTCAGGGACATTGTCATTAATCAGGAAAAATCCTCATGATCAGAGTCCGTCTGCTGATTTACAAGTTGCCTTTGACATTTTATACAATTTTATTCAAGTTTTGATACTGATTGTATTATTCTTTGCAGATGTCATTCACACTGTGGGACCTATAGCTCGAGGACATATTAGTGATATCCATAAAGAAGATCTGGCAAATTGCTATAAAACCTCCTTGAAACTGGCAAAAGAGAACCTCATCAGATCAATTGTAAGTATGAATTGATTGATTGATTGATTAATTAATTACCAAAATCAAACTCTTGCCAGGAGTTGTAACCATAACCATGTATCATAACAAAAAGTATTAAAAATAACTCCCCATTGCAAAAGTTTATTGATTAGTTTTTTTCTCTCACCTTTATTACTTTGTAAATAAGTCAGGGTGGAGAACATAACTAATATTCCTTCCTCCCCCTATTTTTTTTCACAACAACAATCCTTTTCAGGTGGGTTGGACTGAAAGAATGATTGGATCAAAAGTCACTCAGCTGGCTTTTATGCCTAAGGTGGAACTAGACCACACAATCTCCTGATTTCTAGGCCAGCACCTTAACTACTACAGAGTTAATATAAACATTTAAATAAACAGATGTTAACATTGCAATATGTTGGTATCTGCGCTGGGCAACTTTGATACCTGGTATGTGGATAATTGTAAGGCATGTTTCCAAAATGAAACAGTTTGTATTTGCTTGAGTGGCATTAGCAAAAAGCAACATGGGAAAATTGTATGTTAAATAACTTAGAAAGCTGTGAAGAAAATACCAGTTAGCTCTAACTAAATGGCAACCCTAGACTTTGTAACTTTCAGCAGGAGAGTCCTCTTTCTCTGGACTTGGATTTTTGTTTCCTTTTGGTCACATTTCCAAATAGTTATTGGCAGTAGTTGGCAATAGAAGAACTGAACGTGCCAAGCCAAAGCATAGTGCTAGATTCTTTTTGTAACCTAAGGTTTTGTGGTACAGCTCAGTTCATTTGAGAGCTGAGTGGAGGCCAGCCATTTACAGGGCACTTAAAGAGCCTCAGCAGTTCTGCAAATAGAAAGTCAGTAAATAAATCATAAAAATTAATAAGCAAGCATGGCCACCAGAGCTATTAGAAAGCATATCTAGGGCTAGACCTGACATCACATTTCAACTATATGACTCAGTGAAAAATCAAATTATTCTCTAGTAAAACAATATGAATTTCAATGAGAAAATCAACAGCTTTCAGTAGAGTTGATGGGCTTTCCATACATTTCCAATCAATGTTGTCTGTTAGAATCCATCATCTAATCCATCACCCATACAAGTAAATGGTTCTCAGACAATTGGCTGTAATATCTCATTTTATTCACCAAGAAACAGAAGACAATAATTCAGTGGCTGAAGGAACAAGTTAAATTTCAGTTAACGTAAAAAAGAAAGAGGAAAAAAATTCTTTTACACAGTGAATAATTTCTTGTGTTAGTGAAAAGGTATAATGATGGTGGCTAGCAAAAGATGAGTTTAATAATGAGTTAGGTGGATTTGTGGGAGGTTTCTTAACTTCTATTAAATATGTTTTTTTAAAAAAAAATAAAAACAAAACAATAGAGCATATCTGTGAGAAAGAGACAATGTATCTTGATGCTGGCCAATGTATCTTGGCAAATGACAGAGATATTAATCATATTAATCATTTTAAGATAAAGAGGTCTGAAAAGTAGTAAGTTTCTTGTGACTGAAAATGGTGCCTTACATATTAAGAGTTACACCATTTTTTTCTTAGGATGTTGCTGCAGGGGACCTCAAGTTGCAGCCATCCAGAATTGTACCTTTATTGGACACTAGAGAACCTGTGATCCATTGGGTCATCATTTCATACATATTTCCTTACTTAATCAGAAAAACAGTGACCATGGGCGGGGAAATTATCATTGGGAGTAGGAGCAATTTCCTGGTATTTTCCCCATTGAATTTCCTTGTGGAAAGGTGACAGTGAACATATGAAACCTCCCTCCCTCCATTTTTCCAAATTTCATTCATTTGAAGTAATGGGTCCAGCATTCTGTAACCCATTTGAGGTACCTTTATTGATAAAGTATTGCTCTGTGATACAGTATTTCACCCAGCTGAAGATTACAAATATCAAAAAGACACAAGCGTTTTTGTAGGGTATAGATCAGTGGTAATCAACCTGGTCCCTACTGCCCACTAGTGGGTGTTCCAGCTTTCATGGTGGGCGGTAGGGGTTTTGTCCCTACTTTATAAATCACCATTACTATGGAACCGGTGGGCGGTTAGAAAATTTTACTACTAACAGAGATACAAAAGTGAGTGGTAGGTATAAAAAGGTTGACTACCCCTGGTGTAGATAGTAGTTTAAGGATGTATCTTCAGTGGTTTGCTGAGGGTCTGAGTGCAATCAGTGAAACTAATGTAAAATGTAAATTGTCCTAACATGTTTTTTATAAAAAGAAGGGCAGATTGATGCAAACTTGGGCATTCGTTCTTAAGGTGACAGTAGATCAGTTTTTAAAGTTGTGGATGAATAAATCATGCAACTTAGATTATATTTGAATATTAAGATTACATATAAATGTTGTACAAATTTTGCATTTGATACAGCATAGCGACACATTCATGTTCAGTGTATGTCTCTTCTAAGTATTTGTGTAATCTGCTTGGTTGGGATAATAAGCAGTCTTGCGTTCTGTAAAAATACAGAATTAAAAATATTCACAACTTCTCCTGTTGCAAAGATTTCATCTGAAGCTGATGTCAGTAACAGGTAAAAATAGAAAAAATCTATTAACTTTATTTTCTCCCATGTTTATTATTTTTCAATAATTATCTTCTTATCTCATTTTTGAAGACATTTATACATTGAGGTCTTTAATTAATAAAAATGAAGTTAAGAAAATCCTCATTGATAGGACTGGCTTCTTAGAAATATCTTCAAATTGTGTTTTCCAGTGAAATAATTTATGTAACAATTATTATTATTATTATTATTATTATTATTATTATTATTATTTGGATTTTTATACCGCCCTTCTCCTTTCGGACTCAGGGCGGTGAACAACAAGAATAAAACATTTGTGTACAAAAGTTAAAATAGTTTTAAGATAATTAAATAAAGGTTGGCCCATAATTTTAAAACATTCAATTAAAATCAGTAACAATTTTAAAACCAACGTAAAATCAGGCCAGCCTGGCTAATTGAAAGAAATAGGTTTTAAGGGCCCGACGAAAAGTCCGGAGGTCTGGAATCACGCGTATCTCTGGGGGTAGATCGTTCCAGAGGGTATGTGCTACCACAGAGAAGGCTCTCCCCCTGGGGGTCACCAGCCGACATTGTTTGGCTGACGGCACCCTGAGGAGGCCCTCTCTGTGGGAGCGAACTGGCCAGTGGGAGGCAATTGGTGGCAGAAGGCGGTCCCGTAAGTACCCCTGCCCTAAGCCATGGAGCGCTTTAAAGGTGATCACCATGAATATGAACTAATATGCCGGGTTCTAGTAATAATCAAACATATTATTGTCAGATGGATACTCATCAACAAACCAAGACCCATGTAGGGTAGCTTCCTATAAACATTTGAAAGTGAGACTATAATAGAAATAAGGGTGTATATATATTTTAATGGGAAATAATGTAGCATGATCTATTTAATTATTAAATTTATATGCTACCATCACTCAGAAAAGTGACTGCGTCGCTTTATTTATGTATCTGTTCTTCGGTTGCCTTCCATTATTGAATCATGAATTTGGAAATGTCCATTGAGGACATTGAGTCCAACCAACTAAACAAAAAACATGCCCAACAAGTGTCTGCTTGAATACATAAAACAGATGGAAGCCATCAACTCCCTATTACTGCTGGGTTGTAATTGGTTAGTCTCATTGCACTCCAATTTTGTTCTGTGGTACCCAGGGCTATAAGCAAGTAGAGACTTTAGCATCTGCCTGGAAGAAAAACAAAGAATGGGAGGGAGGGAAGCTGTCATCACAAATTTTCTTTAATATTCATTGTATTGATATTGTGCAAAGCTTTTGTGGTTTTTAATGTTTACTATAGACATTGGGGGATAATTTCCAGAAGAAAGCAACTCATAAAATTTTAAATAATAATCCAATTGCCTGTCTCTCTGTATACATTCTGGTTTCTTTTCTTTCTTTCTTTTTTAAAAAATACACTTAAAATACATAAAATGCATTTGTCTAGTATTTGTGAACATCCTCCATAGACCTTGTAAAGACATACTCTGCATCTATGACTTCTAGCTTGCAAAAGACTGTGTTGTAGCTAAATTTACTATTGGCACATTCCAGTGATTAATTTGATTCATTATTTCTGAATTTAATGCTTGTGCTTGTACATTTAAAAATCTCCACACACCCAAATACTTTGCTAGAAGCCTGTTCTTCTTTAGTGCTTGAAGTGTTTTGAAATAATGCTAATATGCTGAAACTTCTTAATACATCAAGGCTTTCTCCCTGCGTGTGTTTGACATGGGCTCAGGCTGAAATGTCAGCTAAAAGTCTGAGGTATTGTTCAGCTGAGACTCTGAGGCGTGTGTAGACAGCAAGCTCTGAACATGAAACAAAAAGGGTTATCTAAAAGGCACTGTGGAAACAGGAGATAAAGTTAGCATTCTTTCTCTTTCATTCACAAGACAGTCATTTGTCAAGACTGCTCCAAAAATGGAAAACTTTTATACAACGGAAGTGAAAAGCTGTCTTTAGTACAATATACTGTGGAATATTTTTTTTTAAAAAAATTAAAACTGAAAGCAGGGTTTTATCAATTTGATTGCAGTGATTAATGTATAAACAACTTAGATCCCTCTGAATTATGTAATTCATCTGAATTTGCTGGAAGTCGGGTGGCATAAAATTTAATGAACTGTTTATTATTATTTTTATAAATTCTGTCTGCTGAGAATTATGTGGAGGGGAAAGGAAGAGGGAAAGAGATCTGTTTCCCTGAATATCTCTCTCATACCTTATTTTTCTCTTTGCCTTTTCTTTCTTTTTTCTTTTTACTGTTCTCACCCCTTCCTGGGTCAAATGGGAATGAAGAGTGCATGATAGCTAAAGGAAATACACAACTATGTGAGTTGATGAGGCACTGGAAGGAATCAGAAACGCAAATGAGAACAAATATATAGATTAATAAAATATCAATAGGACTTCAGAATAACTTCAGAGGAAAGAAGCTGGTTTAATCTGAAATGAATCCATATGTATCCAGTTGCACATAGGCATAGACATCTAGTTCACTTCTTTTTGCAATTAAAAATAGAAGTTGACAAGAAATAAATATTTTAAAATAGTGGTAAGAAACCTAATGGCATCATCTGTAGTTTAAACAACTACCACTCCTTATGCTTTCCCTTTCCCTTTCCCTCACCCTCACCCTCACCCTCACTCTCAGTAATCCTAATCCTAATCCTAACCCTTATCTTTATACTTGTCTTATCCTTATGTGGCAATGAGTGCAGGTATATGACCTAAAACCATTACAATGAAAGAGAAAGAAAAGGATGGCATATAATGTCAGGTGTGAAAGACCAGGTCCATATGTGAAGGTCCAATTAAACTGATTTATTGCTAAACAGCCTGTGGATAGTAGTCCAGATTTCCTTCCTCTTATCCAGAGAAGGTAGCACCTGCTTGGAATTAGATAGGGGTTGATCTTAGTCCATTAATGGCTACATAGGGACTCTAGGGTGATCCCTCTTTGAACTCTACCCCCCAGGTTCTGCCACTCCTCCTTCTACATATATTGATTTTCTATTTCTCATTTTATTATCAACAATAAGCAAATTTCTTATATTAATTAAATACTTTAAAAATTTTTAATTTTTATATCACATTATAAGCAGGAAACAAAAAGTATTGGAATGATCTCTGATTTTCCTGGAAATATTAAGGCATCCAAAAATAGGAGTAGTATTTGGCAGTAGGGGCCTTTATTACATTGGTTTGTCATCTCAAACCAGTCGAATCTGTTCACATTCTTAAATTTTATTTGTAGTCCTCGCTTACTAACCACTTATTCAGAGACCATTCAAAGTTACAAAGGCAGTGAAAAAAGAGATTTAGGGTTCTCCCTCAAACTTGCACTTGCTGTAGCGTCCTTGTGGTCATGATTTGGGCATTTGGAAATTGACACATATTTGCAATAATCACAACACTAGGTTACACAATCAGCAATTGCAATTTTCATAGCTGGCTTCCAACAATTAAATTCAGTTGGGAAAACAGCAGAAAGTTGCAAGTTGCAATCATATGATATCATGCTTAATGAACATGGGTGATTCACTTAATGACTGCAGGAAGAACTGACATACTAAGTTGGCATGGTCATGTGACATTTCACTTGATGACTGCATTACTTAGTGACAGAATTGCTAGTCCCAATTGCAATTGGTATGTGAGGTAAGGGAATGTATGAGAGAATCCAAAACCCTTTCCTTCTTTGCCACTACTGTTATGCTGCTTAGAGTTTGGCTCATGACATATTTATGTACTTACAGTTCTATGGTCAAACTAGAATAACCAGGGTATTCTACTGCCATTGATAACAGATATCTGTGAATATCATAACCAAAGTTAAGTGCATTAACATCTTATCCCTATCTTCAACTAGGCTATAGCTATCGGCTATAGCTTTAATCTAGAATTGCATTCATAGCGATACAGAATGCTGGACAATAGAACAAAGTTTTATTTTAATGAATAAAGTATCCTATTATGTATAGTAATATGTTTATGTCAGCGTGTACTGTTGTTATAGTATAAAGCCTCATATTGCTATGGACTACCTTTGCAGCAAAAGAGGCCTTTTTATGGTGGAGTTCATTTGGGATTCTTCCATGCCAAAAATTACTGTTATAGAACCATATTTCTTCTAAAATAGCATGCTTTTATCCCACTTCAGTCTGATTTGTTTTTCAAAGCTCACTAATGATTGCGCTAAGAATGAAAAGCTGGCGAGTAGGCTGGCTCTTCCGTAATTCCTCTCCAGACAAGGAGAAGTCTTATCCTTGTCTACAAATGCTCCAGATGTCCTCTCCTCACAAGGAGACCCCAAAACAATTTACAGTTCTGGGAGATGAGGGAATAATCATCTTGCTCAAACTGCAGTCAGTGCCTTTGAAAGGACACTAAGTTCTCATACTTCCTTTCCAATTTCTTTTGGAAATTGATTGTTAACTGCTTTATAGCTATTATTATTGTATAGCACTAAGTGCGTTTCCTTCAGTCTTAAGTGAACTAAGTTTTAAGAACTTTTTAAGGGTTTTTTTTTTTTAACAAAGCATCAAAGGATTGGTTAAAACTTTGATTTTGGAAAGTTATAAATAGACTAAGGAACCAGATAAATTTAAAATGGAATTAATTACAATGAATCCTTCCCCTGGGGAAAATGCTTTTGTTTTTATTAAAACAACAATAGCAAAAAAAAAATAATAAGAATTTAAAAATGGACATTAGAGACAACTAAAAGGAACTAAAAAGTAGAATTATAACAGACAAACATTCAAACTCAACTTACAATTACCCAGACATTAATTTTAAGAGTGTCTGCCTCTCTAGATAGACTGTATCTAAAAGATGTTATAGAAGAGAAACAAGTTCTACTTAACAAGATCAAGACTAAGGATGAAAGTTGATTTACAAATGACAGGCCACAAGAAAGGAATGGAAAAAGAGGTTACAATAGACATACAAAAGAAACTGGTGTCAGGGTTCTGACGGATGCCCTAATTAAATCATGAGCCTCAAGCCAAGCTTCAAAAGAAATCCACTTATTTATTAGGAGCTTCATGTTGGCACGTTCCCAAGTGAAGCCAGTTCTGACCCTACATAATTTATGCCCCAATCATGGCCCTGTTTTCCCCTTTCCCCAAGGGTGTGTCATCAATCACATTTGCCAACAGAGCAATTTTGCGGGTTGTAGAGACTACTCCTCTCTGGCTGCTGTGGGTAAACCTGAGATGCTGCCTTGAGAGAGATAAGTTTGGAATGTGCATCTGTTTTTGGCTGCTGGACTGTTTCGTCCATTTCCCATCCCCTCTTGCTTATGGCAACTCGAGAGCAGGCCAGGGATGCTTTGCAAGTTGACAACTGGCTTATGTCTTAATAAGTAAAAGGGATATACAAACAACAAACCAAGAGGATTGTTATGCAGGTTGTCAGGTGGGACTCAGTAAAATAAAAGATGGAGTCCGAATTTGTCTTGATAAGCCAAAGTTGTTTATTCAGCTGAATAAGGATAGGTCCTCCCTAAAAGTAGAGGAACCCTGAACACAGTGTGTTTATACATTTCTTTGCTTTCACTTAGTTACATAAGAGGAAGCTGGCACACAACAGATAAGGTATAGAAATATAGAAATAATAAAAATAGTCAAGCACTACTTCTGCAGTTCTGGTCACATGCCTAACCCACAGGCTAGTGGTTTCCTTTGAAACTTTCCATGACCCCGAAGGCCTGCTGAGACCTAATCTTCAACTCTGCCATCTCAATATAACATAAAGTCCCCTTTAGGTAATCATCAGAATCATCAGAATCCTGATTAACAGAATGAGCTGAATAATTTTGCTTTATTGAGTTTATAAAAGAGACTTTTTACTGTTTCGAAGAATTTTGTGAGGAATGAAAAGAAATCACATTTCGTGACATTATTTGAAGGAACTAAAGATCAAGATTGTTAGAAGTGAAAGGAAGAAATACGAAGTTGTTTATTTGATCAAAGCTAAAATAAATATGTTGTTATATCTGATAGCCTTAGTGGACTTTTTCTGACATTAGGACTGAAATGATGAGGTTTTATGAATTTGTTTATATATAAGAGACAGGATTTAGGAACAATTGATCATTTTCTTGTATTTAGGAAGATGATCAGTTACTAAAATAGTTTATATGTGTGAGGAAGGTGGGAAGTCACTTCATATGTTTCTTTCTTTTTTTTTCACTGTATTACTATTTTTTCTTTTTTTCTATTTTTCTTATTTTTTTTTACTTTTTTCTATTTCTCTTTTTATTTTTTATTTTATGCATCTTCTATTTTTTGTTTTTATGCTTTTAGTTTTTCCAGTTTGTATTAGTTTTTACTGTTGTAGTTATAATTCTTAATAAAATTATTATTAAAGAAAAGCTCATTGTAAGACAACGGTCCCCAACATTTCTGGATTGGTGGCCTGGCATGGGGGTGGGGAAGAGGGGATGGTTTTTCATGAGGGACAGGCACGTGTACATGCTACTCATGTGAGTGGTGCTTCCAGCACATGGGCCCACTGCTTGTGCGAGTGGGGCTGCCAGCACAAGAGCCTGCCACTAGTGCGAGTGGGGCTGTGAGCACAAGCATCTGCTACTCATGAGGCCTGGTTCTCAATGGGTCATGGCACAGTAGTGGGCCATGGCCTGGGGTGTGGGGATCCTTGTTGTCTGAGGCAACAATTTAAGGCTCTATTATTTAAACATGCATTAAGCCATGCATTTCCTAATAGTGCTGGAGAAACAGAGGGTTGAATTTCATTAAAATATTTCTTGGAAAGTATTTTCTTCTCCTTTAGAACATTTAGTGCATTTTTGTAATTTGCCATTTTCAAACTTTAACAAAATGTTTTTTTAAGGACTCAGAAGAGAAATAGTTGAGAAAGAATTAAAAAAGTAAGGCTTTGTAACATATGCAACATATGATTGGAAGTTGGAACCATCATAAAATATGAAGTGAGGCAGGAATTATATTATTAGTCCTGAGTCCCTTCAGGGAGAAGGGCGGTATATAAATATAATAAATATAAATATAAATATATTAGGAAAAGAGAAACTTTTGGAGCATATTCTGCTACTGTAGCAAAACTACAGTGTATTTATGAGTTTCTTTTTATTTCTTAGTTTAAAAAAAATATGAAGTATTGAAGGCCTATAGTTCTTTTAAAAATAATTCTGCACATAGGAGAAAAAAATCTTGATTATTATGTTTTCACAAGGATTCTTTTTTATAAGGTAGAAGGGAATTGATTTTCTTTGTTAAATATAAGCACTTCAGCTTTTAACGTGACAGTTATTTTAAAAAAGAAACACTTTCGTGTATTATGAGGAAAAAATATTGCTGATAACATTGAACAAACTCCCTCAAAGAATTGTTCTAGTTAGGCAGGAGCATGACAAGTGGAACCAGTGGTAAGGATTTAATAACCAGCCCTGTCAGCTCCATTGCTGCCACTACACTACATTGCTAGATGCTGAACAGTTGGGCTCAGTAGTATTCTTAATTGGACTGCGAAATTCCCCAAAATTTAACAATGAGCTCTCACAAGTACAAGCTAGCTTCAGCACATCATTGGACATTTCTTAAGTCTTATCTCTATTTTAAGATCTAGATTGAGAAGTACAGATAAAAACATTTGCCACTTCTAATTCAAATGCTAAGAGGAGCCAATCCCAAACTTTTGTTGTAGGTGGTTTATAGTTGTACCACATAGGCAATAGCAATAGCACTTAGACTTATATACCACTTTACAGCGCTTTACAGCCCTCTCTAAGCGGTTTACAGAGTCACCATATTGCCGCCAGCAATCTGGGTCCTCATTTTACCGACCTCGGAAGGATGGAAGGCTGAGTCAACCTTGAGCCGGTGAGACCCGAACTGCCAAACTGTTGGTAGCTGGTGATCAGCAGAAGTAGCCTGCAGTACTGTATTCTAACCACTGTGCCACCACAATGCTGTGTATTTTCTATGTATTCTATGAAAATAATCTCTCCGAAACCCCAGGGTGCTTTTTCTAACGATTGTATACAAAGTGTTTTTTGGGGTTTCTTTTTTAAAGCATGGTTTTTACATAAAAACTGAAGCAAGATTGACACAAGTAAAAGGCTGGAGTTTCAGATACAAATGCAGTTCTTGTCTACTTTGGAGCTATAGAGAAACAACACAACATGTGCAGTTCCTCCATGCTCCCTGTGCGGCAGGTGGTAGGCTTCAGCCTTTTGAACCGTTAACCATCATCCAAATACTCTAAATATTTTACCATTTGCCAATCTTCTTGCTCTGGAGAAAAATGTTAGGTTATTGTGCTTAGAGATAAACAAGTATCTTAAGTAAAATGACTGGAAAGTCAGCAGAAATTGTTTTCACTCATCTTTTCACCAATTACCCATCTGAATTGCAAATGTGAAAGGTTTCCTTCTCTCTTCCCCCTCCCATGGCTGCATTTTACTTTCCAAAATAAAATCGTGGTTCTCTTTCAAAAGCTCTATGGGTTATAAGTGACACAGAGAAAAGCAACAATTTATGCACAATACAGTTGAACCCCACTTTTAAATGAATAACCCTATTTGAGGGAATTTTATACTTGTGGAGAACAAGAGTGAGCAATTTTGATTCACAAAATGCCATGTTACCTGTCACTTAGCATTTTAACTGAATTTTAATTTAAATGTTATGCAAATAAATTTTATATTTTGAGTGTGAGCCAGCTGTCAGATTTCTTGGAGATATGGTTTGATTGATGACTCTTCAGAGACTCAGACCTGCACTCCAGAGGTGAGATTCACTTACCTTCCCTACCAGTTCACAAATGTGAGTGCGTGTGCACACTCGCTTCGTGCGCACGTGCCACCTCTGTGCATGCACATATCCTGTGCATGCGCAGTAGTGGCGCATTATGTCCGGGTGGGTGGGCGGAGCCTCCCACAGTTGACGCTACTACTTCGCGCGATCCAGAGAGAACCAGCTGAATCCCACCACTGCTCCACCCCTACTAACTAACCTACTGCAGAATTTTCAAAAATTTGTTTAGATAAAAAACTTTGCTATAAATTAAATGAATTCAAACCTAGGTAAAAGGTTGACTACCACAAAAATGTAATCATGGCAGTCACAGCAATAAGGTCGAAGCCAAGCCGCTTTGAACATACATGTAACCTTGAAGGATATTCAAAAGAGGTGGTCTTCTATGGGACTGTTGTGACCACTCTCTTATCTCTGTTCTGTAGACACTTGCTGACTAAAAATACAAAAGTGGAATGGTTTGTGTAGATTTATATATGTGTGTATATAAGAGCGAATGTTAACCCCCAGGTTTAAATGTGTGAGATGGACATATACAATAGATAGATAGATAGATAGATAGAGACACACAGACACACAGACAGACAAAACAACATCAGCCATCACCACAACCAAATGAAATTCAGTGATCACATTCTTGGAGAACTCTAGAAAATTAATGGAGATTAGTTGAAGCTCAATTTGCATTCATATCATGTAAAAATTAATCAAGAAAACTTAACACTTCCTTGAAAAATAAAATAAGCTGAGGAAAAATTGTATTTGGCTCTTAGGGTTTTATTAATCATATTTTTACTTATATTAAAAATAGAACTTAAAACTTTTTAAAGGCTGAATAGTTCAAAATGAGCAATAAGAATTCAGCCATATCAGCTTCTTTCAGTTCTCTGAACTATTTTGAACTGAAAGTATTTGAGCAGCAAACTAAGTACTTGCTTGTTAATTTTTGAACCCATCTATTTAACTGGATTGTCTGTTTTCTAAACGATATATTCATAAATTCATTTCCTCATAAATCTCTTGTTCTCTATTTATCATGCATTGTGAGATATGACTGCAGCAATTTTTTTATATTTATTTTGTCTAGTTTATTGTGATAGACATTTCATACTTCCATTATAGTTCCATTTGTAGTTAGCCCAAATACGTATAATTTGTAGTTAGCACAAATAGGTATATCTTTCCACAAGTAGGTATAAAGGCCCAATGAAGCACATTATTTCCATTTTTTGTAGAATATATAAAACAAGAAACTACATGAAGCAATTTGAACTTTTCATTAGTCAACTAAATCTTTAAGCACCTTAGAAATAAATATTTGATAAAGGTACTTTACTATGACTAGCGGATTTTATTCTGCTAGTCATAGCTGATTTTATGGGGTGGCGCTCATCTTTGTTTGTAGGCCATTGAGCCAGAGTCGTCCAAAGAGTTTCTGTGGTTTTGTAGCTAGCATTACATCATACCACAGTGCAGAGCATGCAGTGAAACACAGAGTGCGGTTACCTTCCCACCAAAGTGATACCTGTTTATCTATTTGCATTTACATGCTTTCAAACTTCTAGATGGTCAGGAGCTATCGCAAGTGATGGGAACTTGCTCCATCCCTCGGGGATAGGACTCGAACCACCAGAATATAGACTTTCTGTGGCGTCTTCTAAGTTATTGAGCCACTGCCCCTTTATATACATATTTGATAATATTCTAGAAATCAGTACTGTGTATATTTTACCAACATTTGTTTCTGTTAGAATATAACAACAATTCTTTTTGGATAATTAGCATTTAGAAGGCAGAAAAAAGAATGTATATCTAATTGAAAGGACTTAAATTTAGTAAAAATCACAAGCACTATGAGACTATCTTTTATTGTTCCAACAATGGCAATTTAACCTAAAAAAGGCTTCTGATGACTGCCTGGATTAGTCCCTACATTATTCTTGGCAAGTTTGTTTGTTTAAGAAGTGGTTTGCCATTGGCTTCTTTTTCAGGCTGAGAGAGAGTGACGGCCCCAAGGGCACCCAGCTAGCTTTATGCCTAAATTGGGATTAGAACTCACAGTCTCCCGATTTCCAGCATCATCATTAAACCACTACACCAGGCTAGTCTTTGGGATTACAGATAGTATTATGCCACAGTATCTTCAAAGGTAATTGCTTTGCTGTACCCCATACTGCCACTTCAACTGCTCTCCCTCTATAGAACCTAGATAAACTTGGCTGTTTGTAAAATAAACATATCTGCCTCAGTAATAAAAAAGAAAGTACTTGCGACTTTCGGATGCATCTCCATTGTTCTGCCTTTGCATTGTGCTTTGTACTTCTTGATTTCTCTGGTGTCAGTGAGTATTCTTTGAACACTTCTGATATTGAAGTTTGTGCTATAATTTTCCAATTGTTTCAGAACTGTGGTCACCAGGCTGTCAAGCTGGTATTGAGAATTTGTTGTTGTAGGAAATTGATCTAGGCATAGTTGTTTTTCAGTTTTGGTCCCCACTGTTCTGGAAATATTTGTTAGACCTCAAGACCTGTCAAATAATTGTTTGGACCCTCCTCAACAGAGCCACAAGCCATTAAACAAAAGAAAAATATATTTTTATATAACCAGTATCCTCATGGTTTAGGCCATCTGGTCTGAATTAAAATAAACTTAAAATAAGCTTTTTTTCTCTAAAGCTCCACTTAAGGGTGTTGAAACACAACCATTTCCATCCTTTACTTTAATAATAGCTTAGCTCTCAGGGCAGAGTCATGCCATTTTTATTAATGCCCCTCTTAGACTCGTAATCCTTAATAATAACTTGCATTATTTATTAGTAACATAATTAAAATATAATAAAGATTGTTGGATATCCTAAAGTATTTGCTTGCCTAGAGACTGGGCCTGCTTATTTATTTACTTCTGTGGCAATTTTTATTTTGTTTTATTCTGAAATAAACATAGTATTATGTAGTATCTTCAAGTTCTCAGGTGGTCTTCCATCCCAGCATTGATCTAACCCAAACTGCTTGGCATCATTGAAATAGTTGAATTGCATGTCTTGAGACTGAGACTTGAAAGCAATTGAATGCATTATCACAGCTGGTTGTTTCCATTCCTTCTGTTGTTATTGTTGTTTTTTTGGGTGTGGAACAGTCAGACCCCTAAAAGTTCAGTCTCCTACAGAAACATTATTTTATGCAACAGTCACCATGATAATTTGATCATCACTACATCTCTCCTTTCCCACTATCTGCTTGAACTTTGTGCAGAGAATCCAGAAGTGAATCAGATGAACAACATCTGTTCAAATAGGTTCCCATGGAAAAAGAAACTTATTTATAAAATAACGAAGGGGTGGAAAATACTCTAATCCAATACCGATACATTTTTGTCCTAAAGCATATTCTTCAGATTTTTTGAAAATTTTCTTATTTGCGTAACAATAAATAATGAAACAATGTTATCACAATCCAAACCTTATTTATCAAAAGAATAACTGATATTATTTAGGCTACTCAGTTAAAAACAAGGAAACAAGCAAACAACAGATAAGAGATTTTCTCTTTACACTAGCTGCTTTATGACTTTCTTCTCTTTATCGTCTTTAATATAATTAAATTTTAATTATTTTAATTAAAAGTATTTAATATTTAACTAAAATATAATTATAAATTTATCATAATTATAAAATTATAATTTTTAAAAAAACATTTAATTTTTAAATCTTTAATTTATAATTTAATATATATAAATATAATTAATATAATTCTATTAAAGAATTTCTTCCATCTTTCTTCGAATGAAATTAAATGTCTCATAACAGATTCAATCAATGATATTGCTGCTGTAATATTCTTTTCAAATTTTTATAATATCCTGTGTACATTCTATTCGCTGGAATAATCCTATTTGCTCTGTTGATGGTTCTTTCCTCACTTCTTTTGTTGCTTTCCCAATATTAGGTAGCTGTCTCCTTAACTGTGTAATTCAGAAAGGTGACGCACCAGGACCCCTGGTGGTGCGGTGGTTAGAATGTAGTATTGCAAGCTAACTCTGTGTTGTGACTCCGACCCCCGAGCCCGTCTTATCAGAGGGAGAAGACTCTGAAAGTGAAGGAGAGGAGTTGGCAAGGCCTCCCTCTCCAGGACCCTCCTCTCTGGCAATGCCTCAGGTGTCTTCCGAAGGAGAAGAGATAGGCCAGGAGCCAGGCACTTCCGAGCAGCCGCAGTTAGACAGCGACGGAGATAAGTCTTGGCTGGATCCCCGACAGCGTCGGAAAGACAAGCGCACGCAGCAGAGAAGGAGGCGTGCCAGAGATTAAGCTGAGTCACTGGACCACACCCCACAGGGGATAAAAGGGGATGTGGTGGCCATTTGGGCTTTGTGACGGACAAAATGGAAAGCTAGCAAGTCATTCTGCATTTCTGGAACTTTGTTATATGCTCTGCTTGGATTGATTCTTGGACTGGACTTGACTATTCTTTGGCTTTTGTGGACTTACTTTGATGTTTCGGTTGGAGGAGATAAACCTCCCTTTGTAAGTTGGCAAGCAGCCACTGGGTTGCTGCCAGTTCTGTTATCAAAGGAAATTCTTGTCTGCTGGTTTATTTTAACTCTTGGTCACTGGTGTGCGTGTGTGAGATGGGGACACTCTGCGTGTGTGAGATGGGGACATTCTGCTCACAGCCAAGAATTCGATCTTAACAGGGCTCAGGTTGGCTCAGCCTTCTATCCTTCCCAGGTCAGTAAAATATGGATCCAGATTGTTGAAGGCAATATGCTGATATTTGTAAACCACCCCAAGAGTGCTGTAAAGCACTATGGAGTGGTATATAAGTAAGTGTTATTGCTAAAAGTGCTATTGCTATTGCTACAGCAACAAAAATAAGAGTTCCTTTTTTCCCCCTTAATTATTTAGACACATCCTATTATTTGTAATGCTATAGTAACGTGATCTTTTGCATCTTTCCCTTCACCATTTGTTTAAGAAAATCCATCATTCAGCCCTCTTAGAAAGTTAAACATTCCTCTTTCCTACAAAGGTGTTTGTTTTGTCAATTAAGTCCATACTACTTTAAAATAATATTTCAAATATAATATGTCCCTTAATCCATTTTAAATTTCCATAATTCAATTTTTTTACAAACCTTTTGCTTTCAATTAATTTTAAATCCTTATAATCATTTATTTGCACTTCATTTTGATCTTGTCCCAAGTTGAAGGAACACTTACCAGATGGTTAATTGCTCTCCTGTTTAGAAGATCTCTATAACTAGCAAAATACATTGCAAATGTGTGGTAGAACCTAGGGTTTGGGTTGAGCTCAGTGTCCTTAAAGCAGACTCTGTCTGAGGTTCAGAACCTGATGTGTCTTCCTCAGCTTCAAGGGATTATTTGCAGCCTGCAGATTTTCTACAGCCTATGGATTTTCTTGCAAAAAGCAGAAAACGAACCCTTTAAAATAGACCAATTAGATATTTATTTTTTTAATAATAATTTTTATTAAACAGTTTTTTTTAAAAAAATGTTTTACAATTTCCTTCTTTACAATTAGATATTTCTAACCTCCATGTTTCCCTAACACATTTAGGGAATTTAGCTTTTTTTAAAAAAAAATCTGACTGCTATATTAATTTTTCCACCTACTTAATTTACCTCCACAGTGTCTAAAAGAAATATTTGCTTGAAAGTGTGGGAAAAATTCAATGATCATTACTTAATAAGATCAATAATTTTAAGGGGGTGAAACTGAGTACACATTTTCAGCTTTAGGACAGCCTTTGCAGATCTAACAACTTAGGAGAACCCATTCCTATTGATTGCCCTGTTCTCCTTCACAGAACTCTGCTTCTCCTGTGTGCTAAGCTGAAATTTTAATTCTCTATAATGCTACTGGTTGCAGCTTTTTTATTTGTTTTTGTAAAGAAGTTTTTCTCTCAGTACTTTAGATGCCATCACTTTTTTTTAAATAGCTTCTCCTGCTCTGCTCATTTTCTTTTATACATTTAGATACAGGCATTTGTGTAATGGGAAAGATAGGAAGTTCTGGAATAGTATTTCAGAACTTGCTGAATAATAAAAAGTAGGACTTATTTATTTGTAGATGAAAATTCAGACTATCCATAAAGGAGCTGTACTTGCTACATTCCTGAGGTACAACAACTGGCTTGGGTTTCACTTCAAATAATTCCAGTTCGAGTGTGTGTAGGAAAGTTGACCAATCTCAGGCTTGGAGTCTACCACGTTAATTCTGGGTGGCCAGTTCCAGTGGGAACTGGAAAAGAGTCTCTCTGCAAGCAGACATCTTCTCAGGCCGAGCAATCCAAATTGTCTGTCTCAGTTCATTTTATGCAACTTTCATTCCATTTCAGGAAGTAGCTGGCATATGCAGAAGTGTTTTCACCTTAATATATAATATGACAATTCTTGTTTATGGATGAAATAGCTATTCCAGCTACCCTTGATGGTGCTCTTAAAGGAAATATGCAGTACACTTTTCAATGAGATTCTCTGAATGCCTTCAGACATTTGATTGCATAATCTGATACAGCCCATTGCAATTCAGGATGCCAGTACAACAATCCTTAGGTAGTGGGGGAGATTATGTGTAAGGGAAGAGATAAAGATAATAACTATTTTACTTTTCTGAACAATATTCATTTGTGTCCCTACTGGAAACCATATTTGCCTGTAGTAACTCCCCAGGGTATAAAATGCATAATATTGAAATTATAGTTAAGGAGAAGAGAAGAAGTGGGAAAGTGAAGAAAGGAATGCTATTTGGAAATAATTGAAATTGACTTTAAAGTCCAAAGTTGTCCTTATTATGACACAATGGGCCCAATGCCATGCCATTTAGTGCTATTGTTCAGGGATAAGATATAGGATTGCTAAAGAATAAGGCAGCTTTCAGATATGATTGTTTAGTAGTGTTATAATTGCTAAATAATTTACAAGTAGGAACTTCTTTCCACAAGGGCTTGCTCCATTAATCCCCTAAAACAAATTCTCCTCATCATGGATCAAGACTGTTGAGTCCAGCCTTGCCAAACTAGGCTTCTCCCCAGCTTCAATACTCAAGATGGACTACGGCCTAGCAAGACAAACCTTGTGACAAAGGGTGGAGGACATCGAGAGGCAGGTGGACTTAGGAAAAGCGCCACTGTTTCTGGCTCCAGATGCCATTAGATGTGTTTTTGCTCCTGCCAGCTATCTTAGTCAGTTGGAATCAGCAAACCACTGGAAAGCATTTTCGCTCACATGGTGCCATGCACTTCCATTATCCACCCTGTACGGCAAGCATAAAAGGATACCATTAATGAAAAGACTCTGTTCCTGTGGCTCAGGAGAGGTGGAGACTATGGGTCACATGCTCCTTAGATGTTCCTTTTATGCAGAGATTAGGGGAAAAAAACATATTCTGCCAATAACTGCTAGATATCCTGGCCATTCTGACACTACCTATCTTCAGTGGCTGCTTAAGGATGAACAGTCCATAATTACAGTGCAGGTGGCTGTACTGTAATTATGGACTGTTCATCCTTAAGCAGCCACTGAAGATAGGT
>WNWU01000017.1:32722928-32753237 GCA_012654045.1 Ptyas mucosa
AAACTGGGAGCCTGAAGGACAAGGGAGGCGTGGCCTAAACTCTTAAAGGAACACTACGCTCAGTCAAGCACGAGCAGACAGCGAAAGCCCAGGAGATGAATTGACATGCAGCGCTACGAAAAAGGACGTTCAGGTGAGCAACGTCCATTCTGCCAATAACTGCTAGATATCCTGGCCATTCTGACACTACCTATCTTCAGTGGCTGCTTAAGGATGAACAGTCCATAATTACAGTGCAGGTGGCTAGATTCTGCAAAGCAGCACTGGGGATTCATAGCAAACACGTATCTTCTTCACCATAATTATGTTATATAACAAATGTGGCAAATACTTTGCACTGCTTAGTATTTTCCCTTTTAGCGTTGAACCTACAATGGGTCACACAGTTTATGGATTGCAACTGAAGTATAGTCAGACCATGTATAATTGACAGGCTGGATTTTATTATAGATTTTAGTTGTTATTTACCCTGTTTCCCCGAAAATAGGACCCAACCAGAAAACAAGTCCTAGCATGAGTTTTCAGGATGCTTGTAATATAAGCCCTACCCCCAAAATAAGCCCCAGTTAAGATTGTCAACCAGATGGGTGCATTTAGTGCCGTATTTCCCCCAAAATAAGACCTAACCAGAAAATAAACCCTAATGCGTCTTTTGGAGCAAAAATTAATATAAGACCCGGTCTTATTTTCGGGGAAACACAGTATTATTTTATACTAGAATTTTTAATTGTATATTCACTGAGCATTTTTATTTCTTCTGGTCTCTGGTCTAAGACTGTAATAAATTGATTTATTGATACAAGTAGGAACTAACTTGAAGTGGTTGAAAGCAAGTGGTTGAAAGCAAGTGGTTGAAAGCAATAGGACTGGACACAAGGAAATCAAGTTTTAAATAACAGCTACTTCACTAACAAAGTTTTAACACCTAGCAATATCTTAAAACAAAGTGAGAGACCTGTGTTTGTCTAGATCGTTTAGAATATAAATCTCATCATTGGCTGTGTTGTCTGCATTTGCGGAATTATAGAGTTCAGCAATGTCTAGGAGACCACGGATTCCCCACCACACATTAAACAATAAAAGATGACAAAAGCTTCATTTAGACTGGGTAGGAAAGAGGTCCAGAAATGTTTGGTGAATTTTGGAACAAATTATGGCCAGAGTAGTAAATTCAAACTCGGCATTTTATAGTGATTTAGGTAGTCTGCTCCATTAGATGGGTTTTATGTTATAAGGGACGTGGTGGCTCAGTGGCTAAGACGCTGAGCTTGTTGATCAAAAGGTCGGCAGTTCAGTGGTTTGAATCCCTAGTGCCACATAACGGGGTGGGCTCCTGTTACTTGTCCTAGCTTCTGCCAACCTAGCAGTTCGAAAAATGCAAGTAGAAAAATAGGGACCACCTCTGGTGGGAAGGTAACAGCGTTCCATGTGCCATTGGCAATTAGTCAGACTGGCCACATGACCATGGAGACATCTTCAGACAGTGCTGGCTCTTTGGCCCCTAGATCTATGTGGCCCCTAGATCTATGTGTTTTAATATGGCTGTACACTGCCCTGAATCCTTCAGGAGAAGGACGGTATAGAAGTCTAATAAACTTAAACTTAAACTAGAGTTGGGAATGACTAGCACATATGTGCGAGGGGAACCTTTACCTTTACCTTAGCTCCTCTGGTAACTAGCACGAAAAATTAAAAATTGTACCATTTTGATAGTCTGGGACATTGTTACTTTTCATTTGTTACATTTATAATCTACCCTTCATCCATGGACTCGAGCCAATTTACCTGAGGATATCCTTCCATTTCATCCACACCACAAAAATCTTATGAAGTAATTTGGGCTGCCTCAATGACCCAGTGGATTTTTATGGTGAAGAGTGGACTGGAATTGGGTGTCCTGACTTCTACACCCACATTTCATGCTGTTTTTCTTGTCTCAGAAAGTCCCAGATGTCTACAGAAGGACTGAGGAGATACTTCAAGTAGCATCCAAGCCACTTCATATTTATGAAATTTCTGAACCATGTCTCATTTGTATTTGTTGTGTAATCTTCTTTCTGTACTATATTTGAGAAGTTTGTGATATCAAATGAGTGGCTGGATTATTCTATAGTTCAACAGCAATATGTATTCAGGGCATCATTTGCCAATGCAAATTAGCTATTCAGATCTGCTGCAAACAACAAGTGAACTGTTGAGATGCTTGAATGAGTTATGGCTCTTTTTGTGATTTACTGTTTCCTATGTGAATGCCAAACTTTCTCCAATACAGAAAAGCTGCACTATTTCCAAAACAAAGCAAAAAACAAAAAACAAAAAACCCAACATCCAGTCTGTGCTTAACATCTGTGTCTCACATCTGAGAACAATGACTCCCCCCCCTAATTGTTGGATTACCCTGTAATACCAGAGATAGTTGTGTCTCTTCAGCTAAATTGTCACAAGGCCTATTTTTCTATAAGTAGAAAAATGACAAATTCCACAACAAGGAAAACGGAAGGGCATAATCAACTAAGCCTTTCCACATCTCTCTCCTTAGGGATGGTTGATGGAAAGATTTTTATGAGGATTATCACGCTATCCGTGGTGCTAAGAAAACTGATTATTATAAATTTCTTTAGCATCTTTTGTGCTCAGAGTGGCCTTGCACTCCTTTTATCATTTATCCCACTACTGTCCCTTTGCCATAAAGGAAGTCTCTGATGGTCTCCTTTCATGATTATCCTTTGCTAAGAGAGGGTAGCAAAAGATAATCATGAGGGGGTGGGGGGGACAGAATATTCTGAGAGGGTAGCTTTTCACAAGAGCAGCCTGAGTAACGTTGAAGAACAATCTGAAGGAAATAAGAAAGAGACAGAATCACTGACAGGGTTTGGAATCCTGTTAATGTTATGGGTGAGAGGAAAGAGGAGATGGCAGGAAGGAGGTTACCTTAAGGTTATCTTGGAAAGGAGCCCTGGTGGTGCAGCAGACTAAAGCACTGTTATTAACATCAGCTGCCTGCAATTACTGCAAGTTCAAATCTCACCAGGCTCAAGGTTGACTCAACCTTCCATCCTTTCTAAGGTAGGTAAAATGAGGACCTAGATTGTGGGGGCAATAAGCTGACTTTGTATAAATATATACAAAAAGTATGAAGGCTATTGCTTAACGCATTGTAAGCCACGCTGAGTCTCTGGAGAAGGGCGGCATATAAATCAAATTAAAAGAAAAATGAAATAAACTTCTGTGTACTTTGCACACCAGAGTTTACATCAATATCATATATAGTGCTTGCACTAATAGTTAAATGGCACGGGGAAGGGTAAGTGGGGAGACTGCCTGTGCCTATGGAATTTGTACCCCTGGGGTATATAGTTGATCTAGTTTGGGTTGTATGTTAGATAGCCTCTCTGACTTCTTTAAAAAAAAACCTCAGCTTCTTTTTAATTTAGAGGACATTTTAGATTTGTATTAGTCTATAATGGCCCTGGGTTATCTTCTATTTGTTGTTGTTTTTTTATGGCAGAATTGCTTGCTGAAGCAAAATGAATTCATTTTTCCCCACTGTTCTTCATTGTACTTCATTGTTTAATATTTTAATACAGGCATAGAGTTTAAAATGCTTATTACATTTTGAATGTGAATGTCTCTGTGAATTACATAATAAATATATCACATTTATATGGCTATGTATTTTGCAGAATGGTCGCTGTTACAATCTCTCCTGGGAGGTGAATAGCACATCATAAAAAAAGGGTAGCCAGGTTTTGCATTCACAAAAATCTCAGGAGAAGAGCTTCCATTGCTTGCCTGGTATTTGGTGTTTTATCTCTGAGTTGCAGCTGAGTTTAAGGGCAGTATATAAAGTTGTTGCTTAAAGGGAGTTAATTGTGTGTGTGTTTTCTCCTATGCATATATAATGCATTATGATACTTATAGGGAGCAGACTGGTCATATATGGCAGCTTCCATAAATAACAAGCATATACCAAGCTTATGCTGAAAACCAATAGGCCCATCATGAACACAAGGATAGTGCTCATTTATATGTTCTCTATACAAGTATGGTAGTCCTCAAGGCAGTGGTGAAATCTAAAATTTGTTACTTCTGGTTCAGTGGGCGTGGCTTGGTGGGGAGGGGGGTTATATGACTGGGTGGACATGGCCATTTTTTTTTAACCTTTAAAACCATTTTTTCTACAAAAAATGCTTTCAAAAGGCTCTGACTATCCCAGCTGAGTTGCCTGATCGTCAGAGGGTTTTTTAAAAACCCTCTGCCAATCAGGCAACTCTGCTTGGATTGTCAGAGCTTGGATTGTCAGAGGCATTTAAAAGAAAAAAAAAGTTTTTTTTCTTTTAAATGGCTCTGATGATCCAAGCTGAGTTGCCTGATTGCTGATCAGGCAACTCAGCTGGTATCGGCAGAGCTTGGATCGTCAGAGGCATTTAAAAGAAAAAAAGCCTCTGATGATCATGCGGCTTAGCTGGGCATGGGGGGGGGGCAGGGATTTTTGCTACCTGTTCTCCAAACCACCCGCCTCCATTGCTACCAGATCGGGTGATCCGGTCCAAACCGGGAGCATTTCACCCCTGTCTCAAGGTCATTCATTTAGTGACCGTTCAAAGTTACAACTGCACTGAAAAAAGTGGCTTATGACCATTTTTCATACTTACGACTGTTGCAATATCCCTCTAGTCACATGATCAAAATTCAGATGCTTGGCAACTGACATCTATTAATGATGATTGCGGTGTCCTGGAACCATCTACCACCTTTTGCGAACTTTTTACGAGCAAAGTCAGTGGGAAGCCAGATACACTTAGCAACCCTGTTACTAAAAACTTCTGCAGTGATTCACTGAACAACTGTGGCAAGAAAGGTTGTATAATCAGGAAAAATTCACTTAAAAACTGTTTTGCTTAGCAATGGAAATTTTGGGCTCAATTGTGGTCGTAAGTCAAGGACCCGCATAATGCCTTTTTTTTTTTCTATTGCTGTCTTAGGATTCCAAATATAGCAATCTTGGAGTATATTTATCTACATCTTCCAAATAAATAGCCATAACTTTTGGTTTTGATAAAAAGCAAGTAACAAATCTTCTAAATATAAATAAAATTTCAGGCTTGAGGTTACAGTTTCATTACTTGTCCTGAATAATACCGTTTAAGCATAGAAAATTTATACAGGGGAGAAGAGAGAACTATGGCTGAAGATTATCAGTTTGGGAAGTTCTAAATGTTTCCCACAAATTCTGGGGAAACCATAAAGCAAGAAGAACTGATGGCAAGTGGACCAAGGCAGTCATAGAATGGATCCCACTTGATAAAAAGCATCCACGAAAGAAACCTAAAACAAGATGGATCGATGACATCAGCAAATATTCCAGGCCCAATTGGCAAAAGAAAGCTCAGGACTGTATAGGCTGGAAACATGCGGAACAGGCCTTCATCCTCCAGTGGATAGACCATGGCTAAAATGAGGAAGTGTTTCTGTTAAACATGGGAGAAGAATGTAACAGAATTGCTAAGAATTCCTGTAACTTACTCTAGACCAGGGCTGTCAAATACGCAGCCTACAGGCCGGATGCATCACACACTGGCCACGCCCACACCCGTTTAGCGAAGGGGGGAAAAAGTCCTGATACATCACGTGACAATGCCATGGCAACGTGAGTTTGACATCCCTGCTCTAGACTCAGAACAGAACCATGGTGCTGTTTACTAACCTCATAGGCACTGTTGTTGTGTGTGATGGTTTATTTAGAAATAAAATAGCTGGCAGCTCTTTTCTTATGCATTCATCTCCTAGTCTTCCATCAAAAATGTGTTAATGGGATGCATCATAGCACAGAAACAACTTTGGTCATTAATGATCTTTTCATTCCACACTGAAGCTCTTTCTGCGGGCTTATCTCAGTGTCTTTTGTTATGAGAAACAGTTGATATTTTCTCAGAGTTAAAAGGCAGTAGATCAAGATTAAGGGTTCCTCTTAGTTCAGTGATTAGTAAACAATAATGGCACTATTAATGCTCCATCTTTAAGAGCCGTTCATCATGCAGCACACTGGTGGTATGCTGACAAAAGTCATTAATGTTAAGTGGGTGTTTGTTTGTCTTTAAACATCCTTTTTGCATTTATTCTTTCGACACAAAATACATCACATTTTGTTTCAGTAAATGGAAGGAAAGATATTTTATGCTAAAATAAGATGTCTTGTGATTCTTAGAAGGAAATACTTTCTAAAATACTTTGTATCTTTTAAACAAAATTTTGAATAGCATGTAAGCAGGAAAAGAAGGGATGTAAATGTATAGAATTTAATATAATTTATATAGAGATACATGAAATAAATCTCTTTTGTGGACAGGAATGGAAACCTTATCATGAAGGCAGAGTGAGGTACCTCCCACAGACAGGTGATTTTGGTCTTCATTGATTATTTGTGCTTTTATAAACATTTAGTTTTTACTGCCAGGGAGGAAGAGAGGTGCTTGTGAGATTTTCTGTCTCATCTATCAATATAATTAGATTGATGTGGCTGTTAGGCACCTTGCCTTGTTGTAGTGTCTTCAGGTAGCAAAATACCTCCCAGTTCTTCCCCAACTGCTAATCAAATATTTGGGCTGTACCTCATCATATATTGAGTCTCCAGAGAAAGTAATGTTGTTCTATGCAAAAAGACTTTTTGAATAGAAAACTAAATATTAGAGAGGAAAAAAATTCCAGCCTTAACATAATAGTTTTGGTATTCAAGGGATACACATACTATGGGTATGTGGGTGGGTGTTATTCTCCCTCCCTCCCTCTATGTATACCTATATACATACATATGTGTGTGTGCATATATTTTGTATATGTATATGTCTGTCTGTCTGTCTGTCTCTGTCTTTCTGCCCACCCACCCACCCACCCATTCATTCATCCATCTATCTATCTATCCAGGGGTGGGGTCTACTTACCTTTACTACCAGTTTGCAATGGGGCCCTGCACGCGCACTTCCTTCACTCGCACGCATGCTCTTCTGCGCAAGCACAGAAGCTTCTGCACATGCCCAGAAGTGTTTTGATGACATCAGGGTCAGTGGGCGGAGCCTCACACCGGTTTTACTACTGGTTTTATAGAACTGGTGCAAACCGGGCGCAACCCACCACTCTATCTATCTATCTATCTATCTATCTATCTATCTATCTACTGTTCTGTCCCTGTCCCCCACAAGCACAAACCCACACAGACAGACGAGGGTTAAATGACTGGCACACATGGAGGTTTCGTTATCAAGGCTTGGGCAGCCCTATGGGAACTGGCTGCCAAGTTCTTTACTAAACAAGAGGGGGGGGTATTCCTTCACCAGATAACAAACACATACACACCAGCTGGGAAAAACACAGTCCAAATTCCAATCCTTGAAGCCGACTGAGGTTTGACACCAAGAAACTAACAAGAATGAAACTTTGTCCGTCACAGAATTCAAACTGCCACCCCACTCCTTTATATAGCCTGTGGGGTGTGGTCCAGTGACTCAGCTAATCCCTGGCATGCCTCCTCATTTGCTGGGATCTTTTAGCACGCCGACGCTGACGTGCGTCCAGCCACAGCCTGTCTCCCTCATCACTTTCCGACCGATCGGAGACACCTGGCTCCTGGCTAATCTCCTCTCCTTCGGCCGGCAGCTGAGGAATTGCCAGAGAGGAGGGGCCGGGGGAGGGAGGCCTGGCTGGCTCCTCTCCTTCATGTTCGGAGCCTTCTTCCTCCGATGCGATGGCCTCGGGGGTCGGAGCCACAACACCTACCTACCTACCTACCTACCTACCTACCTACCTACCTACCTCTGTATGGAGTGTTTAAGGTTCTTATGCTGACTTTGTGCAAACACTAATGCAAACTACATGTTGTTTTATGCTCTTCCATACACCGCCTTAAACACTAGTTATGTGCCGTTTGCAATTTGTGCTGGCATTCGTGTTTGCTTATCATCCTTTTCATCACTCTGTACAAGAATAATCCAGTCATCAGGGTCTCGATGAATGGATTCTTTGCTCTAAAGCATGGCTTGTTTTTTGTTTGAGCTTGCCTCATGCTGTGTTTCCCTTGAAAAGGAGTGCATAACTGCAAATGGAGTTCATATTGTATAAATTGGCTTTCTAAAAGGCATTTTTAGTGATGATGTTCTGGGTGGGAATGGGTAGCTAGTGCTTTCATGACAGTTGCTAACTTGATTAAATTACTAATACATAGTTATTAACTTAATTAAGTTTTTATGACAGTCACTCATGGGGAAGGGCTCCTAATGGTCCCACCCTTATAGACCTTAATTTTAATAAGATTTAATTTTTTAAAGTGCCAAAATATCTTCCCATTGGAATATAGGTCAGTTGTCCATTTGCCAATTCCTATTAGTTTTTCATTCTAGTCAATGGTTTGTTTGCTTTGCACTGAACTAAATTAACTTCCAAAATAACATTTAGGTATATATGACTGCAACTTGATGCTTTTTTTAAAATCTAGCATATTTTTCACAAATTTTATTTCCTGTCTTTAGCTTTATAGATGATTTTCACTTAATGACTGGTCATTTAACAACCATTCAAAGTTACAATGGTCTTTAAAAAAAATCTACAGGTAGTCCTTGACATATGACTGTAATGGAGCTTGCCCATTATGATTGCATGTTGTGATGGCTATTAAGCAAGATGGCTTCACTTAATGACTCCACCCCTGCTCTCCCGATGCATTCATTAAACAAATTCAAAGGTTGTTCAGTGGAGCACAGGGTTCCTCAGGAAGGGAGAGGCCAAGAGCCAGCCCAAACCTGCTTGTCCCAGGTCTTCCAAGGCATCCCTCACTTCATGAGATGCCCTATGCCAGTGATGGCTAACCTTTTTGCCGTTGCGTGCCACAAGCGGGGGAAATATGGGGGGTCACACACACGTGTGCCCACACCCATAATTCAATGCACCCCACCCCCCTGTGCATGCGCACACGACCCCTCACGCACTAGCCCTTAACCCTAACACCCGCTTTTGGCACATTATGGCACAGTGGGCCTGGTAGGCCCATTTTTCGGTCTCCTGAGGCTCCAGAACCTTTCTTGGAGCCTGGGGAGGGCGAAAACAGCTTTCTGCACCACCACCCGGAGGCCTTCTGGAGGTCAGAAATGGCCCATTTGCCAACTTCTGGTGGGCCCAGAAGGCCTGAAAATCAGGTGGCCAGCGTGTGCATGTGTGCCGGAGCTGAGCTAGAGCAACACTCGTGTGCCCATAGATATGGCTCCGCGTGCCACTGGTGGCACGTGTGCCATAGGTTTGCCATCATGGCCCTATGCTCTACTTCCAGCCTCTCAGGGATCCCACAGCCCTTGGGTCTGCTTTCTCCCCTCACCAGGGCCTGGCAGACCTTAGGCATGATTCCCACCCCACTAGGCCCCACAATCTCCTCCTTACTTACCCTTTGAAGAGATCCAAAGCCTTGCATTGCTGTATCACATGTTCACATGAAGCAATTCCAGAAGCAGCCACCATGTGCCCAGGACCACAATTCAATGCAGATGCTGGGAACATGGCGGCTTCTGGAATTGCACTGTATGGCCACATTATCAACTACTTCTTGGTCTTCACAGCACTGCATAAAGGGCCAGACTCCCAGTGTATTTGCAACCTGACCTCCATGTTGCAATCTGACCTGCTGCAGCTCCCCTACGGTCATGTGATTACATTATAGGCAGATTTACAACTGGTTGCAGGATCATGTGGTCATGTGATAACAGTTTGTTATTTTTTTTGGGGGGGGGCTGACTTTCGCAGAAGATAGCATTCATTTAATGATCACATAAGTTCACTTAAATACCATGTAATTTGTTTAAAATTCCAGGCTCAATTGTGGATATAAGTCAAGGACTACCTGCATTTGTTTTAAAATACACTGCATTTAATTCATTGCCTTCTCTTTAGACTCTGTGATAGTGAATCCTATTTTTTTAAAAAATGTTCACTAAAATATGGAGGAAAGCCTTTAGTTATATTTTTTATATTGAGCAGGATACAAATAGTTTAATAGTCTAGTAACCTGTCATTCTGATTTAATTTATACTTCATTTACACATCTAATTTTTACCGCGGCCAATAATTTAGAACTTATTTAGAACTCAGAGGTAAGGTAGATAGATATATAGAGATAGGGATAGAGATATATACACACACATATATATACATGTCCATACACACCCACCCACACATATATGTATATTGTTTCAGATCTTGTGAGAAAGATAGAGAGAGAAGATAGACAACATTTCTTATGTAAACTCATGTGCTTTTATTCTGAAACAGCACCGTTACCGTTACAGTGAGAATTTGATATGCAAGTTTATAGCATAAAAAATTCCAGACTGAGATTAAAAATGATGGCCTATATCCTAAACCCTACCCGGGTTTTGCACTCCCTTAATTTTGGGCTTTGAAAAACAAGTAAGTTATGTCTTAATCGTGTTATGCTTGGTTTTCCCTCATGTGGTTTTATGCCAGTACAGAGCATTACTGTACTATTTCTATTTCCTTTTGCGGGCTTGCATGGATTATGGATTAAAGCATGCTAAAATACTCCGTACTGCAAGGAGAAGGAAAAAGAGAAGGAGCGTAAAGCACAACAGTTCTATGTGTGTTTATGTAGAAGTAAATCCTACTGAATACATTGGAATTTATTTGCAGGTAATTGTAGATCAAGTGCAGCCTGAGTTTAGTTTCAACCGTAGAAGATTCATACAAGCTTCTTAAACATTTTTATGCACCTTAAAACTATCACAGAATCTGCGATTCTGGAGTGAGTGTATAATTAGTCTTATTTTATGATGCTACATTTGCTTTCTTCATATGTTTATGCAAATTCATTTTTTGCTTTGTGAAATTGGTTGGAGAGGGTTGGTGATGCATATTGATTACTCAGGGCATAAACACATTATTTTACAGCTGCGAGGAAGGTGATAGGCAAGTCCACAGGGAGCCATGTAAAAATAGGGTCTGACAGTGAAAATCATAATCTGAATCATAAGCATTGCCTTCAGAACAGAGAGATGAAAGCCAAGTTTTCCCACATTAACTTCACAGCCAATAATTAGACATTGACATTGGCAGCGCTGCAGTGATAGACTTCCTAGTAGCTGGGGGTGAACTTTTATATTGAATTGAACAAAGATCACCTTATTATTTTGCTCTAGCAATTTAAGTCTCTCTCTGTGGTTAAAATAGATAGGCTACTCTTTGGCTTTCCCTAGGATGGGGCTGAACAACTTTTTGATTATCAAGGAAGTACTAAAAAATTTTATAGAGCAGATGGCTGCCACGTGGATGTGATCATATCACTCATATGGGCAAACAAACGTGCATTTTGGTGGAATTTGGAAAGGAGGGAAGGGGGGGGGTCTTTATTTTTTAAATGTTAGATGCCTGCTCTAAGAATTACACTATAGTTTGCATCTGTACTCTGTTTCAAAATAACAGGAAACTGTGCTGTCAGGTTTTTTAGGAATCATAGCCGGAGGAATCGCCAAAGGATAGGAAGAAAAGGCATTGGGTTGCATATGGCATTTGCATTGGGACAGGAAACATGAAAGCATTTTATGGTATCATAAATTTCCTTCATTATAATGAGGAAATGGTGATATTCCCATTAGTTAGAACTGCAGGAAAACCGTCAGTTGTTATTCATACAGGAATTCATACAGGAGTTTCTAACTTCCTCTCTTTAAAAGCCCCTGTAGATGATACTGGCTAGAGCAGTTCTCCAGCTACTATGGAAGCAGAGAATGAGCCCAGAGAAAGAACAATAGCAGCAGCAATAGTACTTAAACTAAATACTACTGTATTTTTCGGAGTATAAGACACACCTTTTCCCCTCAAAAGAGAGGGTGAAAATCTGGGTGCGTTTTATACTCCAAATGTAGCCCCACCCAGCTTCTCAAACAGAGATTTCAGAGGTTGAAAAAAGCATCAGAAACGAAGCTTCAGAAAAGAAGCCCCCAACAGAGCTTCAGAGACTTTTTTTCTGAAGCTCTGTTTTGGAGGCTTTCAGAGGCAGGAAAAAAAGCAATAAAGAATAAAGAAAAGAAAGGCACAGTGCTCACAACCAAGGAACCCGTTGCTAAAATTCACCTCTGGGAACAGCTGATTGGGGGTATTCTGGGAGGCCGATCCACCTGCCAATCAGCTTTTTTCTTATTTTCCTCCCAAAAAACTAAGGTGCGTCTTATACTTCGGTGTGTCTTATATCTGAAAAATATGGTACTTCATAGTGCTTTGCAGCCCCCTCTAAGCAGTTTACAGAGTCAGTCTATTGCCCCCAACAAACTCAGTCCTCATTTTGTGGAAGGCCGAGTCAACTTTGAGCCAGTCAGGATCAAACTGCTGGCAGTGGGCAGAGTTAGCCTGCAAAAGGAGCCTGAGTGGCGTAGCAGGCTAATGCCTCCTATTAAAGCAGCATTTAACATCCAGCTGCCTGCAATTACTGTGAGTTCTAATCTCACCAGGCTCAAGGTTGACTCAGCCTTCCATCCTTTCTAAGGTGGGTAAAATGAGGACCCGGTTTGTGGGGGCAATAAGCTGACTTTGTATAAAATATACAAAAGTATGAAGGTTATTGCTTAACACATTGTAAGCCGCCCTGAGTCTCCGGAGAAGGGCGGCATATAAATAAGAATAAAAAAAATTTTTTTAAAAAAATACTGCATTCTAACCACTGCGCCACCATGGCTTTTACAGAGCAATGCATCACAAAGAGGGGCTTAAAAGAAGTATTACAAGTCAGAAATGACATAAATAAGGTCAAAAAAAATTTTTTTAAAGCAAAATCTGTACAGGTAGTGCTCAGTTTATGACTCTAATGGAGCCCAGAATTTTGGTCATAAGTCATGATGGTCATAAGTCAAGGCTGATTTTATACCATTTTAATGGAAGTCATTAAGAGAACTCCACTGTCATTAACTGAATCAAATGTATTCCTATAGTAATTTTTTTTTGATCAAAAATTAGCGCAAAAAAGCTGGAAACCAGCAAAAAACAATATAGATCGCAGAATGCTGCAAATGGCGGGGTGGTTGCCAAGGGCCTGAAATGTAGTTATGTGATTGTGAATGCGTCTGCAGCCATCAGAACTCTGAAACTGGCTTGTAAGTAGCTTTTGGGGGAAATCCTCCATGACTGCATTTGGTCTCTCCTCCTGACGAGCAATGTGGAGAAAAGAACCTGCGTAAAAAATAAGAAAGAATGAGAAGAGCAGGAACTGAGTGAACGGAGTGGTAGGACCTTAGGCAAAAGTTGCTGACCCTCAGGCTTCCCCAAGGCATGGACTTGGCTCACACTAATCAGAATCTTAATAGATTCTGTACTGCTAGGACTCTTTACCATAACTCAAGAACTGTATCTGTTACCAAAAACTGACAGAATCTTTGAGTTTACATTACTCGAGTGCAGATCCCTCTTTTCCCACATTTCTTTCTGGGTAATGGGAAGCTGATCTATCTTTTCCATACTTGCTCTTAAGTGGCAGTTTCATATTGACCTTCCTTGCAATCCCATCCCTGAATATCTGCCGCTATTAATTCAACTCTGACGCTGATTGCTATTCGAAGCAGTAGCGAGAGAAGCCACGATTATTCACAAGGTTTAGATCTGGGCTGGCCAGACACTGCAATGATCCCACTATTTGAGATTCCAATTATTCAAAAGGACTCCCTGCAGCTGAAGTGTCCAGCAATTTGTTTATTATTGCTGCTTAATGCAATGGTATGTTAATGAAGTTTCTCACAATTCAGTCACTTTGATACCTGCTTTGGTTCAAAGTATGGAAATGTTAGGTAGCCAATGCTAGGTCCATGAGCACAGCCCCACGATAAAAGACTTTTTGAAGGATTGTTCATTTAAATATTTTTGGACGTTAATCCAAAAAGCTCTCACAATAATTTTCAAGAATTAAAAAATAAAAGTGTTTATATGTGTGTGTGTGTGTGTGTGTGTGTGTGTGTGTGTGTCAAACTGAAAACAAAAACCAGCAGAGTCCAAAGAACAAGAAGTTCTACACTGATTTATGCAGTGCAGCAAAGTATCAGTTTGACAAGAAGCTACTGCTTTAGTTGCAAAAAAGTTCTGTTGAGAAGGGTGTTAATTAGCTATATAAACTGCTAGCTACACTTCCTTGCGGAGGAAGTTCTAAAGAGGAAGAGCCACCAATCAGGAGGCTGAAGAACTTCTCAAATGAAGAAATGACAGATTTGATTTACTTGAATAATTTTACCTTTGTTGGAATTCATTAACATTTTTAAAAAGTAGCTAATGAAATACATTGTGTCAAGAGGTTTTTTTTTTACTATTATTATAAGATATGCTCCAAGCATTTTATCTATGGCCTAAATAACTAACTATGAGAAAGAGAAAATTATTTCCTTTTGAACTGAATAATTAACTATAATTACCATTCAAACTATAATTATGGATGTAATGTTGATAAGGCCTGAAGGACCAGAACTAGAAGTGAATTTTACCATTTATAGCTTACAAATCTAACCACTTAGTTTAATTGGAGTTCCAAACTAAAGTAATTATCAGAAACTGTTTTAATATTAATAGACTTGACAGAATTGTCCTTATAATTGTTTAAGTGAATTAGAATTATTGTATTCAGTCCCAGTCGGTTCATAAAAAAAAAAAAACTGAGCATATTTTTTATGTAAACATATTGCATAAAAAACATTGTTTTTTTATTGCACTAACTCAAGACATTTAATTACAGATATATTAAATCTTGCTTCCTGTAGTTTTTTTGAGGATTTAAGAAACATATTTACAAGCACAGTTAGCTTAAAATATGAGTTTATTAAAAAATAATCTGGTAGAATAATATATAATGCATAATATAATGAATAATTAGGATTGTCCATATTAAATAGCATTAAATCTCTTTTTATATTCATTTTGGATACCCAAGAAATATCCCAGTATGTTCTCATTTTTTTATAATCAGTTCCATGAATTTGTCATTTAAAAGCTTAGTTTTTTCCCTTTAATTTCAAGCATTTTTTACTTCTTTTGAAAATTTTGAAATAATGCCCTTTTTCAGCAGCCCCACCCCTACTGGACATAGTGTGTGTGTGTTTGTGTGTAGTATACAATGTATATACTATATACACATACAGAGGATAGACGGACAGACAGACAAAAAAGGTAGTAGGAAACTTCTGTAAATAGCCTGATCTGTGGTTGGCTGGTGAAAACACCACTCATTCGTTACAATTCATTCATTAGAACAAACTTAGGAAGTTCCAGGCTTCTATTCAATGAAAGAGTAGGAAGAGAATAGTAGGTTCCCCAAGAGATCCTATTTAGCATGCTCTCAGTAGGACATAATCAGAAGGGCTTACTTGAACATTGCCAATAAATTGTAGATAACATGCTAACCTTCATTATCTCCTCCAACATTTTGTTGAACAGAATGGATGCATCCTGCACAAACAAAAATGTTACGAAGAGAAAACACTTATTGAAATTGCACAATGCTACACTTAAAACTGTTTGTTTGAAAGACAATTCAGATAGAACAATCTGCCTCGAAACGCAATAAAACATGAACCATTATTTACTAATCACTTAGGTTACTCTGTAATAAAATTAAGTAGACTTTACAGTAATAAAATTAAATTAGTCAGTATGAAGTTTCAGGGCAGCATATGGCTACAATGTTATGCAAATATTTTACTATAAAATTTTTATGTCAGTAAAGAAAGACATCATTCTTTTTTGGCATGTACTTTCAATTTTTTTCCCCATATAATGAGTCTTCTCTCACATTCACAATAAAGTTTAGATAATGAATTTATGCATTTCCCCTACTGATAGGAAAACAATTCAAGCAGTTTTATTTGTTTAGCCTCTAACTCATTATAAACTAAATTATATTGTATATTTAAAATATCTGGTTCTTTTTTTTTTATTAAAAAGTTTTACACAACAAAAATCCCCCCCCCAGTGTTCCCCCCACTCTTTTCCCCCTGCCCCAACTCCCCCACACCCCTTCCCACCCACCCCCAGGCTTCCCAGAGCAAAATACAGGGTATTTCAATTAACAATCATAAACTAACTTAAGCTAACTATCCTTAAGCTAACAAATCCTCCCCTAGGACCTTAACTCCGCTATAAGTAACATAAAATTAACGTTCATTCATAAGCTATTTGATATTTTCTTGTCTGATACTTGTTCTGAATATAATCAATCCATCTTCTCCATTCCGATATATATCTCTCTTGCGTACAGTCCTTTAAGTACGCTGAAATTTTTGCCATTTCCGCCAAGTTTGTTACTTTCAGTATCCACTCTTCAATAGAAGGCAAAGAGTCCTTCTTCCAGTGTTGCGCAACCAACAACCTGGCTGCCAATATTAGATTTAAAATCAATTTAGTCTCTGATGATGTACAATCCATTGTTATACCCAATAAGAACAATTGCGGGGTAAATTTCAACCTTTTTTTCAAGATATTCTGCATCACCCACCAAATTTTTATCCAAAATGCTTTGATTTTCTTACAACTAAATCATATTGTATATTTAAAATATCTGGTTCTTAATACCATTAATTAACACTTTGGTTAGAAATATATGTTTCTGAGATTTGGCTTCTTTCACTGTTATCCCTCAAGTTTATTTTTATCTAAAAGTTAAATGAAACAATGAAATAGAATGTGAATACCCAAATTAGTAAATAAATAAATTCTTTGATTACTTGTATTATATATGTGTGTGTGTCTGTAATAATAATCCTAAAAATCCATGTTGCTACACCGACAAAGAATTGTGTATCAGAAATTATTCATATTCCATGACTAAAGTATATGCATTAAATAGGAAAATGGATAAAATGATGTTATAATAGATAGGCAGCTAGACAGATAAAAATAATAGTTCCCTCCTTTGCAAACCATACTGAATAAATTTGTATGTTAGTCCAAAAACCTATCAGTCCAATATTGTTTGGTCTTTATGCAAGATTCCAAAGTTTTATGCTTTATGTTCAATGTTACTCTAGGAATTATATCAGAGGCCTGATGTAAGCTGTGCATGGCTAGGACCCAACCATTGAATCTGTAGCCTAACAACCCAAACAGAGCATATTAAATGACTTGCAAAACTAGCCTTGGATTTGCTGGCATTTTATTAAAGAATTTCTCCAGCTGAATCAATCAGACACTATTTGGGGACTAAATGACCTTTGATGATATTGGAGTAATCATAGATTTGTGTCAATTGCTGAGATGCCCTCATGAGTCTCATGTCTTCAAAGGTAGCATCTCATAGGTCAAACACACTTAAGAGGGCAGATGAAGGAGCTATCTGTGAAGTTCCCTCAAACCTACTAGAATCTTGGAATGTAGACAAGTTCTTAGCAGCATTCAGCAATTATTTTCCAAATTCTGGCATTATTGCATATTCTCATCAAAGATGAGAGCATGTTCAAATTTGATCATACTCTTTGCAGTTTGATTTATTAGGTTAGGTTTTGTAGAGATGGTTATCAATGAGGCCTTTTTGTTTTGGATCTACAGTATCTCAAAATGTGAGAATATTTTTAAACATATCTATAGTTTGTTTGCCAATAAATGTTTGAACCTTAAGTGCAGATTAATCAGATGTAATTGTACAAGTGTAGGTCAAATTAATTATACAGTACTGTACAGTGGCGCATTGCTACTGGTTCTCCCCGGTTCTTGCGAACTGGTAATTTTGAGTAGTTCGGAGAACCGGTAAATACCACCTCTGCCTGGCCCCGTCCCCAATCTATTCGCTGCCTCCCCCAATCTTTTTGCTGCCTCCCGAGTCCCAGATGATCGGCTAGAAGGAAGAAATCAGGGCTCACTTGACAAAGAAGAGGGAAAAAAAAAAACAAGACACCATCGCTTTAAATTGAGAAGCCAAGAAGCCTCCCAACTGATCAGCTAGAACTGATCCACTCCTTGTAAACCGCTTGGTGGTGGTAGATTGGCAGTTGAGGCCAAGCTGCCTGAAAGCAGTTTCCAATGCTCTCGGTGGTAGCAGAGCAGCAAAAAACTGTTTAAACTCTTGTTGCGGCACTTCAAAGAGTTGTCTTACAGCTAATCAGCGGTAAAAGGCAGTGTGGTGGTAGACTAGTGGGCTCCAAAACAAATGGGTCAACCGGTATGCTCCAAATACAAATGGATAGACCGGTATGGCTCTGCAAGCAGTTAAAAGCCTGGTAGACCAGTACCTCTGCTAAATCCTAAAGAATTGTTTGGTCAAAAAACTATGACTCCTCTTGACGTGAGTGACATTGAGTTGGCCATGCCTACCCAGTCACATGACCATCAAGCCACACCCACAAAATAAGCCATGCCCACAGAACTGGTAGTAAAAAAAATTAGAACCCACCCCTGGTATTGCAGGCAGCTCATAGAACCTTAGGATGGCTATGCTTCTGAAAACATAACACGGAAATATTATTGCTGTCCCTGGATCCATGGCCTTTTCAGTTGAAAAAATATTTAGTTCAATTTGAGAAATACTCTTTTTGCTACTTAAACGCACAACTTGCTTCTTTGCTCTCAGAACTACCAGAGTATGTGAGAGATAAAGCTGGCAAGGAAGGAAGAAAAAAAAAGAATCTATAACTAGACAAAAGCATTTTGTTAACACAAATTATAGTAGATGCCATCAATAGGTTGGAATGACACAAGTGTCAAGAATTCCTTTCCAATGAAAGAGACTCAGGATGGGCCTCAAAATATATAGCTAAATTTTTAGACCCTGTAGAAGTGGGACTTCAGCGTAATTAGAACTATTCTGTACCCATAAAGAAAGTTACTTACCTATCCAAGTGGGCTCCTTGAATCTTCTCAGCTCACAATTGTATGCCTGCATTCCTAGTGAAGCAGTTACAGGCAGTCCTCAACTTACAACCACAATTGAGCCCAACATTTCTGTTGCTAAGCAAGACAGTTGTTGAGTGAGTTTGGCTCAGTTTGATGACTTTTCTTGCCACAGTTATTCAGTAAATCACTGCAGTTGTTAAGTTAGTAACATGGTTGTTAAGTGAATCTGGCTTCCCGATTGACTTTGTTTGCAAGAAAGTTGCAAAAGCTGATCATATGATCCCGGAACACTCTAATCATTAAAAAATAAATGCCAGCTGACAAGTGTCCAGATTTTGCTCATATGACTGAGGGTATGCTACAATGAAATATGGTCATAAATCACTTTTTTCAATGCTGTTGTAACTTTGAATAATCACTAAACAAATGGTAGTAAATCACAGACTACCTGTATTATTGTACCCAGAGTAGAATCACTATATTTCCTGGAAAAATACCTACTCACAGCTGCCTCTTAAATACCCTGAGAACTGGGGCATGCTATCCATCTCTCTCCCCACATTAGAGTCTGAAGGAGGTTTCTTGGGTATCATATTAAATATTCTCCCATCTTCTGTTGGAGCTCCAGTATACTAGAGGCCTGCAGATGTAAAGTGCTCAGTGTAACCAGGGTGAAATTCAGCAGGCTCTGACAGGTTCTGGAGAACCGGTAGCGGAAATTTTGAGTAGTTCAGAGAACTGGCAAATACCACCTCTGGTTGGCCCCAGAGTGGGGTGGGAATGGATATTTTGCAATATCCTTCCCCCAGGAGTGGAGAGGGAATGGAGATTTTGCTGTACCCTTCCCCTAATATCCCCACCAAACCACGCCCACCAAGCTACACCACACCCACCAAGCCACGCCCACAGAACAGGTAGTAATTTTTTTTTAATTCTACCACTGAATGTAACCCAATCATAGTTTGTCCTTTACTGTATTAATTTCTTAAATATTTCCTTTACTGAGCCCTTTTAGTTGTGGTTTTGGCTTTGACTCCAGTTTGGCAGAATTCCAAACTTCTTTTGGGATAACTCTCCCCCCCCCCCCCCCAGTGGAGTTGATAGTGAAAACTCTTTAACTATTGTTAAATGCTTCGATAATGATTTTAGTTTGTGGTACATTTACTATTTATTTAAGTATTAATATTTTACGAAGAGGATTTTTTTTATCATTGGATGTTTAATGGTTATTATGCAGGGGTGGGTTCTACTTACCTTTACTACCAGTTCAAAACGGGGCCGGTAGTAAATGGTCACTTGCATAAATATGTATTATTAAAAAATTATATATAATCCCAAACCAGGGAATTAAGAACATATTTATATTATATTTATTTCTGCTGCCAAACATTTCAGTTTGTGGTTTGGCTTCTATTTGTTGTTTAAATCTTGCTCTCTCTATTTTTTTTTTTATCTGCAAGCTTAACTTTCTTAAATTTCATATATGTGTGGAAGAATTTACATTAAAAAAACAACAACCTCTTTGCATTAAAAAAATCTAGCATTTGAAATAGTGGATAGCTAAATCGGTAACTGTAGTCTATCTGAAACCTGGAGGTCTCCTGAAATCTGTGCTTTAACAAAATGCACTGAGAAAATGCACAGGAGCCTGAGTGATGTAGGAGGGTAATGCCTCCTACTAAGGCAGCATTTAACATCCATCTGCCTGCAATTCCTGCGAGTTCAATTCTCACCAGGTTCAAGGTCGACTCAGCCTTCCATCCTTTCTAAGGTGGGTAAAATGAGGACCTGGTTTGTGGGGGCAATAAGCTGACTTTGTATAAAATATACAAAAGTATGAAGGCTATTGCTTAACGTATTGTAAGCTGCCCTGAGTCTCTGGAGAAGGGCGGCATATAAATACAATTAAATAAAATTAAATAAATAAAATAAAATAAACTAATACTTAACTTTGTCCCAAACATATTTGTCTTTACATTTTTTAAAAATTAAATTTATAGCTCATCCTCTTACTGAGTAGATCACAGTAGTAGCACATCACAATACACAATGAATCCTGGTTTGCTACATATTGATGTATACAGCCAATGAGTTTCAAAAAATTACAACATAATTGCTCTCAGTCAGGTCAGCAGTAGAAGCCATCTTTAAACCAGAATGGAACATTCAGACTGCATACACTAGCAAGCAATACAGTGCATTTTGTTTTGATAAGCAACATGAACTCTGAAGTGCACACACTGGTTCTTAATTGTATGTTTACTTGTGCAGTTTATTATCAGTACAACCATATTTATGTTAGTATTATTTTTTTCTGCATTATTGATGATGAACTTAAATTGCACTGACAGAAGAGAATATTTATAACTCAGGGTTTATCTGTGGAGTCCTTAGTACTCTCTTAGATTGGTTATTTTCTTGCAGATGTTTCATTACCAATATAAGTAGTGGGTAAACTAGCTATCATCATCAGTTTATCTTCCAACCTAAGTTGGAAAGTTCTAAATAAAGGATATTGGCTTACTTGATCTGTTATTGCAAAGGCCAGTTCATATGTAACTGGTTCATAATACTTTACTTTGAGATTCTCATTAGGCAACTGAAAGGCCAACACATAGAGATATGAGCTTTTGTGTTCAAGCTGGTAGTTGGGTATAATATACTACAATTGGGTTTTCTTTCCTAAGCTTCCATTTTGGAAATCAGAGAAGGTGAACTTAGCCACCACAAAGAAGTTTGTGTCTGTAGTAGCACTTCGCAACCTTAATAGCTAACTTAGTAGTGCACCCATGTCTAGCGACAATTACATGGAAGAGACAGTTATAGGGTGGAGGGGTGGGGCACACTCTGGAGTTCTGCCAGTTCTGCCTCTTACAACACTGCGGGCAACACTGGACTTCTTATCAACAACAATAAATAGTTAGAAAGATGGGGCTCTTTCTTGCCATACCATTAACTTTTCAAGAGCAAGAAGGGATTGGCTTCTCATAGATCTAACTCTCTTGAGGTGCCCTGTATTGTGGTCTGCTTTGTGCTGGTCAAGCAATTCAGCGATAAATACCACAGCGGTCAATACAAGGTCACTTTAATGCATTCTGTTTAGCTTTCTTGCTCCTGTAGAGGAAGCAAAAATAAAGCAAGTTCTTTATTTCATTTTTTTTTTTAAAGTAGAACTATTTGGCTGCTTTCTGATATTGTTCATTTTTCTTCTTTCTTACCCTCTGAGAGTTCAATAATGCTTTACCCATTAGCCTACTCTATGGATAACCAATATTCGGGATTTATAAGACATTTGCATAGCTTTTCAGTTAAAGTACTGGAGAAATGCTCTCTTCTTTTAAAAATAGCCTTATTCAATGTTATGTCTGTGAAGAAATTAAAGTGAATAATTAGTATAGAAAAGGATCGTCTTTGGATGTTATATGAGCAATATCTGAACAGCCATCACCTCAGGTGTGAAATGCTCCCGGTTCAGAGAACCAGTGGCGATGGCGGTGCAAGGCTCCGCCCATCCACCCGGTCGTCGTTACTTCCTGCTTTTAACCAGGAAGTAACCTGTTTTTTACCCTCTGCGCATGCGCAGAAGGGTTTGCGCATGCGCAGAGGGTCCACTTCTGAACAGGTTGGGAAGGTAAGTAGATTTCACCACTGCATCACCTCCACCACTACCAAAGAGATTTTAAAGAAAAAACAGTATTGTTTAATAGAATAGTAGAAGCACAGCCTTTTAGAGAGGAAGAAATCCACAGGATAATTTTTAATAATCTTTACCTGATTTGATATGGAAAGTCCCCATGTTTTCTGGTTAAACTTTCACATTCTTAAATCTGACAGCACTGAAGCAATTTCAGAGTGCAGTTTTAGGACATTACGGTTCTTTATGTGACAACATTGCCATTTGGAGCTAGTCTCTTTGGGAGTTTGGAAAGAAGGGTTTATTTACACTGGTGGGGAATTTACCCTCCCTGAGCTGTCAATCTGGGCATTATTCCACTGCAGTGGGGAAGACGTCTCTCTAGAAGAACCAACTGATGCCCGTCTTCTAGAAATAAAAGCAAGCAAACAAACAAACAAAAACAGATATGTCAAAAGGGCTCACCATAGTTTAAAAAAACCACATATGAAATAAAACCTATTGGAATAGAAAATAAAGCTACTGGAGTTTTCGTGTTTCTCGGTGTGTAGGTTTAATACAATTAAAGTCACTGTACAGTTCAATAGTCTTGATTGTTTGGCTTCATAGCTTGTGTTGATCTTATAGGTGTCACCAGCTCTGTTTTCCGCACCAGCTGCGGAAAACACTGGTATTTCTAGGAGAAGGGAAGATAAAAGTTGAGTTTTATTTGCAGCACGAGTTAACCACATTAAAAAATAAAAAGATGAAGCACATTAGACAGTTTGACCATGCAGGGAGTTTCATCCTGAGCTCTTTAAATCTATCCAGTACAGGTAGTTCTTGACTTTGGACAATTGAGTCCAATTTCTGTTGCTAAGTGAAACAATTGTTAAGCGAGTTTTGTCCCATTTTATTATCTTTCTTGCCACAGCTGCCAAGTGAATCCCTGAAGTTGTTAAGTTAGTAATATGGTTGTTAAGTGAATCTGGCTTCCCCATTGACTTTGCTTTTCAGAAGGTCCAAAAGATGATTGATCACATGACTCTGGGACACTGCAACTATTATAAATATGAGTCAGTTAACAAGTACCTGAATTTTGATCACATAACCAAGGGGATGCTGCAATGGCCGTAAGTGTGAAAAATAGTCATGCCACTTTTTTCAGTGCCATTGTAACTTTAAATGGTCCCTAAATGAACTGTTGTAAGTCGAGGACTACCTGTATAACAACAACTACTTTCAATATGATCAAGTTATATTAGACATACCCTGCAGATGATATGGACCTCTAGGTAACCAAACTTATCTTTTCTTTCTTGTGGTTTTCGGGAATTACCAAGCTTTCTCGAGCAATTTAGAAACTAGTTGGAAAAGATCTTAGTGATATATTTCTATACTGATGCTAGTCAATAGGGGGAATGATGATGAAGGAATAGTGAACAGTGGTGGGTTTCTACTGGTTCACCCCAGTTTGGGTGAACCGGTACTGGTGGCGGAGGGAGGCTCCACCCACCCACCCAGACATCATCATGGACACTCTAAGCATGTGTAGAAGCACCTCATGTGAGCAAAGCGAGTGCATGGGTGTGCACGCTCACAGTTCCGAACCAGTAGCTAAGGTAAGTGGAACCCACTACTGATAGTGAAGTATGGTGTTATTTTTTTTTTTCATTTGCTACTGTGATTTAGCTCAATAGCTCAGTTAAGTTGCTCAGATTTTGGTAGATGGGATTTGAGAGATGTACTCCCTTTGCAGTATTGGTTTCATGTGAAGCTTGCATAGAGATTGCCTTGTCGATGTTGGAACCCAGAAATATTAGGGCCCTTGCCAAAATTTCTGTACAGAATGGCCGAAGACCATATTGACTGGGAAGTCCAGGTGATGCAGTCCAAATATATTTGATGAATACTGGTATGGTAAGCTAACTGATGAGGATCTTGCTGTACATCAACTTTGTATCATGCTTTTAACTCATTGAACATAATGGGGTTTATATTGTGTGACTAGCTCATAAAATACAGCTGCAGCAGAGAGATTTTGATTTCCACCTGGCAATGGATATGATGGGTGGATATTTGAAGGAAAATTTTTGCAGCATATTGTAAAAATCCAAGTCATAATTGACCACGTGTCTTAAAATAAGATACCAACCTTTCCTTACTTTAACAGGCATCTACAATGTCCGTAGTACAAGCAGATGGCATTAGTGTGATGGGAAAAAAGCAGATTGAAAATCCCCCTCAAAATCCTGAAGCTGTTATGTGAGCCTTGCAATTATGTCTGAATGTTGGTTGGACCACAGTGATGGAATATGTTTCACATCAGAGAAGCCAATATTACTTCAGAAGTCTCATTGCTGGCATGCCGCTTCTGAAGTTTGGTTTAATGTCCTTCATTTACAATTCCTCTGATAGTGTTTCAAACCCTTTTTCAAAGATAGGACTCTTCTTGTACTTTCTGATGCATGGATCTTCAAATAGTAGGAAGAAGAAAACATGCAGTATTTCCTTTATTTGGATTGGCTTTTTCAGACAACAGCTGTTTCAAACTATGTGTCTTTCTTCCCCCTGCTCTCAGGACCAAATTATCCTTTCTGCCTGACAGTTGTCTGCTTTGGATTTTGTGCCAGAAAGGCATCCTTCAGTTCTGCTGAGATTTCAAAAACGTATTTGCAATAGCAGTTCTGCTTCTTTCCTTCCTACCTCTTCAGCATCAGCTCTCCCTCCCCAGCTGCTTTCAAGGAGAAATGGCATCAGTGATAAACCTTAGATTTCATATGCAGGTTAGCTTCCTAGATGTTAAGAACTTTCAGAGACACCAGCCCTGATTAAAAAACCAGAGAATTGGACCAGAGTATGGTCCAAAATGGATGATACTGGCAGAAAGGTGAAAGACATCATTTTTATGCTTTATACTTTGAGTAGGCCTCCAATCCTTAGGGTCTTAGAAGGCTTCTGAAGGAATGATGAGAAGATTTTTTTCCCCTCTTCAACTCAGTAGAATTCTCTGAGTTAGAAACTTTATCCAAAGTGAAGAAAAGAGGCAAACTGAAATGTACTCCTTTGTGACTATTACCTGAAAGGACGATTTATGGCCCCATCCATTTCAGGGTTAAATGCAACAGCAAATGAATGCAGATATTACAAGAAGTATAATAATGCATGGACAGATATTATAGTGTCACCAAAGTAATCTACATTCCTTTGCATGACTAGATCAGTGAAATAAATAAAAATAATAGTGCTGAATGGTAAATATTCAAAATTATTTGGCCATGGAATGCAGTTGTTTTCTCAATGAATGTTGCACAAATCAGCTTTGTCAATTGATTTTTGACAGAAAAAATTAGGTGTCATGTTAAAAAGGCTTAATGGTTTCCTCCAGTTTTTATATACCTGAGATACTCAGGAGATTCTGCAGAAATTTTATATAATCAGCAGCTGCTTTTCATTAAAATAAAGTGCAGGTTTTTGTAATTATATCATTTTTTGTATGATTGCTCAACAGTGTTCCTCTTGATAACATACCGTAGCAAACTAGCATTGCAGTTTGTATATTAACCCATAATAAGCCAGGAATAGTGACTTACAAAACCAAACGGTTGGTTTGTGCATACATCTCATTTGCTTCTCTGTTTTTTGAACAGACAAATGTTTACAAAACCATAGAAGCAAATGTGATGTACTTAATGTACTGTTCACATCCAGAATTAAGCCTCATGAGATCAAACTAGTAAGGTTTGTCATTTGCATCATAAGTGGATGCACATACACCACAAACATATATGAGAGAAATACAGAAGCAGAGAGAAGAATGGGTACATGCAATCAACAACCATTACCATTGCATATTATGTTGCATGCAAATCTAATTTGACAAGTACCTATAGGTATTTTCGTATTGCTGTGTGATTTTGAAGGGTCTTGAAACCAGTCACAATTCAGTAGCTTTATTAACAACATTTCATTTGTTCACCATTTATTAAAGTGAGAATTGAAATTTCTGATTTTCTTATTTTATAGGTTTGTGACACTTACTTTATACTTCTCAGCACTTAAACCATAGCCTATAATGACATGAAATATGATTCTCCAGATCCTCCAAGTTACTTAAAGTATTTTAATCTTCTTAGCTATCTATTTCATTAAGTGCATAAATTATACTCAGAAAACCAGACTTAAAACAGCAATTACGGTTTGGGATAAGTGCCAAAAAACCCCCCTGCACATTGTCCTTTATTAAAACATAGATCTTGTGTTGATAAGGCAAATATTCTGTTGCCAATTCTTTCCTGAGTTTTGGAAGCACTCAGTGATTATAAGGGTAACTACTCTTATCAATGCCAGTGTTATCAAGGCCAGACTTTGAGACTCAAGTTCAGGGCCCCTCTTAGCAAAACGAACAAAAGGATTAAACCAAAGCTGTTTTATAACATTTAGAAAATGTTAGCCCTTTGATGTAGGCCAGGTCAGGGAACAGCCACCCAAGAAATGCTAGTATTCTGGCTTATTGATGTAGGCTAAGAAAACTGAACATTCTGAAGCTCTGAGAGCATTTTCCCTTCCCTCCTTCTTCTACCAAATAGAGCAATTTTAAATGTCTTCCTTAAGATTTTATTTTTTTTCCATGCACTGAAAAATCACGTTCTGCTAATTCTCTCCACATGTCTTCTCCAAGATTATCTCTGTGCTCCTCTACAGATGTGAACAGATAATACTTATCACCCTATGTATGTGATTGCTTATTATTATCATTATTCTATTCACCAAAATGAATATCACAGTCTAATAATCTGGGTGTTGACTCGAATGACTGAGGATCTAGCCAAGGACTTAAGAGCTATAGAGATACTGCTGTATACTGTTCCACCTAGGGTAGTCTTTAACAAAATTGGTGGTATCAAGTGTGGCAAGTTAAGAATCCATAAAGATTTGGTGAATCCTTTGGTATTGCGTCAAGAACTCCCAATTACAATCAGGAATTGGAGAATGACAGTTAAGGGTTTCTTCCATAAACTCTTAGGTATTGCCACATCAGTGAATCATACTTTCCTATGGCAGATGTATTATGTTCTCAGTTAGAATTTTGAAACCCCACAACATTTTTATCTTATATGCAACACTTTTTGGGGGGGTACATGGCCTCTGTAGTTTTTGTTAGCAGTAAAGTTAAAATTTTCTTAATAATATCCAGTGAACAGTTTTTGCATTCCTTTCATAACGTTCTTTGTACTTTGTTGGAGCAACTTTACTGCACCCCTAATGAAATTAGCTACATTTTTCATGTACTTTTACTTAATCAGCATTTGCCACATCTGGCTTTGACACATCTGACCAAAGGTGCTTTTTTCCAAGACTTTCAACTGGACTTTCTGTTTTTTCTTTGAAGATATTTTGCTTCTCATCAAAGAAGCTTCTTAAGAGAGCTGAAGAAGCTTCTTGGATGAGAAGTGAAACATCTTCAATGAAAAAACAGAAAGTCCAGTTGCCTCTTGAAAAAAAGCACCTTTGGGACAACCATGACCTCGATGACTGAGAATCTCCATAGACATCTGGCTTTGATGCTTTGGTTTTCAGGATTTGTTATTGATGTTTTCCTCACTTCCTTTTTAAGAGTTCTAGATTTCAACCACAATGATTGTGTATAGTTTGTGTAAGTCATATTGTACATAGATTTATATCAGGTTTTCTTTCAGTATTACTAATATACTGGCCATGGAACAGTTTGCTTTTTCAGATATTAAGCTAACTTCTGGTAAGCCTCTTACTGTATTCAGCATTTGTTGCCTTTAGGATTTTTTCTTTACAAATTTCTGTTAGAAAAGCTTCTTTACTTTTCTTAATCTAAAAATTTAGACTAGATTTTTCTTCTTTCATAGTTTGCTTTATTTGCAATACTTCTCTACCATTTTTATTTCTGAGTATAAATTATCTGTAAATATCATTTTTTGGCTAAAGGGCACTGTTATACATTTCTTGTTTGTCTGTTTTTCAATCAAGATTGTCCAATTTATTGATATATGAATTATGGGAGATGTCCAGGTATTTGTTGCTTTATACTTCAGCCACAACTTCAGACTCATTTAATATAACGTGTAGTCTTTTTACTTGGTTAAGCAGTAGATCAACAGCTTCCATTCATCTCATAAATTGTATTCTTCTTCAAGTGCCAGATGCTTGGTGGCATGTCTATTTATTAGATGTAGTCCATCTTATAAGTGTCTTCAAATATCAAAGTAGCATATTTGTCCAAGCTGAATTTCATTCATATGTCTTCATTTTGGAAGTGAATAGTGGACAGTGAGCAACAAGGATTTAATTTCAGTTTTTGATTTAGGATAGTTTTAGACCATTCATCTTTAAAAATGTCCCCCACCCCACCCCCAGGGTTTGATTTGTGACTTCCTACCCACAAGTTTTTGTTCAGGATATTTTGTGAGGGTAACAGTGAGAGTCTTCTAATACTTCTGTTTATTCCAAGAAAATTTTATGCATTTTCCAACCTGCTATGAGGAAGTTGATTCATACGCCTTTCTAAGGTTTTATTCAACCATAAAAAAGTTTGTCTTTTGTTATGAGTTTTTAAGGATCATTTTGTCTATTAGTAGTGGGTCTTTTGTGCCATGTGAATTTTTGCAGGTTCCCTTTGGTTCCACTGGAAAGAGTATTTTTTTTTGTAAAATAAGCACATCCTAGATTTATTATCGTTCCAGTAAACAACTTGAATTTTATAGGCAAGCAGGTAATAGGCCTGTAGTTGTCAGGATCAGTTCCAATTACTTTTCTATATTTAGAAATAGTCTTCCAGATGTCATAGACTTTTAATTTTTTTGGTAGATTACAGCTATGTTGCTAGCCTAGGGTGTAAGCTTGTCAGGCATTACAGCCAAAAGCCATGTAGTTCATCTTTACTTGGAACACTCCAGGTTTTGATTTTTCTGACTTGTATTTGAACCATTTCTTGAGGTATGTTTTTTTTTACTGTAGTTTTTTTTATCCAGTTGTTTCCCAATTTTGTTGATTCATTGTATTTTTTTATTGTGTTATTTATCATTTCCTCAGAAAGTTTTCCAATATTCAGCAAGCTTTTTCTCCTTTATCAGAATTTGTAGCCGTTTCATATTTTTCTTGCTGGCTTCTAATTTTTATAGAACATATATTGATTAACTCCAGATCTGGTGCTTTGTTTAAACTGATTTCTTCTCCTTTCCTGTCACTGGATTTTCTGTGCTACTGCTGTTATTGCCTCACTTCTTCTGAAACTTATGTAATGGTCTTGGGGGCCGAATATCATTTTATAAAGCTAAACTTGACTTTTTCATTTGTAAAATGAAGCTCTTTTTTTTTTTGGACTTTTCAGATTGCTAACTTTCTGTTCTAGGTGAATTTTCCACTTCAGCTTTCCATTTCTACAATGCTCACTGTTAGTTGTCCAAAATTCAAATCAGCTTTTTCAGATAGCATATCATTCCTTTTGCTGACCACTCAATAGCCTCCACCAGTGAAGTTCTCAATAGTGTTAAACCACAATAGTCCTGCCATCATCCCACAAGAGGATCACTAAAAATAGCAAATTTAAAGCATTTGGAAATAAGCAAAACAATATTTATTACCATTACATATGGGTGGTTGATTATTGCTATGATTTATTCCCCTTATGTGTGTGCTTGTGTGTATACTTGCATGTGAGAAAAAATAAATGTGAAAGGGAATTAAATCTAGAATTTACAATTATTTAATTATATTATTAGTTCTTGTTAGAGGCTCATAATCAATATTAAGAACTTCTTTTGCTTTTTTTTAAGAATAGAATAGAATAGAATAGAATAGAATAGAATAGAATAGAATAG
>WNWU01000017.1:32753247-32776503 GCA_012654045.1 Ptyas mucosa
AGAATAGAATAGAATAGAATAGAATAGAATAGAATAGAATAGAATAGAATAGAATAGAATAGAATAGAATTCTTTATGGCCAAGTGTGATTGGACACACAAGGAATTTGTCTTTGTGCATACGCTCTCAGTGTACATAAAAGAAAAGATACAATCATAAGGTACAACACTTAATGATAGTCATAGGGAACAAATAAGCAATCAAATCATATTAGGAAACAGTCAATATAAATTGTAAGGATACCGGCAACAAGGTTACAGTCATACAGTCATAAGTGGGAGGAGATGGGTGATAGGAATGATGAGAAGATTAATAATAATGCAGATTTAACTAGTTTGACAGTGTTGAGGGAATTATTTATTTAGCAGCGTGATGGTGTTCGGGAAAAAAATGTTCTCGTGTCTAGTTGTTCTGGTTCTAATTGCACATTTTGTTTATGTGGTTGATTTGTCTTTTTTTTTTTACAATTTCAAGATTGACCATGTTGCAGCCTGCTCCCTTTTAGTTTCATTCATTCATTCATTCATTCATTCATTCATGTTAGGAACAGATAATTTGCTGACTCATATTGTCAGTGCTACGAATTATGAAAAGAGGGTTTTTCATTCCCTCTTCATTCACCCAAGAAGGTGATGCCCTTTGTCCAATAGACTAGCAGCTTTCATGTAATACTGACTGAAGTTATAGCTTGACTTTTAGGAGTTTCTAACTACGATAAGCTATTTAGAATAGGTCTTTTTTTTTTTAAAAAAAGTATTTTTAAAAGATACAGAGACTGTGGCCAATGATGGATGGTTTTCCTGTGGCCACTAAGACACAGATGGCATCTTTGCTGTATGAGAGAAGCATTCATAACTTGGTGACACATTTTTTAAACAATGGATATAAGTTCTTCATAGAATAAAATCAATAGTAGCAATGACATTGTTTTAATCTATTTTAGCTGGGTTAATGAAAGCATAGCAGCTTCTTTTACCTTGTTTCTCATTTCTGCTCCTTGGATGCATTCATAATTCTAGTCTAGAGGGTTTCTGTTGTTTAAATTTTAAAGGCAAATTATTGATTTTCAAATAGAAGCTGATTGATCTAAGACAATGGTCTGCTCTGTTAAGAATATGTTCAGTTATGCTTTTGTTTCCCCCTCCTTTTTTTTTTTTACAAAAGCACTGGAATACCACATTTAAGAAAGCATTTTAAGGGGCAGCAAAATGATCAATTACCAACCTCTGATTATAGTCTGTCCCTCTTACAGTAAAACCCCCTCTGCTTGTTTGCTGAAAAATAATTTCCATTACGCTCATTGGTGATTGCTATCAGGTAATCATAGCTTGGATTGCAGCTTTAAATTTCTTGCTGATTTTCAGCCCTATAAAATGTTTCTCCACATCCAACAACTTTAAGGTGAGTGAATTCAACTCCCTGAGCGTGCTGGCTGGAGAATTCTGGGAACTGAAGTCCACACATCTTAAGACTGCTGAAGCTGAGAAACATTGTTATAAAGCAGTGATGGCTAACCTTTTTGCCATCGCGTGCCAAAAGCGGGGGGAGCATGGTGGGATCACATGCATGTGTGCCCACACCCATAATTCTATGTGCCCGGCCCCCCCATGCTCCCCCCGCTTTTGGCACGCAATGGCATGGTGGGCCCTGTAGGCCTGTTTTTTGCTCTCCCCAGGCTCCAGAGCCTTTCTAGGAGCCTCGGGAGGGCAAAAATGGCCTTCCCCACACCACCCAGAGACCCTCCAGAGGCTGGAAACAGTGTGTTTCCTGACTTCTGGTGAGCCCAGAAGGCCCGAAAATCAGCTGGCTGGCGCACTCATGTGTGGCAGAGCTGAGCTCGCGTGCCCACCGATATAGCTCCGTGTGCCACCTATGGCACCCGTGCCATCATGGCTATAAAGGATTAGGGGAAATGAAATTCAGTAGAACAGGCTGCCCCATTTGAATACAAAGAGCTTGTAAGGTCTGAGTATAAGTCATCAAACATTAGAAGAACCCTGCTGTTTCAAGCTAAGGTCCAGATGGCCCAGCATGCTCTCCTACACAGATGTATCAAGAGGGAAACACAAGCAGGACACAAGGTTGAGAGCCTTTGTTTACTGCTATTCCCCAGCAGCTGGTATTGATGGTTCGCTAACTGGTTCAAAAGATAGCATATGATTGTCAAAACAAGTAGCCATTGGTAGTCTGACCCTCCCCACATATGAAACAAAATGAGCCACATTATACAATTCAATTGTTAGGTCGGTTTATGCAATGAGAAAAATGAATGTACAAAAACTGGGATATGCAGTCCATATTTCTGTGTAATCTACCAAATCAGACTGCAGGCAGTAAATGCTTCTTCAAAAGTAGAAAGAGAAATGAGTCCTTCAAACTATTTCATAATTGAAGGAAAATAGAATGTCTTTCCGTCTTGTTTGTGTGTTGATATGTGAGAAGAAAAATGTGCTGTTTCTTTTTCCATTGTCTTTAGAATCTGAACCATAGATGTATAAATCAAAAGATCATAAATGTCTACAAAAATCAATGACTCTTCCAGAACATTAATATGTGAAATAATTGAAAAGTGATCTCTGTTGCATGTAATCATACTATGTACATTTTAAGCACATCTCCAAAGACAGCATTTTCTTTATAATCAAATGTATAGTTCCAATAAACATGAAGCGTGTTTTGGTTGAATTAACATTAATTATACTTCTGGTTTCACAGAAATGTAACACATGGATTCTTCTATGATCCTCAGTTGTTTATATAACAGATAGTCCAATTTATTGTTCTATGGCTTCTCTACTCTTGAACACCTGTAGTATTTTAGTGTATTCTAACTTCTGTTTATAAATAGCTTTCATAAGCCTTTTATCATACATTAGATAAAATTAAATCCTCCAGAGCTAGCAGGGAATTCTCAATGGGTGGCCCATATATTCACAACAAAAATATTTAACTATTTTATAAACTCCCCAAATAAAAATGCTCAGATTAAAAAATTAATAATAATTCAATCTTATTAATCAGAGATTTTCATCTAATGAGATTCCCATTAGATCAGAACATTAACCTTTAACTTAATCTTTTTGTATCTAGTATGGTAGACAAGGAAGGTTAGCTGTTTATCATAGATACATTGGATTGGAAAGGACCTTGAAGGCCAGAATTTCCACTGTTAAGCAAGGTGGTAATTAAGCGAGTGATGCCCTATGCAATGGCATTTTTGTCACAGTTGTTAAGTGAATCACATGTTCATTAAGCAAATATGGCTCCCACAATTGACTTTGCTTGGTAGAAAGTTTGCAAATGATAGTCATGTGACCCTGGGACACTACAACCATTGTAAATGCCTGTCAATTGCCAAATATCCAAATATTAATCATGTGACGTGAGGAAGCTGCAACACTTCTAAGTGTGAGGACCAGTGGTGGTATTCAGCCAGTTCTATCCAGTTCGGGCAAACCGGTAGCAGCGGCGCGGGAGGCTTTACCCACCCGCCTGGGTGTCATCACATCCTGTTTTTGATGCTCTGCACATGTGCGGAAGGCTCTGTGCATGCGCGGAGGTGGTGCGTGCATGCTGACATTTGCGAACCAGTAGCGAAAGTAAGTGAATACCACCCCTGGTGAGAACCCATCATAAATAATTTTTTTCAGTGGTATTATAACTTTGAATGGTTGCTAAACAAATGGTTATAAGTTGAGGGCAACCTGTGTACTTGATACCCATTGATGTCTTTGGGAGGTGCAGGGATTGCAATCTGTCACATGCATCAGAAGGATTAAGACTTTCCAAATTGACTAGTATTGCCTAATGTCCAGTGGCTTAAGAAGTGGCAAACAAAACTTGTTTCAAAGTCATCCATGAGGACAAGTTTCCAGTTGGCAATGTTGTCATTTATTAGTGAAGTACTATATATCTTGTATCATGAAGATTAAAAAAAAACAAACCAACTATGACAGTTGAAGCTTCCAGTGAAAAACAAGGGGATTTCCCCAAATTTTGAGGAATCTTAGGCTGATCAATATTCAAGTGAACAACAACCCCATAGCTCTAGCAATCTTAATTTGAATCAGTTACAGCTAAAAAACTAGGGAATGGCAAATCTGTTTTTTAAAATCAATAATCAGTCAATAGAAGGACTGCATTTGTACTGCTGATCAAAGCAAAAAAAAAAACCAAACCCTTCTTTGATGTTAGAACTAATGACTACAATAATAAATAAATCTTGTCTAACTAATTTGAACAATAGTCAACAAAATGGATATGCAGATGTACCCAATTCAATGCTTATCCAGCATCTTGAAAAAGCCTCTATTTCTATTCCATGGTCAACATCTACTTGGATTATAGTCTTATTTTTTTCTTTTAAAAATTATTTATTGCTTCTAAGCATCTTAATTTCAGTGCCATTATATCTTTGCTAGTCAAGAGCAACCTAACATTTTATGAAGGAAAATATATGTGTTGCTTTGATTCCTTAGTTTATGAAATTGCCTATAAAGGAGAGCTGTGCAATACATTTGCAAAAGATACTTCAAACATAGAAGAACACGTACAAATTATCTCCATTTAGTCATGCTTCTTCAGATACCGTATCTGTTGTAACAGTTCAAAATTCAATGGCTTCCCCATTCTAAAGCAATTCTTTGAAGTAGTTTACTCATGTGTACCATCTTACCATGAATGAGAGACAGCTTTCCTAATAAAAATACACAAGAATGGTATTTCTGTATAGACAAACTTCAGATTTTTCTGAAATGTTTTTTCCCCTTAACATGCATCTATAGAAATTTTTTAAATTATTGCAGTAGCTATTATATGTTTGTTCTTCCTAAAGTTTTGTATTGAATTGCTGTATGTCTTATAAATGAATTATGGCTGCTGAGCTAATATGTTACTAGCTGTATATGTGAGAGTAAAATATTATAATTATAATAAAAGTTCTCTATAGTTTAACATAAAATATATACTATTGTGTAAGACTCCAGGAAGCATCAAGGCCCTAAAGTGGAATAACCTCTGTCATGAGAAATTTCTGTTTGTCCAGTCACTCAACCCGGCACATGGCAGAAATAATCACAGAGTATTTTTAAAGCTTATGTTTCAAAATTAGTGTCATTTAATCAGGAAGCATCCAAATGCCAAGTATTCATTCTTTTAGAGGAATTCCCCAGTTGTGAGGACATTTCAGATAGAATATAAACCAGAACTTTTCTCATGTGACAAGGTATTTCTTTTTGCATCAAAGATTAAGCTTGGAAAAAAAAAAGAAAGAAAAACCCTTAAAAGCTGTTTGCATATGAAGAACAAAGAAAGGTATTATGAACTGAAGCTGGTGATAGGAGAGCAACTAATTCCCACACTGGAGAGCTGTTTGGTGAATAAGGGGCAGATGGCAGAGAGTTTCAATGCTGAGAAATGAGCAGCTCAAAGTTTGTTAAGAAAGCAGGAGGGTGAAAATCAAGATTTGAACCTTTGGACTGACATATAGCAACAGACAGGAGATATTCCTATGTAGTAGTAATTCACAGTAGTTCTTGATGTGTATGATCTTCCTAATACTATACAATAACGTTACTTAATTGTTGTTATTTTGGTTGCTTTGAAATGCAAAGCTAAAAGAGAGACTTTCATAGCTCTACCTGATACAGGTACAGCAGTGATGGGTTTCAATTTTTTTTACTACTGGTTCTGTGGGTGTAGCTTGATGGGTGTGGCATGGCATGATGGGCATGGCTTAGTGGGTGTGGCAGGGGAAGGATATTGTAAAATCTCCATTCCCTCCCCAATCCAGGGGAAGGTTACTGCAAAATCCCCATTTCCTCCCAATCAGTTGGGACTTGGGAGGCAGAGAATAGATGGGGGCAGGGCCAGTCAGAGGTGGTATTTACCGATTCTCCAAACTACTCAAAATTTCTGCTACTGGTTCTCCAGAACTGGTCAGAACCTGCTAAAACCCACCTCTGAGGTACAAGTCTGGCAGGTATGGTTCCCTGTGGTTTTAGATATATGCCTTGTTACAAATAGTTAGGGACTCATATCCCATGTTACAACACTCAGTTGGGATAATAGTTGAAAGAAATACATATATGCACCCAGAATTTTAAAAAGACAAGATTCAAAATGTACACATTCCAAAACTTTGTTACAACAGTAAAGATAATAATTCTGAATACTATTTAAGTAGCCCAGAAACATACATCTAATTGGCACAATTTGAGTTATCTTAATCTTTCTTAAAGAAAGAAAGATTTAAAATAATATAGCCAAACATTTAAAAGGGAAAACCCACATTTTAAACCATATGTATATTTATTTAAAATAACTAATATCCAAAGACATAATCAACATTTTCTTCTTTCATTTGGATAACTCAGAGGAGGCATCTCTTTTTCTTTTTTCTAATACTGCGATCCCCAACCTTTGTGGCTTGTCGGCCTAGCTGGGGAGGGGAAGGGAACTGGGCCATGCAAGCGGCAGACTGGTACATGCAGCCATTGCATTCGTGGTGGCATGGTGCACATGCACATGCGGGTCCGATGGCCCACTGCTCACATTTGACCTGAGCTCACATAGTCCAATTATGAACAGGCTGCAGCCTGGTAATGGGCTACAGCCCAGGAGTTGGGGCCCCTGGTGTAATATATTCAAATTAGTAAATAAATCAAAAAAAGCATTTCCATTATGCTGGAAAACATCTTTGATATCCTTCATATTAACAAAGAAGCAGAATCTTGGTTCTAGGCCAGATAAAAACTGCTTTGCTGTTTTGTTTTTGTTTTTACCCAGATATTCTGATAATCAAAAAATGCAGCAAGGTAGTTGATATAATTCTGAACATTTCTTTCATTGCCCCATCCCCACCTTTTTTTTTTTAGCCCAGAAGGCCCATTTAAATCTTTTGTATAGTCAACCTGCCAAGATCTCTTGTAAGCTGTCCATGTATTTGAATTGATTAAAATGTTTTAAATCTTAAGAATTTGACAAAAAATGACTGAACATTCCCATGAGATATGAGGTGGAGACCTGGAATCTCTCAATATCTAACTTAAGTCCATTGCCGTCCTACTGTCTTGATAAAAGCAATGGGATGTCTGTTATCTATACATTTAGCAATTCTTCAAATATTTATCTGCTTCATCATTGACCTTCAAAATATGTAACCTTGATTTGTACTGTTTGATTAATTTTCTGTAAAGTTGTTATGGAAGTTGCAAAGCTTTCTGTTTTATCAACTTTGACTGGAATTGTAGCCACAGATGCTTGAAATAAATCTATCAAGTCTTTAATTCCTTTAAACTCAATGGTCAGGCTTTTATCTGCTTTTTGACGATAAGATGGTATATTTTCAGAATTTTCTTTGGCAAACAGAAGAGAAGAGGGTAGTTCTTCTGCTACCTCACTGTGGGTTAGTGTTGCGTTCTTCTCCTTTGGAAATCATATAGACAGCTGGTAAACTGCTTGTTAAGTAGGTCGACATAAATCAAGATTAGGCATATATATATATATATGTATGTATGTATGTATGTATGTATGTATGTATGTATGTATTCTAGTAAAGGTTATGTGCAGTTTTCTAGTTGAAAAGAAGTTCTACCAGAGTTATTCAACCTGTCTTGACAAATAATTATTTGCTGATCTCTTTTCACATCATTTCTTGCTTTTTTGAGGTACAAAAGCAAGTCTTTCCAACTTTGTATGAAGTTGTACCCGGAACCATTTGCATGACCAAAGATGTTCTAAGAATGACAGATAGCATATAACAAAGCAGATGATTGTCTCTGGATCTCTGGCAAAATAAAATTTAACAAATCCTCATTTTGGTAGATTTTTTGTGAAATGATTATCTTATTCCATAGTGGATGCTCTTTTTTTCCTCCTCTGTGCACAGTCTGATGCTATTTAAATTCAGAGGTTATTTTCAGTTTCTGTCATCTGTTCCTCTTCCTTTTCTGTATATAAAAATCAACTGTTTTTTTTTTCCTATGGAAATAAGAACTCTAAAATATTTTTTTAAAAATTTCCTTCTGCTTCCAGGAGATTCTTTATAGGCTTAAACTATTGAGTTCTTTGGGGGGTTTTTATAAAGAACATCCATCACGGGACTCATAAAATCTTTTGATATCCTTTGTGCTGTGCTAACTTTGCTCTAAAAAGAAGATTCCTAATGAGAAATTAAGAAGTGAGTGTTAGGTTTGTCTGATATGAATTTTATGTTCCTACTGAACAGCTACATAACTGCTTTTGGGTTTTTTGCCTGGGTTTCCCACTGCCACTATCATGCTATATTTGAAGGCTGAGGTGGCTCTCCTCAGGAGGAGGCACATGCACACCACATGTCAAACATAGTAATCCAACGTGCTCTCCAAGCAATGTATATATTCAATTTCTTCTTGAAAATGTGATCCTTGAAAGCTACAAATGTAGTCTCTATAGCTATCTTAAAGGATTGGTTCTTTTTATGCAGAATACAATACTAAGAATCTTAGGAAATACATTTGCACATTATTTTAAAACAGCTTCAATTACAATTGATTATGCCTAGGATGGATAGCTTCAGTGTAATAGAGTAGTTTTGCTTTGGACTGTAATGTTTTTTGTAGTTGGACTGAGAATGAGAATTCACATGGATTTCTCCTTTCCATTCCTATTTTTCTTGAATATCCCGAAACAATTTTTTACCAGTTCTCCTTTTCAACGGGAAAAATATAGGGCTTAAGTCACAGACAAACTTTATCATTGCAAGCAATCTGGAAACCATAGTTGAGACCAAAATTTCCATTGCTAAGCAAATCAAGTGAAGTCAAGCCCAATTTTACAGCCTTTTTGCCGTGGCTGTTAAGTGAATCACAGAGTTGCAAAGCAGATCTGACTTCCTCCCATTGACTTAATTTATTGAAAGCCAGCTTGGGAGGTTGCAAATGGTGACCACGTGACTCCAGGACATTGCAACCACTATAAACACATGGCAGTTGCCCAAGCAACCAAATTTTGATCATATTACAGTGGGAATGCTGTGATGGTTGTATGAGGATTAGTTGTAAGTCCCTTTTGGCAACACAGTTGCAATGTTGAATAGTCGCTAAATGAATGGTTGTGGATCAAGGACTATCTGTATGTGTGTGTGTGTGTGTGTGTACACACACACACACACACACACACACACACGTACATATTGGTCAGAGATAGAAATACTTCTCTCCATGATATGAATTATCCATTAGTTCCATTGCTGCGCTAGTTCCTGTTATTATATTTTTTTGTTGTTCTGCTATTTTCAAAATCCATTTACTCCCAAAGCAGGACAACGCATATTAGAAATTAAACCGTGTCATGAAGCTTCTGTATCTCTCCTTTTGACAGCAGTTTTCCCCTCCCAGATGAAGAGAACTGAACCTTGTCAGGTGATGGATGCCTTGATTCAAAATATGAGTTCTATCACTAAGGCGTGGCTCTTCTGTAAGGCATCAGCCCTTTCCCATCTAAGCGTGTTTGAAACGACTCTACATGACCACATTAGAACAAGCCATACATTAAATTAAATCAGCTATCTTCATGTAACAGAGTATTAAATTGTAAAAACAAAAGTTAAATCTGACTGATTGTATTGCAAGCAATCTGGAAAGCAATCTGCAGAGTCAGCTTTTTTAAACTATTAAAATTAAAAATTTGGCTTTATAAGCCATAAAAACAGGAGTGAAAACAGATTTAAAAAATTACAGTTGTTTAAAGAATTGCTTCATTTGGCATCTTCAGCGTCTAAAATGGAGGGGGGCTATGTGTATGAGGATATTTTCTTACTTCACAATGGCATTTTCTATGCAAGAAAAAAGTAAGATAAAAAATCCCCATGTAGTATCCAGTAATAAAATTCAAATAGCTATAGGGGAAATTAAATTCTAAGGTTCAAGAGCCTTAGATGACTCTTACTAGTTCAGAAAAGAAGAATCCCTGTTGTTAAGATCCAATTTCCGCACTTGAGTCCTCTTCTTTTTTGCTCGAGAGATTTTGCTAATATCTTTAAAGAGTCATGCCAGTTTTGCTAAATGGATTAAAACACTGCTGACCACCTGGGTGCAGTCCTGAATTGAATGCAAAATAAATTACTGTGATGTAGGCATAAAGTTGAGATTATTTGTCAAATAAATAAACCAGTAGCAAACACATCTCTCTATAATATGACCCCAAAGACCTAGTGTCGTGTATTACTTCTGGGTTTTCGTCTGTCCCTATATAACCTTTGAAAGAGAATTGCAATTTTGATTTATTCATTTGAAAGCACATGGATATATGAGAATTAGTGTAGATGTGGTTTATAGCCCTGGTATATCTAAAATGTTCTTGAATATACAACTACCCAGAGTCACTGGTAGCTGGGAAGCATATAATAAATTATTATTATTATATCTCTTTTATTCATTAAACTTGAAACTCAGTCAACTGAACATTTAAAAATGTGTCACAAATACAACTGACTGGTGCTAATGGTTGATACGGGTTGCTGCCACTGTCCTAGGTATCAACCAAGTATCCTCTGAAAATATATGATGTTCCGAGTAGTACAGTTTTTTGCAGTTCTGCTGATGTTATTGCAGGAAGCTGCAATTTCTTGATGTGTTTTGTAAAATTCTTGGACATGGTACCAAGTGCCCCGATGACAATGGGTATCACTGTTACATGTTTCATCTATAGCCGTGTAGTTTCGATGGCCAGGTCGTGATATTTTTTCCAGTTCTTTTTCTTTGACTCTGCCGTCTCCTGGTACAATGATATCAATAACATGTATGCTTCGGCCCTCAACTACCATGATATCTGGCATGTTATGTTCCAAATGATGATCTGTCTGTATTTGAACGTCCCACAAGATCTTTACTGTCTCATTTTCGATAACTTTTTCCACTTTGTGCTCCCATGACTTTTCAGATACAGGTATGTCATATTTTTTACATAATTACCAGTGGACTAATTTAGCAACTCAATCATGTCTAGATTTGTAATCAGTTTGCACAATTTTGCTGTACTCACACATAAGTGTGAAACAGTTTCAACTTTATCGTTGCAAAGTCGGCAGTTTGGATTGTTAGTGGATTTTTGTATCTTCGCTTTCATGGCATTAGTTTGTAGTGCTTGTTCTTGAGCAGCAAGTATTAAACCTTCTGTTTCTTTCTTGATGGTTCCTCTCTTAAGCCATGCCCATGTCAAGTTGTTATCACACTTTCCTTCAATGTTTTTCAAGTGCTGTCCATGCAGAGCTTTGGTTTTCCATCCATTCAATCTGTTATCCAGCTGTTTTTCCTTATATTCTGCCTTTGTTTCTGTTGATTTTATAATGTTCTCTGTTTTCACAGCCTGTAGCAATCTTTCTGTGCTTTGGTTCACATAATTATTCAAACTTCATTTTTCTTCTTCTACAGTTCAATGGATTTGCAATAGTCCTCTGCCCCCTATTTTTGGCAGGTACAACCTGTCGTTGTCACTTCATGGGTGTAAAGCATGGTACATATTCAAAAGTTTACACATTTTCCGGTCCAGGTTTTCCAGTTAAGTCACAGTCCAGTTGATGATTCCAGCTGGGTAGCGTATCACTGGAACTGCCCATGTATTAATGGCTTTAATTATGTTTCCAGCATTCAGTTTTGATCTTAATATTTTGTGGACCTTCCTGATGTATTCCTTTTGCATTGACTCTTTGACTTTTCCATTCAAGATGTTATCTGCTTCCAATATGCCTAGGTATTTGTAGTATTTGGTACTACCCTTGCTTGCCTTTGCCAAAGTCTTTCTATTTCTATTTGCAAGTCTTTGTATTTTGTGATTTTTCTCCTGTTCTTTCTCTTCTACTGTCTGAAACTCTCTGCAGAAAGTGAAGTCAGGTTCAAGTGGGTAGTGAGACTGTTTATAGTTGATGTTGCTTGCATAAAAATTCCCAGGGCTGCAGAAGAAATGACTGCAGAACAACAGATAGTTTGATCGGCTCAGCCCTAATTAATTTGTTCTTAGGTGAGCACTGGGTAAAGAAATTTTAAAAAATAAAATAAATAAAATTAGATGATGATGATGTTTCATTGCCCAATCAGCCAGATTTTAGACTAGATTTGACATTTTATTCACCTATCAAGTCCTTCCCAAAAACCTGGAATAGGCAGATTTTGTTCTTTGATGGTGTTAAAAGTACAGATAGTCCTCAACTTACAATCACAAGTGAGCCCAATTTTTCTGTTGCTGTGAGAATTTTACCCCATTTTACCACCTTTCTTGTCACACTTGCTAAGTGAGTAACTGCAGCTGTTAAGTTAGTGACGTGGTTGTTAAGTGAATCTGGTTTGCTTGTCAGAAGGTCACAAAAGGTAATCACATGATTCTGAGACACTGAAATTGTCAAAAATGTGAGTCAGTTGCCAGCTGTCTGAATTTTGATCACATGACCTTGGGGATGTCGTAAGTGTGTAAAATGGTCATAAGTCACTTTTTCCAGTGCTGCTGTAACTTTGAATGGTCACTAAATGAACAGTTGTAAGTTGAGGTCCACCTGTATTGTCACAGGATGTAAGCTATTCTGAGTAAAGCTACCTTTTGTAATTCACAGTGATTTTGTCAGTGCCAGTGTTATTCAAGTGGTGCTCCAGTTGTTTTGGGATTCTACTCAAGGTGCATATTACCATATATACACCTTTGCTTTCTTTTAGGAATAGAAATAGCACTTAGACTTGCTGGTATATACTGCTTTGCAGTGCTTTACAGTCCTCTTTAAGCGGTTTACAGAGTCAGCCTATTGCCCTCTCAATCTGGGTTTTCATTTTACCAACCTTGGAAGTATGGAAGGCTGAGTTAACCTTGAGCCTAGTGAGAATCAAACTGGTGAACTGCTGGCAACCGGAGTCAGGAGAAGTAGCCTGCAGTACTGCAGTCTAACTACTGCGTCATTACGGTTTTTGCCACACGTGTTCTATTTCTATTTGCAGGTCTTTCTTTTTTATGATTTTCTCCAGTTCTTTCTGTTCTATTCTACTGTCTCCAGATACTGCAACATCCATTATCCAGACCTTTTCTCTTTATTATTGACAAATGTTAAGTCTAGGGTGTTATGTGGCAGGTGCATGTCTGTTTGAATTCTAAAGTCCCAGAGCACTTTAGCTTCTTCACTTTCTGTTATCTGTCTATTCTGTGGTCCCACCAGTTCCTTTTCTTGCAGGCAAATGATATTTCTTACAGATTCTCCAGTGCACCATTGTTGCTACTTTGTCATGCTGCTGCTTGTAGTCAATCTGTGAGATCTCCTTGCAGGAAGTAATCAGGTGGCCCACTATTTCTTTAGAGACAGCATTTGCTGTCTTCTCAATTCTCACTTTGTATGCATTTGTTCTTAAGGCTAACGTGTGACCAACAGTAATACGGTAGTAATTTTCTGGTAAAAGGTTTTCATTTATGACCTTTTCAAATATGTTTCTTACTGGTGGCTAAACATGATTTCAATATGTAAAATAATGAATGTACCATGTAACCTTTGGGTGACAGGAATTGAGCTGCCTTTTCTTTATCTCAGGTATAGTTACTAGCTTCTAAATTAATTATTCTTTGTCACGTTAACCGCGATCTAGTCGAATGAAAGCAGTTGTCTATATCCAGCTGGAATTTATAGTGTTACAAAGCACAGTCTTAAGCACTTTCATGACAATGATGACCTTGAAAAGTTAAATGAGACTTATAGCTTAATAATTAAAGTGAGCCCCAAATGCTCTCTTTCAGCTACGTTGTGTCTGTGCAACAATTTGCTGCTGATAAAATATTACCCATCTGCCTTTGATAAAATGCTGTTAACATCATTGTCCCACAGTTCCCTCAAGGGCTCTGTAGGAGACAAGGCTTTAATGTGTATTTGGGCTTTCATGTGAGGAGTGGTTGGAGCATTCTGCACTACTGAAGTGACAGAAGAGAGAGAGAAAAAAATCCTGCCAGCACAAAGCGCTCTATCAGAAGATGCAGTTTGTAATATATGGGAGGCACTAAAATAATCTTTAGATTAAACATTTTGAGGACTTTGAGCAATTCTGTATCTTGTAGCATTCCTTCCCAATAAATGCCTGAGGCCAGTTTCTTCTTTCTTTCTCTCTCTTTTTTTAGTGAGTTTTAGCAATGCTGATTAACAGTACATAAAGTTTAGGGAAGGTTGAGGCAATCTGTATTATGAAAACTCTCTGAAAGTGTAGAAGGATTCCACTCCTGCTTTATTCACTTGCATTTCTTGCCTGTGGAACCATTGATAAATTATGTGCTCAGAATTATCTCAGTGATTGCCTTGTACGGTTCATGCAGCAGCTTTGGCACAAAGGCCCTGGCTTGTATTATGCCAGAGTTCCCTGTGATGTTTAAAATGAAGAACTCTGGCTTATTCTCAGTTATTTAATGAGAAAATGAAGATGGGATGTAATAAGAGGGGGAGAGCGAAGGAGAGAGAGTATGCAGAAAGCTATATCAAAATCAAGGTCATAGTTGGGTGCTGATATTTTTAGAGTGTATTTCACGCTGAACTTTGAAACATTTTTAACTTTGCAGTTGCTTTATCAACCCGAACATATGTTTTAAACTGAGAAATTTAATTTAATTTAAATTTAATTTATTTTGAACTTATATACCGCCATTCTCCCTGGGGACTCAGGGCGGTGTGCAGCCAGAATAAAAAATATAGAATACGAACATTAAAAAACAATTAAATATATATATAAATTTGGCCCATACTTTAAAAAATGACAAACCCATTAATAGCATTTAAAAATCTTTTTAAGCCAGCCCAGCTTGATGAAAAAGAAAGGTTTTAAGGGCACGGCAGAAGGCACCGAGGTCTTGGATTCTCCTTATCTCTGGGGGCAGCTGATTCCAGAGGGTAGGTGCCTCCACAGAGAAGGCTCTCCCCCTGGGAGTCACCAGCCTACATTGTTTGGCTGATGGCATCCCGAGGAGGCCCTCTCTGTGGGAGCATGCGGGTCGATGGGAGGTCATCGGTAGCAGCAGGCGGTCTCGAAAATAGCTAGGCCCTATGCCATGGAGCGCTTTAAAGGTGATAACCAAAACCTTGAAGCGCACCCGGAAGACCACTGGGAGCCAGTGCAGCTCGCGCAGGAGCGGTGTTATGTGGGAGCGCCATGCTACTCCCGTCACTACCCGCGCGGCTGCATTCTGGACCAGTTGGAACCTCCGGGTGCTCTTCAAGGGGAGCCCCTTTTAGAGAGCGTTACAGCAGTCTAGGTGAGAGGTGACGAGGGCGTGAGTGACTCTGCACAGGGAATCCCAATCAAGAAAGGGCCGCAACTGGCGAATCAGGCGAACCTGACAAAAGGTCCCCCTGGTTACAGCCATCAGATGTTCCTCCAAGCATAGCTGCATATCCAGGAGGACTCCCAGATTGCGAGCCCTGACCGCAGGGGCCAAAGACTCGCCCCCAATAGTCAGTGATGGAGTCAACTGACTATATCAGGATGCTGGGAACCACAGCTTCTCAGTCTTGGAAGGATTGAGCTTGAGCTTGTTCCTCCCCATCCAGATCCGCACAGCCTCCAGGCACTGGGGCATCACTTCAAGAGCATCGTTGGGGTAGCCTGGGATGGAGATGTACAGCTGGGTGTCATCAGCGTACTGGTGGTATATCACCCCAAAACCACCGATGATCTCACCCAGTGGCTTCACATAAATGTTGAACAGAAGGGACGAGAGGCACTCCACAAATGAGAGGCCTCGAAGTTGACCTCTGCCCCCCTGCCAACACGAACTGCGACTGGTCGGAGAGAAACGAGGAGAACCACCGTAACACGGTGCCCCCCATCCCCAATTCCTCCAACCGGTGCAGCATGATACCATGGTCGATGGTATCAAAAGCCGCTGAGAGATCTAACAGGACTAGAACAGAAGAACAACCCCTGTCCCGAGCCCTCCAGAGATCATCAACCAACGTGACCAAGGCCGTTTCCGTGCTGTGCTCAGACCTGAAACCCGACTGGAACGGATCTAGATAAGATGTTTCCTCCAGGAATTGTGGAAACTGTCACGCGACCACACTCACCATAAAGCGAAGGTTGGAGACAGGACGATAGTTGGCTAATACTGCCGGGTCCAGGGAAAGCTTCTTGAGAAGAGGCCTCACCACCGCCTCTTTCAAGGCAGTGGGGAAGTAACCCTCACTCAACGAAGCATTGATAATTCCCTGGAGCCAGCCTCGTGTAACCTCCCGGGAAGCCAGTACTAACCAGGAGGGACACGGGTCCAGTAAGCATGTGGCCGCCCTAAGTCTCCCCAAAATCCTGTCCACATCATCAGGAGTCACAGAGTCAAATTCTTCCCAGGTAACGTTCTCAAGACTGTTCCTGGTCACCCTGCCTGGATCTACCCAGTCAGAATCCAAATCCCCCCAGATCTGACCGATTTTGTCATACAAGTATTGTCCGAAATCCTCAGCCCTGCCTTCCAAGGGATCCTCCTGCACTCCCGGGAGGAGCAGGGAGTGGGTCACCCTGAACAGGGCGGCCGGACGATTCTCTGATGATGCAATAGAAGCGGAAAAGTAGTTAAACTTTGCCGCTTTTATCGCCACTAGGTAGGTCTTAATATGCGACCTTACCAGTGTTCGGTCAGATTCAGCGAGACTGATCCTCCACCCGCTCTCCAGGCATCTTTTCCGGCGCTTCATCTCCCTCAGTTCCTCGGTAAACCAAGGGGCCGCACGGGATTGACACTGAGTCAGAGGCCGCAAAGGCACGACTCGATCCAAGGCTCCACCAGCCGCCTGATCCCAGCAGCTACCAGGTCCTCAGCCGAGTCATGTGCCAGATCCTCAGTAAATGGCCCAAGCTCCACCTGGAACCTATCAGGATCCATCAGGCACCTGGGGCGGACCCATCTTGTTGGTTCCGCCTCCCTGCGGCAGGGTGCAGCAGTTCGAAGATCTAGGCGAAGGAGTGAGTGATCCGACCATGACAAGGGTTCCATGTCTATATCCCCTATAACAAGACCACTCAACCACTTGCCAGAGACAAAAATCAAGTCCAGAGAGTGACCCCCGTGTGGGTGGGTCCATGAACTAACTGGGTCAGGTCCATGGCCGTCATGGAAGCCATAAACTCCCGAGCTATCTCAGACGTTTCATCAATGGACGGCAAGTTGAAATCACCCATGACCATAAGCCTGGGTGTATCCACTGCCACCATGGCTATCACGTCGAGTAGCTCAGGCAGGGCTGTTGCCATGCAGCAGGGAGCCAGGTATGTAAGCAACAAGCCCATCTGAACCCCATGACCCCATCTCACAAAGAGGGACCCACACCCGGCAATCTGTGGGACAGTGGTCTCCCTCCGACCTAGATCTTCGTTAATAATAACCGCCACCCCCCACCCCTCCCCTGGGCCCTTGGCTGATGGAATGCTCTGAAGCCTGGCAGACACATCTCAACCAGGGGGACTCCTCCCTCCAGGCCCAACCAGGTCTCCGTAATACCCGCCAGGTCCGCTCCCCCTCCTGTATAAGATCGTAAATGAGGGGGGCCTTATTTATCATGGACCTGGCATTGCACAGCATCAGCCGAAGGCCCAGATCCTGAGTATCTATGCCACCTAGTATCTGAGAGGAGCCTTGGGGACCAGGGCGGGCAATTGCTCTCAAACAGCGAGTGTGCATCCCCGACACATGATATGGCCCCCTGCTCCTGCCATATGTGCCCCTCCCATCTACCGTACTGATGGTACAGCCCTCATTGGTATAGCCCTCCATCCCCTCCCCAATCCCTCGTCCTGCACCCCCCCAAACCATTACCCGGGCTCAGCTCTGACCTTGATGGATTTCCCCCCTCAACCCCTTTGATTGTCTTCCCAATTCCCCTTAAAAAGTTATTACAAACCCCCCTCCCTTAAAATCTTGTTAAAAAACTTCCCCCCAAAACCACACAAGCCCTTTCTTGCACCATGCCACTCCAAAGTCCGTCATCGAGATAGGCCCTCGATAAAGTGGAGGGCCAAACCTGCGAGAGGGGGGAATCTCACAGGATGAGGAGTTCAGACACTGAGTACATCAACTCATTTGGGGTGAGAATAATCCTAGGTCAGGGGACCGCCAAATTGTTATAACATAGTGGAAAAATTCCAGTCCATGGCCCAAGCCACCGGGCTCCATTGCTCTCTCACAGCAATGGCAAGGGAGGTACATGCCATTCGACCCCGGAAGTTTCTTGGCCAGCCGTCCTCTCACAAGGCTGACCAGTAAAACTTTGATGGAGACCCGGGAGTGAAGGTAGCCATACTCCGCCTCCCACCGGCCTTGAGTCAATAGGTCCAGTATCCCATATGGGTTAGGAGAGTCAAGAAGTCCAGTCCTCCAGCTCATGAGGAGGATTTAGTTCGAAAATTTAGGTCAGGAGTCTTACATAGGCAGGAACTTCAGAGAAGGCTAGATGAAATTAAAAGGGGGTGGGAAGTGGGAATAATTCAGCAGACCAGGATAGGCGGGGCAGCTATGACCATAATAAGGCCTAATAGGTCAAAATAAGGCCTAAACTTGGTCAAAAAGGAAGGGGGGGGGAGCAAGCAGCAAGTGTCAGTAGACGTCAGTAGAAAAAGTTATTTTGTACTGGATTTTTATATATTAGTGGAATTATTTCATGGCTGAAAAGCAAATTGCATCAAACATGTCTCAGAAAAGTATGATGTTATGTTGGGAATTTATGCCTCCAATGAGCATAAAGTCATTTTTTATGAAGAACTTATAGAGAGATTAATAGACTTTTCTTGTAAAAATTTGGAATTTGATGGGAGATTGGAATGGAGTGATCACTCCACAATTGGAGAGAACATCTGAGAAAAAGATTAAAATTACTCAAAGGTTTTTTTTTTTTTGTAATTTGATGAACAATTAAGCGTTGGTTGACATATGGAGACAAAAAAAATGGGTGTTCAAGAATTTATATTTATTTTTCTGAAAGATATAAAATGTTTTCAAGAATACATATGATTTGGATTGGATTGGCTACTAAAGTAGAGATTTTACCAAAGACTTTTTCAGATCATAGTCCTGTGAGTTTGGTTTATAAAAGAAAATCTAGCTCTTTAGATTGAGATTGAATGAAATGTTACAGAAATAAATAATTGTAAAAAAAAATAAAGTATTTTTATTGCTGGTCTATGACCGTAATAAAGTTATATTCTATTCTAACATAAAGTATTTTTGAAAATAATTTAAATAAAGGAAGTGATCTGAGAGTGATTTGGGATGCAAGTAAAGACTTTATTAGAATGTTATTTGATATAGCATAATTCTGAACTTAATAACAGGCAAGAGAAAACAAATGAGACACAATGAGATAGAAAGAAAAGAAAAAAGATTTAAGGAACTATCCCAAGAATACAAGTATCTCCCAACAAATTAAAATTTTATAGCAACAGTTATCTATGTTAACAATAAGAGAAATGGAAATTGAATTATGCAAAGCAAAGAAATTTTAGAATTTGTGAATATACCAGGGAAATGGCTGGTTTATAAAAAGAAAAAGAAAATGATATTAAAACTATAAGAAGGATATACTGTATTGATAGACAATGTGGTTATACAAAACTATTTTACAAATATTACAGTAATTTGTATAAATGATACAATTTCTTTTGGAGAAGCTAGATGAATAATGATTTACTGAGGATTAGAAAAGAACAAATTATCAATTGGCCTGTAACAATAAGTGAAGTTTAAAATGCCTTAATCCAGGAAAGATATCTGGACCAGATGAATTATCGAATTTGTATTGTAAGTGCTTTGAGGATAAACTTTTATAATCTTTAGAAAACACATTCAATCCTATTCTACAAGGAGGAAAGACGTCAGAGACCTGGAAAGAAGCTAATATAACATTAATACCTAAAGGGAGTCAAGATTTGACTCTAGCAAGAAATTACAGAATATCATTATTGAATAATGACTCCATGTTATTTACAATGGTTTTAATTGAGAGACTGAAATTAATTTTTCAAGAACATATTCATTAGGATCAATGTGAGTTTTTACCCGAAAGATAGTTGTGGGATAATTTTAGAGCTGTGTGGGATGTTTTAGAATATTTGGAACAACATGATGAAAAACAAAGCATATTGATCTTTTTAGTTGCTGAGAAGGCTTTTCACAATTTGAACTGGATTTTCTCATTTAAGTTTTTGGAGAAAGAGAAGTTTTATAAATGAGAATTTTATAAAATGGGTGAAATTGATTTATATTTCACGGACAACAAAAATAATTGTTAATGGTGATTTGATCAAACCATAGGAGATATAAAAAGAAACAATGAAAGGTTGCCCATTGTCCCCTCTTTAGTTCCTGAAACATTGAATAGAGACACCAGACAAGATGAGAGGATTGTGGGCATAAATATTTTTTAAAAGGATATAAAATTAGGAGCTTGTATAGATGATCTGGTGTGGTTCTGGAAGACCCTTTAAAGGAATATAATTATTAATGGGTAAATTAAAATAATTTGATGCATTAGTAGGTTTTAATAAACGGAAGACAAAGCTGTTAAAATATGACAATACAATATCAAGTGAAATAGATGAATAAAATGGTTTTAAAATTGAGAAGTTTAAATATTTCGGCATTATTGTGACAAATATGAATTGTATGCTATTTCAAAGCAATTTTGTTAAGAAATGGAATGAAGTTTTAAAAAAATTAAGACAGGAGAAATTTTAGTTGTCATTTTTGGGGACAATTTCTGTGATTAACATGCATCTATTCATCTTAAACGTTATTTTTAGAATGTTTTTCAGATAATGCCCATTTTGAAAATTGGTGTGCCATTTCAACAATGGGAAAAGGATTATATTTAAATTTAGATGGCAGGGGAAAATGTGCATTAAATATAATCTTACAAGATGTAAAGGAAAGAGGAAGACTGGGTTTACCTGATTTGAAACTATATTTTGTTGCTGAAAGAAGGAATGGGTATTGATAAGAAACAAAAGGGCTATTGGAGTTAGGAGGACATGATTTGATATTTGGGCTGACATGGATATTTGTAGTACGAGAAAGCTTAGGTTAGGGTAGATTTTAAAAATCATCATATTAGAAGTACCATTCTGAGAATATGGAATAAATACCTAGGTTGTTTCTAAAAACATCTTTGTGACTCTCAGTCCAAGAAGCATTTTATAGAAGAGAAATGATAAGATAAATGGCTAACTTATTGTAATACAATAGAATTATTTCAAGAGGAATGTAAAACAAAATAAAGGGAAAATCTGATAACAGAAGGATATATTTGTCAGCTGTTTTCCTATGTACAATTGTTACAAAAGTTCAAAGTAGACAAAAGATGTTATGATTTTGAACAATGCAAGACTGGGTTTGAAACACAACTGTGTGCTAACATGTAATTGCTGAAATGCATACACTTTTGCTGAAATTTGAGACACAAGAACAATGTATGATAAGTGGGCAGTTTTTTGTTGTTATAAAATACAAGTGGAACAATGAGAAAGTATGTAAGTGAAGGGCTTGAAAATTACATTATGTTCTGTCCTTAAAATATATTTTTTAAATGTTATACTGTTAGTGTATTGCACAAGATAAACAGCTAGAATGAGGTGTGGGTATGGACTCTTCAGTGCTCTGCTGGAAATGTGAACAACATGAAGAGACGTGTTATGTTTGGTGGATGTATAAAAATATTCAGCACATTTGAGATTTAAATACATGCAGTAATTCGGAAATCCAATATACAATTAAAATCAGAGATTTTCTTTTGAGACTAATGGATAAACAACTGGGAAAAAAAGTCATGGAACTTCTTTAAAAATATATATGATAACAATCATATTATTTATTATATGCTCAAAAGTTTAAGGTTTGGCAATACCCACAATGAAGGAATGGTTGGAGAAGATTACAGTATTTGTAGAGATGGCTAAATTGATGCTTTGATTAGAAAAGACAATATCTACATTTATTGCTAACTGGAAATCTCTTACATTTCTTGCATGAAACAGAAAGAAATGAAGTTTTGATTTGTGGTTTTGATGATTAGAAAATGTTGAATAGTATAAAAAGAAGAGCTTTTTGGCAAACCATAGAGTAAGAGATAATTTTATAATAATACTTATATGTGGTGCAAAGAAATCAGAAGCTTCTTTTTCTATTTCTTTTTATCTTTTCTTTGTGCATCTTTGGTCTTTCCTTTCTCTCCCTTTTTCCTTTCATTTCTTTGAATTGGTTTTTGTAAGTTTTCATCTTCTTTTTAAAACTTTTAATAGCAATTATGCCAAAAAGAGAGAAATAAATGTCCACTTAACTGCGTGAATTCCTAATAGATTTTGGATATACCAAAGAAAGTGTTGAAAAGAATATAACTTTCCAGTGTAGCAAAAGTTGGAAGAGACCTAAAAGGTAGGGTATCGCTGCACAGGGAATCTATTTTATTGGTATTAGAATAGCAGTTTAATATGCCTTTGTATACCCAACTGACTGAGGGAAATAACTAGTGGATTATTTAATAAAACCTATTAAAATCATCTGAGAAGTAACTGCAGATACTTAACTAACTCAGATATATTTCTAAAATTACCTTTACCCTGATTCAAATTCGTTCATTTAAATTATCAAACTGGCATTATTAAAGGTGATTTTTATCCCACTTTTTAAATATGTAACTCAAATGTATCTAATGCTCCTGCCACCCACTTAAGTATATCCCTCCTTCATTGTTCTTCACCTAGTTTTTTCATTTTCCATTCCTTAACCTTAAAAGTATTTCAAAATTGTGCTCCAATACTCACTTGATGCAATCAGGAATCCAACAGCCACTTATTGACAAACAATATTTATTTTATTGGTTGGTTATAGCAGTTATATGACCTCTGTGAATGCTTTCCAGGATGAATGTCAAGCGCTGGGGAAATCGGGATATCCAGGCAGTTCAAACAAATATAAAGAGTTATTGCAAGCGTAAGCTCTCTACAAGAATCATACTTACTAGCAATCATGGGAAGTGAGTAGGAATAAGAAGGCATTCGAGGTGGACTGGACTTAGATTTCTGGCAGAGGTCCAGGGACTTGTGATTTATGACATATTTCATCCCTCCCTCGGGCTCAGCATGGTCCTCTCCTACAACGATGATGATGGCGGTGATGATATTATTTCCATGGGTATCTAAAAGCATATTCACAGTTATTTTAGATAAATAATTTTCTTCTTTTCATAATTCTATAATTCTATAATTCTATAATTCTATAATTCTATAATTC
>WNWU01000017.1:32776513-32818412 GCA_012654045.1 Ptyas mucosa
TAATTCTATAATTCTATAATTCTATAATTCTATAATTCTATAATTCTATAATACACACACAAACACAGAGCGAGAGAGAGAGAGAGAGCAGGCAAACTGCATTTGGTCCATACTTTTTAAAAAATTAATGCCTGGAATATGTGCTGTTGGTTGCTAATCCACAAACTTTTAGAAAATATTCAAGATATTTTCTTAGGAAAGGTTAATAATAATGTCAGTTCAATTGAGCCTCAGTTCTTATAAGTAATTAAATTGTTTCTGTGCGCTAAAGTTAAAAAGAAGATGCCTAAGCCTTTTGAAATTTTCTATATTATTTCTGGTCTAGGAAGTGGGTGTGAAGCATAATATGCTTCTGTTTCATAAAACATTTAACCTGGAATCCTTCCGGAATACAGTCAATATAATACAAAGCACTGATTTTCTTTTAAGATCACATTTTAAGTTTTTAAAACTCAAATATTACATTGAGAAGCCAAGAAATTCTTATCTAAACCCACTGCCTAAAGAGGAAATGGCTGATAGCAAGACGAGGCATCAGATCAGAAATTTCTGGCTTGTGCTTATTATGGCTTGCTTATTAACAATAAAAAAACGAAAACACAATCTCCCCAATTCCTTTTGGACAGCATTGAAAGGAACATATCTCAGGGGGTGAAATTCAGCAGGCTCTGACACGTTCTGGAGAACCGATAGTGGAAATTTTGAGTAGTTCGGAGAACAGGCAAATACCATCTCTGGCTGGCTGCAGAGTGGAGTGGGAATGGAGATTTTGCCGTATCCTTCCCCTGCCACGCCCACCCAGCCACACCATGCCCATCTAGCCACACCCACAGAACCGGTAGTAAAAAAATTTGAATTTCACCACTGACATATCTCCAGGACAAAAGGTCCACCTCTTCCATACCTTTAACCCTGTTGCCAGTGTCAGCCACAGTTCCTTTTATTTATAGGTGTCTTGGCATACCTCATAATTACCTCCTTTTATTTACAAACATTGCAAGAAATGATGCCAATTCTCTGCAAGAAGTGATGCCAATTAACATTTCTGAAAGCTCAACCATAAAATGGGATGAAAAAAGATGAGTCCAACAACCAACTGAAGAAATCAACTCAGAAAAATCAGCTTTAGTAACTAGCAAAGCTCACACGAGATGATAGATGGGTAGATTATATATTCCATGCCTCTGTATTATCAAAGAGCTACATGCAGCTCAATTTTGAATCTTGACCTTTTTTGTGTATTATATAGCATTGTACACTCAACCGTTCCGGTGGTAATATATAACTACCATCTTAAAACAAGATAGAAGTTATTGGTATTAAATGCACTTGAGATTCATACCAAGCCAAAAAGAAAAAATGTGCACTACAGTTTGTTGTGTTTGATATGTGAACTTGTCTTTAATGAGAATGGATACCTAACCAGGAAAAAGTGAGGAGGTTGTTGACAATAATGAGATTCCAGAATTCACAGTTGCAATGATGAAACAGTGAAAACTGGCTGATCTAAATGTTTGGGGAGTATTATTTTATTTTTTTCCAGAAACAGGTCTGGTGCTGCTTCCTTGTTTTACACACACACACACACACACACACACACGATTATTAAATCTGATGAAATGCCATTGCAAAATAAAATTAATCCATGATTAAAGTATTCATTTAATACTGATTTAAATGAAGACAATTTGTGATGTAACTAATTGAATCTATTTGATTATGAGCAAGATAAATTTGACCCACTATAGAAATGTACCAGGGGTGAAATCCAGCAGGTTTTGACGGATTCTGGAGAACTGGTAGCGGAAATTTTGAGCAGTTTGGAGAACCAGTAGTGGAAATTTTGAACAGTTCGGCGAACCGGTAGTGGAAATTTTGAGCAGTTCGGAGAACCGGTAGCGGAAATTTTGAGTAGTTTGGAGAACCGGTAAATACCACCTCTGCCTGGCTCCAGAATAGGGTGGGAATGGAGATTTTGCAGTATCCTTCTGCCACGCCCACCAAGCCACATCCACAGAACCGGTAATAAAAAAAAATGGATTTCACCACTGAAATGTACTGATGTGATTGAGATATTGTTTCGACAGTATGGAGCATGATGCTGGACTTTACTTATGAGAAGCAGTGTAACAGCCAATTCTTCCATCTGTACTACATTGGGCTGCCAGCTAATAGAGAAAATGATAAGGAACTTCAGGGAATGAGACTTATCAGCAAATGAGTAATCTATTTAGCTGATTTGCATTTCATGGTTTGATTTCTTTTAAGTGCCAGAGTAAAATCCCACCTGCCAATATCATCTTCTCTGCCAAATATTTTTCCCAGCATAAAAATTATCAGAAATTATAATGAAATATGAAAAGGTTTCAAAGGGTAGAGAAATGTTTAGTAAAGGCTAAGAGAGGAGGTTTAATTTGTGAGGAAAATCTTAGAAGTGGAGAACCTCGGGTTTCCATCAAATATACAATGTACTTTCAATTTTGTGCAGGAAACTAAATAAAGCCAGACAGAAGCTTTTCAGATATATAACACTTCATTTTTAAGACCTGTCCTGGGTGATTCTGTAGATGGCACTATTATCTCTCCATTAAGAAAGATTTAATAGCCTTGAGAGTTAAAGGTGTGGAAGAAAGGAATTCTTGTCATACATTCAAGTGACTCTGAGCATGTGGCTCAACAATGGAGTTTCAATTATTTTTCTTGAGGAGGAGAATCTCAGTATGTAACCGTCTTTCAAACATTAATCTGTAAAGGGTTTTTGTTTCATTAGACCACTTTCTGCCGAATGGCAGAATGGGATATAAACACACGTCTAAACATTTGCTTTGTTTAATAGATGTGTCTCTTTGTATGAATGGGCTTGGAGGTCTGAGCAGGATGTGATTCCATATTAATTTTAACTGCTGAACTGTAAAATGTTGAGAGTCCTGAGCTATTAATAACTATAGAAGTCGAACTCTTGCAATAAACAACAACAACAACACATCCCCTATCCTACAGTACTGCAGTGTGCTATCAAGACTGATTCAACCAACTTTGCTGACTGACAGAAGCATTGAGGCTCACCATCTACAAGTTTCTTTCCCACTCCACTCACCCTTCACACAGCAAAAATACAATAATGATGACAACAATAAATTAAACATACATATGCTGTTCTCAGCTCTATAAATTGATCGTTTCACTCTGTGAGAGTTACTGCTGATCTAATTTTTAGAACAATGGTTAGATCAGAACGACATCTCTCCCCCCCCCCACATACATTCATAATAAAAATTAGTCGATGATGATGTGACCATTCTGAATTTTTTCCCCACATGTGTCCAAAAACATTCTCATATCCCCTCTACCTTGTGATTGAGTGCAATGTGATTGTTCATAAGGGTGACAAATTTCAGATGACTTCTTTACCTGCATTGACAGAGAATATCAGAAAATTGCAAAGACACAAAAGTGACTGTCACCATCCCTGCCACATATTGTAGCTGCATCTCCTTAGCATCATTTGGACAATTTGTACTCTGTAGCAGGAATACATTAATCTTTTTAATCTGTAGGATCTTTTTTTTTAAAGAAGCTTTTAATTTGATCACATAGCTTGGGAGGCAACCATTAATTGATTATTGCATTCTGGGAAAGCTACTATGAGGTGCTGCTGAAAAATGATTTTCTCACCAAATTCTTAAATCTTAATTGCTCTTACCAATATTTTTTTCAGAAAGAAGGGGTACAACTACCACTAATCACTTTTATTTGTGTAAAAGACTCATTCCAATTATGTTTTTAATGCTTGTTAGAGTATCACTGCGGGACTAGGGCTAGAGGAAAATATAATAGTATAATCTGGAGATTATTAGCAATCCATGTTAAATTATTCTAGCTTGAAGAGTCTAGCTCCTTTGGTGGTATTACCCTTTGGATTCCTTCAAAATACATTTTTTAAAAAAATTATGTAAGTAGTCTAGTATTTTCTCTGGAATAAATGGTTAACAATATTTTTTTCCCCTTCAGGATATATCAGTTATTAAGATGAAAACACTTGCAGAAACTAGAAAGTAAACTTTGTCTTAATGTTAAATGGTGTATCCCCACATTTCGTGATGTGTAAGTTTTAAATGTCTGAATTACAGCATGCCAGATAGAACCTCGGTATCTAAGAAACTAACCTTTAAGAAAATTGTCTCAATGATTCTTTCAAAGAAAGACCTTTTGAAATTGTCCTTTGATAATTTGGATCAAGTTACCTCACCACTTTCTATTTTTGCATATTTGTTTACAAGCTGAGCTTGAAAGCTAGTCTTATAACTTACAATGAGCTCACATGTTTCTAAGCCATTATCTAGCGAAGCCAAATGAGCTAGGAGACCATATCAAGATCAATGTTTTTTCTATTGTATATCATTTTTAATCTACAAACTTCTTGAATTGTAGCACATCAGATTTCCTTAAGGATATTTTTTTCTTTCTTGAGACATGAAGCATCTGGTATTTAGCTTATGTGTTCTGTGAAGAAGGCAATGCTATCTGTATTGTTGCTTATATGTCATATATTTTACTTTTGCTCTCCACTGATCAAGTTTATTTCTGGTTCATATTCTAAGCATGGCTCCCTTTTGGGGTGGGGAGAGTGTATTTATAAATCAGTGGCTTTGGGTTGTCAATGTCACCCACATTTCTGTATACTTGCAAGGAATAAGGAATTTATCCTAAAATGCCATTCCGAAATGCAGATAAACATGTTTAAGGCATTAGAAAGACACCACTTATTTGCAAGAGTTTAATATGAATGACACAAGTTAAGCTCTGATGAACCTTGTCGGTACTGGCCCAATGGTCCTTATCTTCCTCTTTTCACCTTTCAATTTTGATTCTCATTTTATTTTCAAATTTTCTTTGGCTGTGCTGCCAACTTTTCCAAGTTGCCAACAGTTATACAGTGCCTGCAGTTTTGTTTCTGGCATTGTATTGCTTCTGAATCTTCAGTGAATTAACAATTCCATTATTATGTGACAGAGACAGACACTGAAAAATACATTAGAACCTAACTAGGCTGGACTAGTTAGTTACCTCATTGCTACTCTCATTCCATATAATATAAAGCAAACTATTCAGAAGAAACAAGTACACCAAGATCTGAGACAACATGGGCTGTCAGTACCAGCTCTACTTACTTTAGATGTAGAAAAAGCCCTGGTGGAATTTTTAAAAAAAATTTATATTTATATGCCGCCCTTCTCCGGAGACTCAGGGCGGCTTACAATGCGTTAAGCAATAGCCTTCATACTTTTGTATATTTATACAAAGTCAGCTTATTGCCCCCACAAACCAGGTCTTCATTTTACCCACCTTAGAAAGGATGGAAGGCTGAGTCAACCTTGAGCCTGGTGAGATTAGAACTCGCAGTAATTGCAGGCAGCTGGATGTTAAAATGCTGCCTTAATAGGAGGCATTAGCCTGCTACGCCACTCAGGCTCCTTTATTTAAGCAGAGGTTATGAGATTGAGACATTCAGGTAGACAGAACCCATCTTTCTTACAGACAAATTGCTCTCTCCCCTTGGACGGTCTCCAATTACTTTTCTAAGATTCTGTATGCCCCACATAGAAGAGTCTTCCCCCTAGCTCTACAAGGGTGACAGCTGGTCAATATGCCAGCCTTCCACATGAAGATCGAGTGTGTATTTGCTCAGTTATAGAGGTTGAATCTGTTTCCCACACCCTTTTAAGTTGCCCACTGTACTCTCATTGGCAATCAGAGCTAATACATTCCTCAGATAAAGTTCACTCATAATTAGGAGATTGAAATATTCTTACTAAATGACCAATACCTGAGTGTTTTGAAGCAAAATTTGTATTTATAGCTTTAGCTTATAGAAACTGTTTGGTGCCTCCAATAAATCTCTAATTTTACAGTCTCTTCCTTTCATCTATGCATATGAAATGCATTGTTACACGTGTATTTTAAATTTTGTGGCTTGGTCTTGGGCCATTAATTAATTAAAGAAATAAATACAGATACTACTGCCTGCTGCACATTTCCTAGAAGCATCTTTGTAAAGCCATGGGAATCACTCAATTCAGCAGACCTTGTTTAATGGTTACATCTTGATTGCCCATAGCTGAAAAAAACCAATGTATTCAGTTGCCAACACTAAGCAATTTACAACTCCAAGTACCGTATCAGCTGCTGCAGCTATAGGAAGCTAGCTATAGAAAGAGACAGTACATTTGTAAAGGAGCCTCTCTTTGTTGCCACTTATAACTGCAGACCTGAATGACATAGCTCTCCATATAGTATGCTTTCCTTTCAAGAGTAAAAAAAAAAAAATCCAATTTTTGTTACCTTAATTGCGAACTAAGCCAGGAGTCCAAATTATAGCTGATAGACTTTCTTGCCTAGCTTGGTTTTCGCAAGCCCTTCAAAACTCTAATTTTATAATGTGTCAAATGTTGTATTTCTATAGTAGGCAGAATACACAACTGCTTTCCCCTTCTGGCCTTATGCAACAATATTAAGAACTAAATAAAGAATAGAAATTAAAACTATGCTCAAAGGTGTCGTTATACATTACACATGCATTTTACCGAATCCATTTAAGTGAGAATTAACTTCTACCTGTGTACATAATTTACAGCAAATAAAGCACATTTAAAAACAAACAAACTAACCTTGAAATACACATCTAAACAAGCCCATATGTTGCAATGAATTTAACTAGAGCTCATGAAATTGTGCTTAAATTGGAATGGTTGTTAAATCTGTAAAGCCAGTTAAAATAAATCTGCCAAAATCCAAATGTCTTATGCTCTTGAGAACTACTACTGTTATACAGTTGCTATATTTTTTTTTTTACAATTATACATAGACAACACTCTTTTTTACAGGCATCCCCCCCCCCCCCCACATTTCTATTGATAAGTCATGTTAAGAGAGTTCAAAATTCAAATTCTCCTTCATCCAAGAATTTCTGGATGATATGAGCTAGTCATTATCTATCAACCTATCCAACTTTTCAAGATTTGGGAGAAAAAAAGTAGAGTGTGAATGTAATAAATTTCCCTTTCATTGCTACAACGTATGTTCTTAGGTGGCTCTACATTGAGCAGATGATAGCAATAGCACTTAGACTTACATACCTCTTCATAGTGCTTTTACAGCCCTCTCTAAGCAGTTTACAAAATCAGCATATTGCCCCCAACAATCTGGGTCTTCATTTTACCCACCTCGGAAAGATGGAAGGCTGAGTCAACCCTGAGCCGGTGAGATTTGAACTGCCGAACTGCAGCTAGCAGTCAGCTGAAGTAGCTTGCAGTACTGCATTCTAACCACTGTGCCACCTCAGCTCTATGATCTTCCTATCTTGGTTCTCAGCCCCCATCTCTCCTAAGTAATAAGTCCATGGGAAGAGCATTTGTAATTAGCTAGTTCTAGCTATTCGGACATTATAAATGATTCTGGATGAAATCATGATTTCCCCCCCAATTGGCTGAATAATCAGAAGGGATTTGTCTTGCAGAATTGTTTTTAAGGTAAAGTCCATATGGCAACACCCTGTGCTACTTAAATAAATGATGAGATACATATATGAAACTTGTATGTTCCATTCATAAAAAAAAAGTAAACTTCCTATGTGTAAGGACTTGACTGAAAAATATGCACACATGGCCTATGCCAGGGAACATGGCAATGTTCTGGTTGGTCACGGCTCCAGCATCCTAAGTGGTGAATTCTTCTCTGTGGAATAGAATGGTTCCACCAATTAAAATGAGTATCCTACCCAAACTATTGTATCTATTTCAAACAGTGGCAATTAAACTAGATAAAAAAATTTTTCAAGAGCTTAATACCATTACTAGAAAATTTATATGGGGAGGAAAAAAACTGAGGATTGCAATTAGAGATATGCAAGACAAAAAGAATAGGGGAGGACTCGGACTCCCAATATGGGAGACATATTATAAAGCGGCAAACTTAATTTGGCTAAAAGATTGGGCAACCCTGACTAATAAAAGGATACTGACATTGGAAGGATACGATCTCCAGAAAGGCTGGGACTTTTACCTTTGGGAAACAGGGGAAAAAACAAGGACTTACTTTCACAGACACAAAATAAGAGACACCCTGATGGCAACATGGAAAGAGATAAAGAAAAAACATTATGTCAAAATCCCTAGATGGCTCTCCACAATGGAGGCAATAATATATCCCAATGTCCTAGAATTAGGGAAGACGGCTAGATATAAAGAAACTTTAGATGGAACAGGGAACATCAGAACAATAGAAGAACTAAAAGAACGAGGTATTAATATAGAATGGTGGACATATGCCCAAATTAAATCAAGATATAAAAAAGACAAGGAGGACCCGGGAATAGAGATAAGCAGGAATGGCCTAGATAAAATCTGGATGGGCACAGATGATAAATTATTAGCAAAAATGTATAAATTTTTAGTAGAGTATGATTTAGCGGAGGAAACAGTAAAGAAGACAATGTTAGCATGGGCCAAGAATATTGGACAGACTATAACATTAGAAGAATGGGATCAAATCTGGACAAATAATTTAAAAATGACTAAGGCCACAACACTTAAAGAGAACCAGTATAAAATGATTTACAGGTGGCATCTGGCACCAGCCAGGATTGCTAAAATATATCCTAAAGCGAGTTCAAAATGTTGGAAATGCGGGCACCAACAGGGTACATACTACCACTGTTGGTGGACTTGCCCCAAAACGAAAAATTTCTGGAAGATGATAAGCAATTGGCTGAAGGAAATTTTGGGAGACACTCTGGAATTAGACCCTAAAATATTTCTCCTGGGAATCCTCAAAAAATCATATGCAAGAAAGAAGAAATATCTGGCGATACACATAATAATGGCAGCAAGAATTACTTTCGCCCAACACTGGAAAGAGAATAATTTACCGCCCGAAGACCACATTATTAGAAAGATTCTAGAATGTGCCGAACTGGACAAGTGAACACTAGAGATACACGACAGAGAGGAATCAGAATATTATAGTGCTTGGGACCCATGGTATGAATGGTTAAGGAATAGGAAATCTAAGTAAAACTAGCAAATGCGAGAGCTGGATAAGAAATTAAGATGAATAGGTGGAAAATGTGCATTGCTAGAAGGATGATTATGTGTAAAAAATATTATATAGTTAATACTGCTCTAGCATAAGTGAAACAGAATTAACCATATGTAAATAACAATGTAAATACACAATGTAAATATGACTTATATGCATAATGACACCCCAAGGCTGGAAACGTTGAATCGATTTGTATGAAAGTTTTTATTTTATGTGTTTCGTTTGTCTGTTTGTGTGTCTTTTTTTTAATTATTATTCTTTTTCTTGTTTGTTTATTTTTTGTAATAATAAAAGCTTTAATAAAGAAATTAAAAAAAAAAAGAATGGTTCCACCTGTTTTGAAGGAGAAATATGTCAGTTTTTTTAAAAAGCCATCCTTGAATTCAACAGTACCGGTTAATTTTCATCCAGGTTCCAACCTTCTCTTTTTAGAAAGAGTTGTGGAAAAGGTGGTGGATGCAAGGCTTCTAAGGGCTTGGAGGCACCAGGTTATCTGGATCCTTTCCAGTCAGGATTGAAACCGGTTTATAGTATTCAGACAGTCTGAGTGGCAGTAGAACAGATAGTATCCAGAAGACCTAAGCTGTCCTTTGACTGAAATGTTTTATCAGTTAGCAGTCATTCAGATTTTAAGTATTTGCTTTTTTTTAAAAAAAATGTGATTGTTTACATTTTCAGACAAGGTTACCTAAATTACTCTTCTAATCATTTTATATACATTTCACCTCAACGGAAAATAAATTTTGACTTAGTTTTAGTAGAAAACGTAAAAATGGAACTCACTTTTGAACTTTCAACAGTGATATGGCCACGTTCATGTACAGTCCCCCCTATGTTTAATCTGATAAAGAATGTCTGTAATATATGACTAGATCAATAACTTACTAAATAGGGGTTTTTTTTATTATTATATTGCAGGTTTCTACAAATGTTTAAAACAATTTAATGTGGTAATTGATCCCAATAGGATGAAACTGAGATCCCTTTCTTTTCCACTCAACAAGACTTATATATTAAGATACCGTGTTTCCCCAAAAATAAGACTCTGTCTTATATTTTTTGAACCCTGCAATAAGAGCTTGGCCTTATTGCCATGCGCTCAAAAGCCTGATTGGGCTTATTATCAGGGGATGTCTTATTTTGGAGGAAACAGGGTATCATTTCAATAGGAATGGAAAACAGAAATGGAATTTATGATAAGGAGCAGATATAAGAATAAAAGCTTTATTCCTGCACCTGGAAATAATATACCATGCAAATGAATTTTAAAATGTCTGATCTCTCTTTTCTGGTACAGTTAAATGTATTTTTCCCCCTTAAAAAAAAAGAAAGGAAAAGAAATCAACTTATTCAGTAATTTAATTTAGTGGATTACAGCCCAAGTTAAAATAACAACATTTGAATATGAAGACAATACATATGAAATCCTTAATAAGCTTATAGAAAGAAATAGTGAAATTCATATGCTGGTAACATGGAAGGTTAAAAATTGGCAGAAAAAGCCATAAGAAATGTTAATCTGGATATCCAAATCAATCTTCTAACTGAATATAAGGAGAATAAAAAGCTTTCTGAAGCAATCTGTAATAGAATGGATTCAGCTGAGGCATCTGTACATAGGCAAGTGGCAAGCATCCAAAAATATGGATCATGTTACAAGGTGTATTCTCTTACAGCACCTTGAAGTCTCCATAGATGTTAAATATTTATCTCTGGCTGTTAAGGTTTCCCTGGAATATCATTTATATTATATTCATACATTCTTTAAACATAAATAGACTGGCTATGGTATTCATCTTTATATCACTAAGACTTAAATAAACGATGGGAAAGAGAACATAAACAATTGCATTAATAATTTGTATTAAACCCAAATCAAAATCATTTAGTTTTAACAGTTCCAGAATGGTATTTGCTTTTGGAGAATCTATTTTATTTGGAAACTAATTATTAAAATTTATAAAGGTTTTCATTTAGTGACTATACATCTCCTTCCCCCTCCCCTCCTCCTCCTCCTCCTCCTCCTCCTCCTCCTCCTCCTCCATCAGGTAACCCTGGTTATATTGTCATTTTATCACTGAGGACCAGAATAATGACTGACATTCTTAATTAAGTCCACTCATTTCTTCACTCTTATATACCATATGGATATCTACTCTTGCTTATGTATATAACTCATATCTACCATTGTTTCCAGGTTGCTTGAACTAGCCTTGTTTTTCTGGTTCTTCATTCTTTCTAGCTTTTATGTCGAAAATACTCATTTTATGTCGAATGAGTATTGATAAGAGGTCTACAAAGTTTCTATCTACCATACTTATTTTTATCATCTTACATCAGAGGGAAATGCAAACTGTTGAATTACAATATCAATTGTCTATCATTGACTATGCAGAGTAGAGTTATAAGAATTAGATATGACATATCTGGAGGGCTGCTTTCCACTCTTTTCCATCATACTATTGTCCTTAATAAATATCTCTCAAATGCTTCTTTCTAGGTTAATGTTCCTGATTTTTTTTCCTTCAAAATTAAACAATAACTGTAACAATAATAAATCAAAGGTTAGGCGAGACAAATAAATAAGATTGTCCCCTTAAATGACAATGAGCTTTACATGGTGATGGAAATAGTTATGAAAACCAGAGCAAATAATTACAGATAGTCCTCGACTTACAACAGTTCATTTAATGACCAAAGTTATAACGGCACTGAAAAAAGTGACTTGTGACTGTGTTTCACACTTACGACCATTGCAGCTTTCCCACAGACACATGATCAAAATTCAAATGCTTGGCAACTGACTTATATTTCTGACGGTTGCAGTGTCCCAGAGTCATGTGATTACCTTTTGTGACCTTCTGACAAATAAAATAAAAAAGGAAGCCAGATCCATTTAACAACTATGTTACTAACTTAACAACTGCAGTGATTCACTTACTATCATGTCAAGACAGGGGATAAAATGGGGCAAAATTCAATTAACAACTATCTCTCTTAGCAACAGAAAGTTTGGACTCAGTTGTGATTGAAGGTTTACCTGTATATTAGCTGTGTCCATTTCTTGTCTTTTGGCTTAAATATTGGATTTGAATTCTGATCTCTCCTGGAAATGGTTAAACTCTGTAGTGAAGATTTCAACTCTTTCTCTAGGAAACAGAACATCTAGTAAATGTTTTACATTTAAAGACTGTACTGGAAGGTTTTCAGCAGTACATAAATTTAACAGAGGTTGTCACATTCAAAAAGCATTAGAGCACTATAAAAGAAGACTTTAGAGAATAAGTGTGATGACTAATGAAACATTGGCAGTCTAACTCTTGGAACAACATTCATCTTTAATGGACAATAATCCCCATTGAATAGCAAGCATAAAATAAAATGTGTCACTTATAACCTGTTTTGAAGATGTCCAGAATCTATAAACGTGATTCTGGCTTACAAACATTAGGTTTGCCTTGACCAGAAAGCTTGACTGCTATTGGTATTTATCATTGAATGCTTAACATACAGCATTTCAGTAATTTTAAAGGGCAAAAACCTCATTTGCAGCAAATGTTTTTGCCTGCCTGTTTCACTTTAGTACAATAATATCTATTTGTATATTAGGTGTAATGCCTAATTAACCGATTGCCTCAATCTCTTTTTATTTTGGATGAGTAAATAGCCCCTAAATGCTACCAATAACATACCAGGTTGTTGTTGTTTTTTTAAAAAAAAACCTCCTTTTAGAAGGTGAAAATTATGTGAAACTCTTGTTAATTTCATTAACAAAATCTGCGAAAGGGTACTTTGCCTTTCAAGTGATATATTGGTAAATAAGAAAGGATTGATAGACGGATAGATGGGGGGAAATAGTGATGTGCTTATATGGTGACAATTGTTTAAAGGGATAACTCCATCAGCAACAAGTCTCCAATGTCATTTGATTTCCCAAAGCTCTTGCACCAGACTGGTTTTCAAAAGCTGGGAATCTTAAAGACAGCCCCTTTGAGAAAAGAAAGATCTTGGAAATGTCAAATGCTTGAATAGGTATCATGTCTTCTATTCCTGCATAAGGAAATGCCCTTTGCATTTACATTTTATATTTAGTACATTTGCTTGCAGTCATATGTTTTAACAAAAATCCATATAAAATGACAACAATTTGTCTCTGTTCAATTCATTTCCCCTATAATTAACCACACTATCTGTCAACATCTGCATTCGTACCTTCCTTGCGGCCATTGCAAACAATGAAACTTATTTTGTTCCTTGATCGTCTACATCAATCAGCAGGAAACAGATTTTTTTTTCTTTCATGCTGTACTGATTCAGTTGGGTTAACAAGGGCATAATAAATCTAGCTCTGGTTTCCTGATGTAATTTGCAATGTAATAAATAAAGCATCAGATCTTCCACCTGCGAGTTATCACAAATGCATACACAGTGGGTAATCTTTTATATCTTCCATCCAAATAGGTGGTTGGCATTGTCTGAAAATGAAGTTCTGTAAAAGCTTGTCTCAAGGGGGTGTGATGTGAAAGACTGTAAATAAGACAACATTCCTTTTTCCATCAATACCACTTAGCCAACTTCAACTTGTACAGATGCTCTTTATCTTGTCTAAAATCTTTAAAAAATAGTCTCAATACTGTATGGTAACTTGTGTCATTCAACAGTTCCTGTTTTAGTAGAAATTGTGAGAATAGTTTTGAACACAAATTTAGCCACTCAGACTGGTTTTTGAAAGCCAGGAATCTTAAAGGCAGACCCTTGGAGAAAAGAACGACCTTGGGAATAGATAATTTTTCTTTTATTTCTACATAAGGAAAATATTTTTTGCATTTTGATAAATTTGAGGAGATAGTACAACAGAGCTGTCTGGTCTTTGTTGTGCAAACAGCAGACACCAAAGCTTTTATGATCATCAATGCTTCAAATAACATTCAAAATGTAAGATGTTACTTTAAGAAAGAAACAACTTAGAATGTCAGATTTCCTGTTACGCATTGAAATAAATATTTGGATGCTATTTTCTTCATAATCATTTGTTTAGTAAGCTTCAAGAGCAGAATTGATTTGACTGACATGAATCCAGTGGATGATATCTCAAGAAGCTCATGTTTGATATGTGTTTATTTTCATGCTTCCTTCAAGCAGATTTATGCTTATGGCTAACTGAATCTTTAGAATACTAAAAGCTTTGCTTATAGAAATTGAAACAAGCATTTCTGTATACTTTTTCACTCAAACCCTATCTTAATAAGTCATTAAAAAAATGAATATTTCCAGGCAAGGTGATTCTAAAACATGGAGGTGTTAAGTTGAAAGTCATGGTTTATGAACAGATGATTCTTTCTCATCTTTTTGTCATCTTAGTTTTTAATGTCTTGAAAGGGAAACAACAAATCTGCTACTTTCCATTGACAGCACTGTGTCTGGACAATACAAAAGTCACAAATATAATTAATAGTATGTTGGGATAAAGCATGTTTCCATTATCTTCCACTATCCATTAAATGAGGAAAAATCTCAGTGAAAGGTTCTGATGGACGTTATTCAGATAAGTCTTATGCGGTGAGAGAGCAGTATTCAACTATAAACCTCAATATCTTTTCTTCTTTCTGTAATAATTTGTGAGAAAGACTTTGAGAGATGAGGCGAAGAGGGGTTGCCTAGGGAATGGTTAAATAAGCGGCTGTAAGAAGATAGCAGGAGATTTGTATTTTCAGAATTAGAACATTCTATTAATATAACCGCACAGTAAAGTAATATTACAAATGTGGTTTACCTGGGAAGTCTGACTTCCTTTCTTCCTTCCTTCCTTCCTTCCTTCCTTCCTTCCTTCCTTCCTTCCTTCCTCCCTCCCTCCCTCCCTCCCTCCCTCCCCCCCCCTCTGGTGAAACTGACCAATTTGATCAGAGAGAAAAAAAGACTTCTTTAAAAGACTGAAAACATTATATGGACTTTTTTGCTGAAAGAAGACAAAAACAAATTGAGGATCTGAGGATTAAAAATGAGGTGAAGAGATTGGGAAAAAGTTTAAGATGGTAATAACTTTGTAAAAGGCAGAAGGAACAATTATGTTTTTTTTCTTTTTCCAAAAACATTCTTGTTTCTCTATTTCGTATGTTCTGTCTTTGTTCTTGTTTGTTTTGTACATTTTACTGCATTGAAAAATTATAGAAAGGTGTTTGTGTAAATGTGTGTATATGTGTGTGTGTGTGTGTGTGTATAGTATGTAAGATGAAATGAACTTACAGTATGTAACAAACAGAATAAAAAAAGTAGTAAAATGGACTGAAAAGGTATTCCCCTCCCAAATGAAAATCAGATATTTCAATAACTAGGTTTAACAGCTACAAAAGAAATGTGTGTTACCTTAAGTATAACTGATAAGCTTTGAGGCCTGACTTAAATTTTAAGTCTATTAACATAACATTTCTAAAAGTGATACTTACCATATCAAAATAAAAGAAATGCATCATTGCATCCTTTGTTTCTGTTGAGAAATTATCTGGATCCTTCTTCAAAGCTCATTGAAGCTCATCTTCCAGAGAATCCAAAAGGGAGGGGAAAGAACAGAAAGAAGACAACCCATTATCAGAGCCGAAATCTGCTTCTGTAACATTGGAGGTGGCCCATAATAAATTCACAACAATAATTCTATATGAAACATGCATGAAATAAAACCTACAAATCAAAATCATAAATTTGTATGCATTAATTCTCTCTGATTACAGTTTCCAAACCATTAGCTCGAGTGCACTTTGATTTTTTTTTCCTGAAAGTGGAGACTTTTAAATTGAAAGAACTGCCTTCCCTATTACGTACATCACTATCTCATTTTCTTTAAAATGGTCGGTAAATAATATACTCCTGTTTTAGAGTAATGCCGGCATTCCACAGAATAGTTTGGCAGATTAGAAGGAGAAGTGCAATGGAAGGCATAGAAAATAGATGCTGTTCATATATGCCTAGAAAAAAGCATAGCAGATGGAATAAGAGCCATACAGGGATGCTACATTGCAGGCCAATTTAATACACTAATGCAACCACTGAGGCACCTCTGGGTTGAAAGAATTAGTTGGTGACATCACCATTTGCCCTGGGTATGCCCAGTTGAGGGCTTCTTTCATGTCCCCAACAGGAGCTGGAGTGAAGGACGAGAGCTCAACCCCGCCTCACCGCAGTTTTCAGATCTCAATTATGGGCTTGCTAACCTGCCCAGTGCTCAAACCCCTTGAAACACCATGCTCCTTTTGTAGTCTTCTAAGTGAATAGAGTTGGTCATATACTGTTGACAGTGGTAGTGTAATGTGCACAATATTCCAGTGTACTAATTCACTAAGGTATTGTAAAATAGGGATAATTCTTTTGTTTGTGTGTGTGTGTCTGTATGAGAGAGAGAGAAAGAGAGAGAGAGAGAGAGAGAGAGAGAGAGAGAAAGGGGGGGCGGGGGGGGAGGAAGAGATTGTGGTGTTAAGACAAATACCCAGAAAAGTTAGAGTTCTGAGCAGTGGTGGGTTCCTCCCAGTTCGGCCCAGTTCTCCTGAGCCGGTAGCGGTGACGATACGACATCACCGAACCGGTTCTGCCCCCCCGCCCCCCACCCCCGTGTTATTCTTACCTTATAGTCGCCCCCCCCCCCAAATCTATTGCTGCCTCCTGAGTCCCAGCTGATGGCTAGAGGGAAAAAAAACTGTTTAAACTCTTGCCGCAGGGCTTCAAAGGGCCGCCCTACAGCTGATCAGTGTTAAAAGAAAACAAATGAGTAGACTAGTGCCTGCAAAAATACATGAGTAGATCAGTGCCTGTAAAAAATAAATGGGTAGATCGGTACAGCTCTGCAAGCAGTTATAAGCCTGGTAGACCAGTACCTCTGCTAAATCCTAAATAATTGTCACATGACCATCAAGCTATGCCCACAAAATAAGCCATTCCCACAGAACCGGTAGTAAAAAATTTTAGAACCCTCCCCTGATCTGAGGAGAGTGTGTCAATTTCTAATGAAATTCTTAAACAAAGGAGTGAGTTTTAGATGGCTAATATCTGAAGGAATTATGGTGTCATGGCAAGAACACCAATATAGATTAGACACGCTTGAAAAAGCAAAATTATTTTACCAGCAATTTTGTGGACCTCTGGAAGGAGATTTGGGAGCTGTAGGTGGCTAAAAGAAAGAGAGGAAGAGAAGAATAAAGAGGAAAAAGCAAAAGAGGAAAAAACGCTAAGAGAGGGAGCAGAGCTAAAGATCCAATGGAACAAAGAGAGACAAGAGCGATGAAACTAAAAACTAGTAATAAGTAAAACATGGAAGAAGAAATTAAAGCAATTTCCTTAAATGTAAATGGATTAATTGCGGGGATATTTTGGAAGTCTTATGTCCGGCCACTAGTAACCATACAGGCTGTAATGACTTCTTCCCCTCCCTTCCCTGTTATAATGTTCATTTCCCACATGGTTCCAAGCTGCTAGATTTAACTTGCTACTAAAATTTATCCAGTGAGGCAGTTTTAAGGGAAGCAAGCTGCAGCTCTAGAGGTAGGTAGTATCTTTTCCAAGGTAAGATCTACTCTCTACATATTTAGAAAGGCATTTATTTGTGACTTGAACTTTATGTGATGCCGGTTACATGCATAATTTTAAGCATCCCTGGTGAAATACTATGTTTCAAGGAATCCCTAAGGGAACGGAAGCTGACAAAACTGCTACATGGTGGAAAGGTCAACATATTTGAATGTCCACCTACTCTGTTTGCAATTTCAGAATAAGGAAACAGTGAATATAGTAAGTTTAGACACCCTTTCATTAGTACTGTGCAACAGCCCCTTTAGCAGAAACAACAATTTGAACGTTTCCTATAGCCAGGGAGATTTAAAAACAAAAACAAAAAAACCTTCATTCTGGACTGCTCTCCCTTCCCCCAAATCTAACTCAGAAATATTTTAGGTCTCTTTAACATTTACTGTTTGTTTTAGTCTCCCTAAAGGTTTTCAAAAACATTATCTTTCATTTCCTGTGTGGACTATTTGGTTGATTTGGAGGTATGGCTTGTATCATCATCCTCTTGCTGAAATATCTAACTTCTTTTTAGCTAGTGTTTCCTGCCTAAGCAGGGGGTTGGATTAGAAGACCTCCATGGTCCCTTCCCACTTTCCTGTTCCTGTTCCTGTTCCTGTTCCTGTTCCTGTTCCTGTTCTGTTCCGTTCCGTTCCGTTCCGTTCCGTTCCGTTCCGTTCCGTTCTGTTCTGTTCTGTTCTGTTCTGATGGTAGTACATTAGCCTCTGGGATATGTTGATATTTAGTTGACTCCAGGGGTGGGATTCTACCGGTTTGGACTGGTTCACTATCAGCTGGGAGCAAACCAGTTTGCCCTGACAATCAGATGGGCCCACCCACTCACCCGCACTATTTTCCTACTGTTACCTTCTCAGCTGATTCGCGTGGCAGAGCGGATCGCTGCGCCTCAGCTGTGTTTCTCCTCTGAAGTGGAGATTTCTTCAAACTGCGCACACAGCGCACGATCACTGAACAGGTTGTCAAACCGGGAGGATCCCACCTCTGGTTGACTCCATTCTATCTGGGCAATATTTCCTGTTCCACTGGCTTCCCCACAACCTAATGTATTTTTTGGGTGGGCAGGAGGCTAGTCTTTATCAGTTCCAAAACATTTAAAACTTATTCAAGTTTTATGTTGCATATTTTAAATGATGGCTTTTGCAATGAGACTGAAGATATGTTACTTCTGACGTTTCTCCTGTGCATATATAAGCAGTGTTTATAAGCAATGCTGTTGTGTGAACCTGTGGAGAATTTATCCAGTGTCAGCTAAAGTTTTCAGCAAGTCACTTGCAGTGATCTGTAGGTTCTGTTTTGCAGATATGACCAGTTTTCACACAATGCTGGCAGATACATTAATTTGGCCTTCCAAATCTTGCTTTGTCAGTTCTGGGTAACCTTCATTTCTAAACAATATTTCCCACAGTTAAAATTGTTAGCTGGAAGCATTTAGAGTTTATTTTTTAAGCCTTTCGTGTTTTCTAAGGGTGAATTGTTTTCATTTTTAAAATGCTCAGATAGCATTCTTCTAATTACTCTTCTAATTTTGTATTAGTAAACAACTGCTCATAAATATTATGTATGCATTTCAAGTTTGAAATTTGAAGAATAATGTATTTAACATTTTGTCCACTTCTGTTCTCTTAGGGCAGGCCTGTCAAAGTGACAGCCTGCGGGCCGGATACGGCCCACACAGGCCACACCCACCCAAACTTCCCCAAAGCAAAAAATATTGTGATACATCATGATATGGCCCATGATGTGATCGGGTTTGACGCTCCTGATTTAGGGATTTATTGAAACATACAGCAAATTTGCCCATGGATGCCTCGATTTTTTGAATGCAGCTGTAACATTCTACAGTAGTTCTATTTGTATAATAGTGATAGGAACCATGGTTAAAATAATCATTCCTATTGTAAGGAAGATTTTATTTAAACAATATGGATTGGTTATCTGTGAGTTTAAGTTTCACTACTATGTTTTAGCATGAAAATGTTCTAGACCAGATGATGAGCTTCAGATAAATGGACTCCATTCAGCCTTGATTCTGGTGGCCCTGCATGTCTCATTATGAACCTTCTCATATTCAGCTGTAACCAGGGTTACCAGATATCAGAACAGACAAAAGAGGATATGGACAATTGGAAAGGAGGACTAATGGATAGAAAAGGAAGACACACTGTTTAAATTTCTCAGATGTACAACAAAAATTGCTGCAAAAAATGTACTTAGGTTTACATGTATATACAATTGCTTTTCCAGTGTAATATGAAATCAATGACATGCTGTTCAAACTTTAATGTAGACATGTCATCTGTAAACTACAATGATTATAGTTTTGAAGGAGCTAGATTGAAGCTGGTTGCCAGACACAGAAAATAATTAATATAATTTTTGTTGTTGAGTTTGTTGATAGGCAAAGAAAAGAAAGAAGCAGAAAATTTACAATAATTGATTGTAGCAATTGATTTTGTGACAATATTTGCTTTTAAGTTTATGTCTGCCAGATGGAGGACATGAGGACAAAAAGGAGAACTTGTCCTCCTTTTACAGAATGTTTGGTAACTCTAACTGATAATATGAGACATTAGAGGGGAAAGCACTATAACCTTGATTTGTTTAAAAATTGAGACCTTCAGAAATCAACTGGAACTTTGACAACAATATTATTATTCTTTAGCTCTTACTCTTCCACTTTAACAAATTGCAAAATAATAAGCTCTTAATTACGCTGTCTTAGGCTTGGTCACATTTAAAACAAAATGATTTGGTGAACTTTGCTACTTCAGACTTCAAAGAAGACATGCTGTAATATAATAATATTTATGTGCAAAGACCAAACCACATTCAATATAAAAAACACATTCATAGCAGAAACTAAATATAATTGGATTTTGTTCAGATTGTTTGATAGCAATTGCTATAGAACAGAATTTAGCAAGTTTTCTAGAAATGATGGAATATTGATAAGTTATTAAGAAATGTGTAGTCTTTTGATGGAGCCAGCCCAAATAGCTTATGATCCAAGTAAATATTACCCCAATCTCTAGATGCAATATTTAGGACAACTCAAATATATATGCACAACACCCACAGAAGGAATACATTTTTCTTTCATAGTCTGATGATATCTATAAATTAACAGTGGAGAATATTATCTCCCCGTCATTATTTTCAGAGGTAGTGTGTCTTGATAGACCAATATAAGTTTTCTTCTATGGTAGGACAATAATCCAATTAAAGCATTTGGTTTAAAGTGATTAAGGGGCAGACACATAAGTTCATAGTAGCAAAAATGTGAGGTATCAACTCTCTCTTTCTGACGCCATAATCTGTTCTCTTAACCAATGTTTTTCAAGACCCAGTATGGATATGAACTGGGGCATAAACCCACACTGAATATCCTATTTGGATATAATAGGATTATTTGACAGGGAAGTCTGTCTGTCTTGCAGTATCAGCTGAACTAAGGACTCCATCATGATAGTTGAGCAAGTTCTTTAACTGGCAAAGCTTCAAACAGGCCTTATCAAAGATACATCTGATCTCTGTCTTTGAGATTGTGTGAAGTACTGAGGATAGATCTCAGAAAATTAGTTTCCTTTCAGTGTAACAATAAGAATGGCATGGCATGGCATGGCATAGCATAGCATAGCATAGCATAGCATAGCATAGCATAGCATAGCATAGCATAGCATAGAATAGGAGCTGGAAGGGATCTTGGAGGTCTTCTAGTCCAGCCCCCTGCTCCAGCAGGAGAACCTATACCATTTCAGTCAAGTGACTGTCCAGTCTCTTCTTAAAAACCTTCTAAAGGGAAGCTGTTCCCTTCTGTTGCTTTGGATAAGAGAACTACTTGTGCACCTACATAAAACCAGTAAAAATATGAGAAATATTTAATGAATGGAAATATGCATTTCATGATTATTTATTTATCTAAAACATTTTTTATATATCCATCAATAAAACAAAAGAGAAAATTTCTCCCCAGTGGCCTTTATGCTACAAGGCATAACACAAAAGGAAGAAGAGAAAGGGAGAGTAATGGGGGGGGGGGGGGGTTAATCATAGGAACCAAATGTAACATTAAATAGTAGTTTTTACTATTTAAGAACGTGGAATGTTAAAAATACATAGACTGACAACCTAGGGAGTGCCTTCAAGAAGAGAGGAAGACACTTTGCTTTCTACTCAATTTATTTTGAAAGTGGTTGAAAGAGCTCCTCTGATACTTGATTTTCAGCTCCCCTAACTCAACAGTAAGCCCTTCCCATTTTTTCACCTTAAACATGCACAATTTATTCATATTATTGTAATAGCTTATGTTACACTTCTATTATAGAGACTCATTGCTATCTTGGCATTTTATCTCAACCATTTGATTTTACTCTCATGCTCTGTATATTGCATGTTTGGTGATTATTGACTGAATAAAGATTATTATTACAACTGCCACTGTGTGTCCTTGCCCCCCCCCCCCAAAAAAAAGCTTGTTCTATGGGACTTACTTCAGCTATCCTTTGATGGGTGAATTCTGCAGAATATATTTTTTAAAAAAAAACCCACTGCAGCAACAGCAAACATTTTTCATTAAGAATGCATGCAATAACATGGCAGGTTTTGCTTTATATATCTAGTAATATAATAATAAAATAAGAACTATCTTTTGCTAAAGGACTAGGGTGTCAGAGTTTCAAGTTACATCCCCAACGAAAGAAGACTCCGAGGCTAGAAGTTCCGCAAAGTTCCATTTTATTAGCGATGTCATATTGGCACATCTGGGAAAACCCGAATCTGAAAGCTTCCAGGTTTTCCCCACCCAAAAGAAAGTCCAAGTCCCTACCCCAGCACCCACATGTCGATCACATGGTCCAATCAGTGCACTGTCTCAACTGGAGATGCCTCCCAGTAACACCACTCCAGGTACAGGGCAGGATGGCCTTGGCTCTCAGAAAAAAGAATGTTATTATGGCTAGATACTGTATCTCTCCAACTTGATACAATCCCCCCTCCCAGTTTCCCACAGTACTAAATGTGGTGGCCCTGAAGATCGAAAGAAAAAGGTGGCTTCCAGGACTGACATAGGGATCTGGTCAGTTGGGGTTTTACTTTTGCTTTGAAACTAGGCACACAGTGTGTTCTAATATTCAGAGATGTTGTAAAATGAATGTGAAATTTAGTGCGAATCTCATTGTCCAAGTGCAGCTCTTGTATGTAGCCAGTACAACACCATCCACAACAAAAGCATATCTTCAGCATATTATAAAGAATGTGCAAAATACAAAGCTCCCCCTTACCCGCTTTCAGCCAAACTTTTCTGGGAACTTTGCATAGATTGGATAGGTTGGGCAAAGAAAAGAAGGAAAAAACAACCCAAGCATAATAACAAGAATGCCACTCTAAACATAATAGGACAATCAAGCTTTCTTGTATATGAGATGCTAAACAAACCTGCCTAGATTAGGATGGGAAATTTAAAACAAAAATGATTTGCAGCTCAAACTACAGAATATGATATTGCAAATTTTCCTTTCCTTTATAATAAAACTTGAGAAAGAATGAATCTGAAAAATGGCAGACTCACAAAAAAAAAAAAGAGAGAGAGACACTTCTTTAGAGAGCATGACACTAAACCAAGGGGATTCATTGCCACAGCAGATAGTGAAAAACACCATGGCTTCAAAGGAGGAAATACACAAATTCATGGAGAATAGAGTTGCCAATGATAGTAGTATATTGGGTAAGATTACATTAAACAGGATCATAGCAAATACTCCCATATTTAAATCCCTTCATGGATTGTGTGGTTGGGGTCCACAGGGTGTTCTGATAGTACATCAGTGGTGGGTTGCCCCCGGTTCGGATCGGTTCGCAAAAACCTGTAGTAAAACCGGCAGGAGGCTCCGCCCACCAACCCCAACATCATCAGGAAGCTTCTGTGCATTACTACCGGTTCGCGGCCCCATTGCGAACTGGTAGTAAAAGTAAGTCGAATCCACCCCTATAGTACATCCTCCAGTTGCACCACTAAAGCCAGGCTAGCATGATCATGATTCCCTACTTGCTTGGCAAATAAGTGGAAGTCCTATGGTAGCCAGTGCAAGTTTTTTGAATGAAGAAGAAAGTTGGGATTGTAGCGCTGATGAAATAACTATATCGGTATAAATATGTTCATGCTTAATTGGCTATGTGGTACGTGTGATTAAATTCCAAGGGAAATTAGATAATGTCCACTTGGGCAAAACATTAGTGTATATCCACTTTCCAGAAATAAAAATAATTGTTTGTCCAAGACATTTTTTACACTCCTCAGTTGTCCTTATACATTTATCTGTCATCACTATATACTCTTTCAAGGCACTCTATTGTGTTCTTAACCTGCCTCAAAGAAAAATACACATATCAGTTGTTCACCTAAGATCATGGTAATATAGAAATTGTAGGGATCAGGAAGCTCTGTTTTGTTCCTTTCTTTTTGTCTAGACCCTCTGATATGCTAGCCATTAATAATCAACAAGCTATTGTTCTCCCTTTATACATAGCTCATCTGGAGAGACCATTAGGTTTAATAGTTCTCTTTCTAATAGACTGCACAATAGTATCCATACAAGATGCAGCACATCATCCATTTTATTAGGAAGGAATTTTGGGGCAAACATTAGCACAAAAGTTAGCTTATATTTTTCTTTATCACCACCCCCTTGTCCCTGTTAATTATCTCTTTATATATTTTAAAAAAAAACAACAACCAGAAAAAGGAGTTGAAGTTGACAGGGTGATAATGTAGTTGAAATAACGCTCAGTACCATCTGTTTACAGATAATATGTCAAAATGGTCCTGGAGCCCACTTTCTAGAACAAGCACATTTAAAAGGCATTCCTGTCCTGAGACAGATTCATTTAATATAATTTTTATAAGATGTGACTTTACTACTGAGAGTTACTCATGCTTAATACCCTACTTTAAGAAATTCTATTTAGTAAATAATAAATTTCTGCAAAGTGACATTGATTTGCTTCAGTGAAGTGATTCAGGCCTGGAGACAACTTAATTTGTTTCACCAAGGCTAAAGGCCTGACTGAAGCCATGAGGGTGGTCTTGAATTCCTTTCAGACAGCAGAAATGAAGTCCTTTCAGCCATCTCCTCAGGCTGAAATGTATTTCTAAGTACAGGCTGGGACTGTACTGAAGATAGCCTCCAAACACTTTTGGACAACACTGTAGGAAAAGACTCTTCTTAGCTTTCTCCAGCAACTCTGCCACACAACTCATTTCTTGTCAACAGGAGGAGATCCATAGCTTAAAAAGAAGTATTTGGCTTCTCTTATCTACAAACCAAATGGAGGGCAATTCTTCAGCTGCCATTGGCAAAACAAATAAATGATAGTAAAAGGAATTTCACCCTTCAGAACTTTATAAAGTTTCTCTGCACTCCATAGCCCAGATCAGAGTCATCCAGTATGGGAGACCCCTAATTGTTCTAGGCTTGAAGTCTCTTGGCATTTTCCAGTAGGGCTTTTGGCTAACTTCACTCAGTGTATGCTGTGGGATTCCCTGCAGCCTGTGCTGGAGGAATCTACTTAGCTGAACTCCCTGTCATTGCTTCAGGTGAAAGTTTATTTATTTATTAAATTTATATAGCTATCCATCTCATGCTTGTGACTCTCAGCTTCTCTCACATTATATCTTCTAAAATTCCAAAGCAGGATGAAGCACAGTAACATTGTGGGATGATTTCAGCCTTAGACCCAAAGGGGCCTCTGTTGTTTCAGAAAACAAATTTGTGGATGTGTGGATGTTGTCAAACTTCATCAAAGTGTAATCTTCTTTGATTATTTGTATAACCCTAGTAAAATAAATATATCAACATTTCTTTCTTAAAATTATAGAAACCTTGACTGCATTTAACAGGTTTTTTTTCTTATAACACACAATGTAACAATTAATACATTTTTTACTGTATGGAATTCAAATTTCTTTCTGGAAAGAAAAAATTTGTTCAGGATATAATTCATTGGTAACATCTTCTAAGCATTCCAAATGTAATGTTCAATCTTGGAAAGTGTGATTCCTATAGTAAAAAATTGATTTCATTGTTGTATTTTGCACTTACTCCAATAGCTGAAAGTGGAAATGATCTGCAAGCATAATGAAAACATGGGACTAAAATTAAACATAAAGAAGAGCAAAATAATGACAACAGGTACAGCAAACAACCTTAGAGTTGAAACGGAAGAATTTTTTTTTGCATTGTAGGATTGTTTATCAATATTAAAGGAATCAGTAGTCAAGAAATTTGTTGCATTTGATAGAGAAACAATGAAGGGCCTAGAAGAGATACTCAGATGCTGGAATCTGTTCAGAATTGTGCATATGATACTCTATGTAAATGAAAGTTAAGTTTCGAAGAAGCAGAATAAAAAGAGTACTGATACTTTTGAATATTCAAAAGTGATGCCCAAGAATACCATGGATCACTAAGAAAACAAACAAGCAAATGGAACATAGAACAAATCCTTCCAAAGTTCAAGATGACCTTGATGGAAATATTCAAGTATTGTTACCTAGGAAAAGGGGGCTAAAATGGTTTTTAAGTCTAAAACAGGGAGATAACTCTTGGAAGTGGCACAGCCTCCCTAATTCATTGGATTAATAAGGAGGCAGAAGTGGTGATTTGCATAATTCTGTTATTATTGTTAGCCCTAATAAAAGTAGCTTTAATCTTTCTGTGGAATTAATTTCCTGAAGTGGTCTACCTAGTGGGACTGATGCTTGAGGTCCAAATATTTTGGATATGAAAATTCAGCTGCCTTGAGAAGTCCACAAAGATGGGAAAGCTGCAAGGCAAGAAAAAGAAAGGATGACCATTGCAAGACATGAAGGTTGAGGGCAAATCTTCCCAGAGATCATACTTTTTAGTCACTAAGAGTTGAGACCAACCTGATGGCGCACAATCAATTAATTTTATACCAGGAATTAAATAATGTATATTTCTCTATTTTATACTGAACATTACCACTTGTTTATTGTTAGCAACAAAAATAGTTGATATGAAAGTATCAGAGATTCTTTTAAACTAGTTTGGATGACTAAAAGTCAAAGGAGCTATGCTTTCTATGTGATACTAGCTTCTGTAAGGATGCTTTCTTCCATTGTGAGAATACAGATGTACTAGAATCTATTTGTTGAGATGTGTGCTATGCACATTGATTGAGTGAGTGAGTGATTAAATAAAAAAGAAAGAAAGAAAGAAAGAAAGAAAGAAAGAAAGAAAATAATTAGGAAGACAGGAAGACAGCATTCTCATATTATTGACAATACATGGATTGAAAAATTATTAATACATAAGTAGAAGCTTGTGATTCTTTGCATTGCAATAATAATTTTGCTGGGAGGCTATATAGTAAATCCACATGTAAAATATTTAAAAAAGCTTGCATAACTTAAAAGTCCTTTGAGAAACTTGCTAAAGTTACATTTTTGTAAACATAATAATTCTAGTATTCCTTATAGAAACCTGTTCTGGTTTCTGCCTTACAGCCTTATTCCTGTCTATTCAGTAGGGCTAGATGAAAGATAGAAAACTGCATTCCCTCTTTGCTCCTTTTAGTAGAACTCTGTTCACAGAGAAGAAGGGAATAGTCTCCATTAAATCTGTTTGAATAATAAATGATTGAAGATATACTTCTGGCCCTTTTAACCTCCTGGGATAACGTCTTTCAACAGCTCTGCTTCTGCTGTTGTATAAATAAAGCATTATAGAAATGGAAGACCTTTGTGGTAGCAGGATCTGCAAATATTTATCTGAGAGTCATATTTCTATTTATCTTTTTGGGAGCCTAGCAAAGATCTGATGAGGTGCTCTTAAGAGATGAAATGGAATTTGTTAAGGAGTTATGTAAATTAAGCAGGTTTCTTCAAGTAAGTTCATGCAACACTAAGAAGTTTAATGAGAAATGTCTTCTTCATTTGAACAGAAGCACTTGCTTTTCTTTAAGGGTATGGTGGTAGCATAAACATATAGATGCATGTAGACATCCATAAAAGAATAGAATGACACAATGGTATGTTACTCTGTGTGTATGTGTAATAAACTGAGCCAGTGAGGAGAAAGTGAAGTTGTCATAAATGGTATAAAATATTTGGAGTAGGGAGCTTCTGACATTTGGTAAATATATAAATAAAATAAGGTAAAATGTAGCTGTTATGTAACAGTAAAACAACTTGCTCAAATTCTCAAATAGTTAGAAATTTACATAATTTAAAGCAAGAGAAATAAGAAAACAGGGCAACCTTTCAGACAGAATCATATTGTCACATTCTGTTTTATCTTGAAGTTCCATAGTAGGCCATAATTATTTCCATTTATTTATTAGTTTTTTTTAATCTCACCTTTATAAGTAACTGAAGGTGGCAAACACGCCTGTTTCCTCCTCCTATTTTCCCCACAACCACCACCCAGTGAGATGAGTTGGACTGAGGGAGATTGGCCCAAAGTCACCCAGCTGCCTTTTATGCCGAGGTCAGGACTGCAGCTCACAAACTCCTGATTTCTATCCTGGTGCCTTAACCATTACACCAAACTGGCTCTAGTATGACTCTGCAGCCTTCAAAGATATCATCTCTATAAAATACAGTTACATAATGCAGATTAGAGACTTCTCTATAAATTTAAATATCATTCAGGAATCACTCCTAGCAACAGCATTAATAAATGCCTATCATTTCAGTCTGTCCTTGCTAATAATCCATTGCTCTTCTACACAGAATCCAGTGACCATGAAGTCATAAGTTAGTCACCTTAATTGTTGCTTTCCCCTTTTCAACGTCAGTCAACTTTGCTAAGCATGATTGTTCATCTTCTTACATCATCACCTCAAGGGAACAGTCAGCCTTATTTTCATCCAGGATCAATTCATCCCTTCCATGCTACTTTGGTAATTATCTCCATATCCATTCCTCAGTCTTTCTCTTTAACAGCCAAAGATTAGCATTGGAAGAACTATTGCTGTAATTTTTCAGCTCTATACTGTCATAGAAATATTGTTATCCTTTAAGATACTGTCTCAGTTTATCATTACTTTCCATTTGGGATTAATTTCTTTATTTTTCCAATCTTTGTCCCTGTCTAGCTATTCAGGAACTGGGGGAAAAAAATAGAGCTACAGTATCTATCTTCACTGTCATTTCTGAGTTCAGAAAACATCCTTAACTAATTTTAACCTTTGTTTTCTTAACAAGTGAAGTTGATCTGCATTTTAAGCTTTCATTTTACTTTTGTAATGAATTCTAAATCTTTATTTTCAACTAATAAAGTGATGTTGTCTCCATATCATCATGTTAGTAGTGTTCAACCTCATTTCAGCTGTCACCTTTTAGAATTTTGCCATTTTTATAATTGCGGAACAAGCTAAACAAGTATGGTAACAATACAAGGAATCTTTGACTTAAAACAGTTCGTTTAGTGACTGTTTGAAATTACAACAGCAGTGAAAAAGTGACATATGACTTATGTTTTTCACACTTATGACCATTGCGGCATCCCCATGGTCACATGATTAAAATTCAGACACTTGGCAACTGACTCATTTATGACCCTTGCAGTGTCCTGGGGTTATTTGTTCCAGTGGTGGGTTTCAAAATTTTTTACTACTGGTTCTGTGGGTGTATCTTGGTGGATGTGGCATGGCTTGGTGGATATGTCATGGGAAGGTTCTGCAAAATCCCCATTTCCTCCTGATCAGCTGGGACTCGGGAGGCAGAGAATAGATGGGGGTGGGGCCAGTCAGAATTTTTACTACCGGTTCTCAGAACTACTCAAAATTTCCACTAGCGGTTCTCCAGAACTGATCAGAACCTGCTGCAACCCACCTCTGATTTGATCACTTTTTGCAACCTTCTGATAAGCAAAGTCAACAGAGAAGCTGGATTCACTTAATAACCATGTTACTATCTTAAGAACTGCAACGATTCACTTAACAACTCTGACAAGAAAGATCGTAAAACGGGGCAGAACTCAGTTAACAAATGTTTCACTTAACAACAGAAATTTGGGGCTCAGTTGTGGTCATAAGTCAAGGACTATCTGTATTTGTTCTCATTGCTTTCCCTGTTCTGTATCACTGCATTTTCTCTAAACCCAGTTCTTATAGTAGCCTATTGTTCATTGCTACAGTTTTCCCCCCCGAAAAGAATAATCAGATAGTTTGACATTAACCCAACTATATTTGACCTTCAGACATGTTGTATGTAATCTAAGATAAACCTTCCTAAATCCTCTTGCTTTGCTATTGTCCATCTTATATTAGTATCTGCTCTTATGTCCCTCTGCCTATTTGTCTGGCATTTTTCTCAATGCCTCATGTCAATGTGGCTCTCTTCTTCTTACTAAGATTTTAAGAGAAACTTGTAAATAGAGAGCAGTGCAAGAGTTCAGCAATATTGCACATTCTCTTGCATCTTTCTTCTGTAGGGTCACATACCGTTGTGCTGAATTTCCCTGAGTTCTAAGCAGATCTCTGTTGGCATATAATGCTGATGCTGTAACTCCCTTTTTTTCTGTAATTTTAAATACAGGTAGTCACATGACTTAATGGAGCCTGCCCATTATGGTTGTAAGTCATAACATTTATAAAATGAGTCAATTTTACAATATTTTTGCAGTGATTGTTAAACAAGTGCACTGGTCATGTGTGTGCAACTATAGTCATCAAGCGAACACCGTGGCCATTAAGCAAACTGATTGTTTACTATAGTGTGGTTTAGCAAAAAAACAGAGGTCCTGGTTTTTGGCAAAACTGTCATAAAAATGCGGTCCTGTGACTACAGGACCATGTTACTGAGCAGCCAAAATGCAGTCATGTGATGGGGGGATGGTTACTGGAATTTCAGATCCAGTCCTCTTTTTCAGATAGATCATAGCTTTGAATGATCAACAAACAACAGGTCGTATGTTGAGGAATGGATGGACATTTCATTCAGGCCTGTTTGACAACTATTGTCCCTTGTACATCACTTTTTAGTGGAACCGCTTTCTGAAAATATTCTTTCTAGAAATATTTGTGCCATCTTATAATGTTCTTTGACCAAAAAAAAATCAACTTAGTATTTCCATCTTCCTTTAATCTAGTTTGTCTCTATCAGGTTTCTTCCCCCACTATTGTCGATTCCTCCTTTAGCTGTCAATTTTCCTAGGATTTCTCTTCCAAAAACTTCTCTCATTTTTTCTCTTCCTGCTATTTTCCTCTCTTTGTTGACATTCTTGTTTGAGATAGCGTTCCTTGTTCTTTCTTGTTTGACTTTGAAGGCCGGTGTTCAGGTGTCACAGGCCATTCTTGTTCTCTGAGACTTTCATCCTCCATTTTTCCCTGGCTCTTATGATAGTTTGTTTTGAAAACCACTTTAATCTTTCCCCCTTTGAAATTTTGGGTATTTTACTCTCCTTCAGGTTTTGTCTCTTACCTATTTTCATAGTGCCTTATGATCTGTTTCACATATGCTGTTAAGTATATTGAATCTATCCTTACAATGATCTTCTTAGGGAATAGAAATTTATGGGGAAAGATGAAAGAATCTGAGCAAAAGGCTAAACGGTATGATTAAAAAAAAAGTTTAAATATCTTCAGGGTTCTTACATAGAAAACTTTTAATCTCTGCTGCATTAGAGAGCCCAGCCAAATCTAATGGGTTTAAGTTACAGGATAATAGATTCAGTTGAACATTAGGTGAAATGTCTTAAAGCTTAACAATGGAACCAATTGGATGAAGATGCTTTTCTTAAAAGTGCTCAAGAAGAAGCTAGATAACTGCCTTTGGGGAATGCTTATATGCAAGGGTTTCAGCTGAATGTTCTACAAGCCACTCTCTTTTTTCAAGTGTTTTGATAATCTCCAAAGCAGAATTTATATCCATTCCTCTGGCTACAGATTGTCTTCTCTAATGGAAACAGAAGCAGCCTAACTTCCAGACAGAAGGAGTGGGTATTTTAGGTATTTACTTGGACTGTTAGCCAATGCCGACATAATTTCTAGTCAGTTCAGTTCCTCATGAGGCCCATTTCAGATAGAAGACCTGATCATATGAAGAGTGCATGAAAACAATAAATATTCATGTTGTTATCTGAAAAGGAACCCTGCTTCCTTTTTAAAAAGACAAGTGTCAGTTGAATGTTTGACAAGCTCTACACTAATCAAATATCCTTTTTAGAAGTCAGGGTATTGCATGCAATCAGATGATTGGCAGGTACATATCTTTTGATGCAAACACCATTTACCTCACAATGCTAGAAGTTAGCCATTTTTCTTCAATGAGATTGAATTTTTTCCTAAGAGAGAGACTATTATATATGGAGCAAAGACCTACAAATATGATTATTGGACACTTAGGTATTTTAAGCAGACTGTGCCAACATCCACAGTGACAATTTCACATTATTATTCTGCCAATAATGTTAGCTTGACATCTAGACTAAATTACATCTTAAGGAGATGATGGAAATTTGGTTTATCTGCTTTTTTTTGGCATGGGTCTCCTTAGCAGTGAAAAGCCATCAATGGCATATTTTACAACATTATATCTGCTGCTTTTGTCCTGTAATCATTCTCTATGAGGAAGAAAATTATTAATTCAACATTAATTTTAGATATAGCCACTAAACAATGATCTTCCTAGCATTAAAATGGCTAGGCATTTAGTCCGTTTTGGTTGGTTCCTCTAGTCCAAAGTAATACTTAAATTATTCAAAACCAAGTGTACACAATCAGTGTACACTTGAGGACTTCATGGCAGTTCAACCAAACACAAGTTAGTTTCTGAACAAGATCTGTTTAATTTAATCTAGACAAGTACATTTCATGAGAACCAGATGAATTACACCCCAGGTTCTGAAGAAACTGGCAGCATGATCTAAGAACCACTGAACTCTATCTTTCAAAGATCCTGGAGAACTGGGGAACTACCAGAGGACTGGAAAAGTTCCCATCTTCAAAAAAAGAAAAAAAAATAGATCTAGTAAACCACAGGTCTATCAGCCTGACCTCAATACCTGGGAAGATTCTGGAAAAGGTAATCAAGCAACACCTAGAGGCAAACAAAGTCATAACTAAAAGCCAACATGGACTTGTCAATGTTGTGCCAGACAAATCTTACTGCATTCTTTGACAAAGTGACAAAACTAATGGACCAGAAAAAAGCTGTGGATAATTTACTTGGACTTCTGTAAGGCATTTGATAAAATAGACTACAGCCTACTGCTTGATAAGATAGAAAACTATGGGTAAGAAAGCATTGCCAGAAGGTGGATTTGTAACTGGCTGACCAACTGCACTCAACGTGTAATCCTCAATGGAACTGCATCTACATGGAGGAAAGTATGCAGTGGGGTACCCCAAGGCCCTGTTTTAACCCTAGTACTCATCAACATCTTCATCAATGATTTGAATGAGGGGATAGCTGAAGAACCCATCAAATATGCAGATGACACCAAGCTGACAGGAATAGCCAACACTCCAGAAGATAGGCTTAACTTACAGAAGGATCTTGACAGACTTAAACACTGGGGACTATCTAACAAAATGAAATCCAGTGGTGCAAAAAAGTAAGGTTCTACATTTAGACAAGAAAATGGAAATGCATGGGTATAGTATAGGTGGTACCTGGCTCAATAGTAATAACTGTGAGAGGTATCTTGGAGTCCTAGTGAACAATCACTTAAATATGAGCCAGCAGTATGCTGCAGCTGCCAAAACATAGTTCTAGGCTGCATAAACAGAGGGATAGAATCAAGATCACGTGAAGTGTTAATACCACTTTATAAATGCCTTGGTAAGGCCACACTTGGGAATACTGCATCCAGTTTTGGTCGCCATGATTAAAAAAAATGTTGAGACTCTAGAAAGTTCAGAGAAGAGTAACGAAGTTGGTTAGGGAACTGAAGGCTAAAATATAAAAAGAACAGTTGCTGGAATTGGGTATGTCTAGTTTAATGAAAAAAAGGACTAGGGGTGACATGATAGCAGTGTTCCAATATCTCAGGGTTGCCGCAAAGAAGGGGGAGTCAAACTATTCTCCAAAGCACCGAAGGCAGGACAAGAAACAATGGATGGAAACTAATCAAGGAGAGAAACAACCTAGAAGCAACCAGGACAAATTTCCTGACAGTTAGAACAATTAATCAATGGAACAACTTGCCTCCAGAAGTTGTGAATGTGCCAACACTGGAAGTTTTTAAGAAGGCATTGGACAACCATTGGTCTGAAATGATATAGGGTTTCCTGCCTGAGCATGGGGGGTTGGACTAGAAGACCTCCAAGGTCCCTTTCAACTCTTTTATTCTGTTATTTGTATATATTTTAATCTTGTATTTTATATTTTATGTCATATAGTATGCTTTACTTTAATTGTGATGCTTCTGACATGAGTAAACAAACTCAAAACATTATTGTAGAAAAACTTCAACAAACTACTACATTGTAGATAAGGGAAAAGCAGAGAAAAACTGAAAAGGGAAATGAAAAAGGGAAATCTTTGTTTAAAAAAAGAATGTCATAACTTTTAACTTTCAAAGGTAGCATAAAGATTATCTACACTTTTTAAGAACACGGGTTACTAATTTTTCTCCATATGATTCTTCGTTTTTGAAATTCTATCTCTCTGCATGTGAATGTCGAGAATTATACAACTTTTTTTGCATAACTGTTCTGGAAAATGTACAAACTAGAACTTTATCGTTGAGAGAAATGCTCCAACAGATAATTGAAATGCAGAAAAAGGTATTGGATCATATTACTTTCACAAGTTCCTACTTTTCTTTCAAGGGCATATTTTGTTAAACATCCAGGGAAGCAGACAGGAGATGAGCTTCTTCTAATATACTGTCAAATTTTACTAAAATACACAGTTCTTTTCAAGATAGTAAATTCCAAAAGTGTGATCAAATTATGTTTGATGTTTGTCTTTGAAGCGATAGGTGCTGGGAAACTGGAACATATTAATATTAGTCAGTTTGGTTCTAAGATACAGTATTTGGTTGTATCCTTCCTCTTATGAAGGATATGTTAGCCAATCAGATTCTCTTTCTGCAATACATTTGTGGAACAATGGAGATAGAGGAGACCAAGAGAAATCCCTATGTTTGAGCAAAAGTCTCGGTCCTCCCTCTTTACAGTTTTCATTTCCCTTAAATTCTTCGCTGATTCTATTATGAAAAGCAAATTCATAACATGTAAGGATACCATAGAGAGCCAGTTTGGTGTAGTCATAGTAGTGAATTCTGATCCCACCTTAAGCACAAAACCAACTGGGCCTATATTACCCTTTTTATATTAGATTTTTTTATTGATTGTAAGCCACCCAGAGTCACTGAGAGTGTGGGGTAGCCATATAAATCCTTTAAATAAATAAATACATAAATCACTCTATCTCAGCCCTAGGAAGAAGGCAAGGGCAAATCATTTCTGAAATACTGCCAACAAAACTGTAGGGACTTGACTCAGGCAGTTGACAGGAGTCAACAATGATTCAAAGGCAGACACACACACACCCTTTACCAAATCAAAGAGCATCAATGGCAAACACAACATTAAAAACAATGCCTTTATTGTTTGGTCTGTCAGTCTGCCTATCTGATGTTCCTGTTCACTTCATATTCAAATGCTTCAGACAATCTATCTGCATTGCAAAAGTCAAGGGGATTTGTACCACAGAATTCCTATATTATAGGGACCTTTTGATTGTTGAGGTCCATGCTTAATATTTCTAGAATTGCTGAGGGTTGTAGTTGGTGGAGTTGTGATATAAAGTTGACTGATTTTCTTATTTCTATTGTTCTTCAGCTCCTGGGATTGGACTGTGGGTTCCTAGTTCTTATGACAGAAGCCTATTAGGTTTTAGACTAGTTTTTGTATTTCCCTTCACAAAATGTTAGAAAATCATGCCATTGATCTTTGGTAAGTGAGAGTAGAAAAGTTATTTATGGTGAGTTTTATTTCATCAAATGTATATCAACTCAATCATAGTACGCTCAGTGACTCACAAAATAATAATGTGCAATAACAATATAAAATTAAACCCTGCCACAACATATGGAATCCGGCCCTCAAAATGTTCTGGGAAAGAACTGTCTTCAACTTTTTCTGAAAGGCAGACAATGTTGGAGATAGATGAATCTCCAGTGGGAGGCCATTCCAGGAGGTCAATCCTATCATTACCAAGCAACCCATCAAATGACACCCTCTCCTGAAAAGGGGAGACAACAGCTCCTTCTCCAGTATGCTTCTCCAAGAAACAGGAAGCCAAAGCAGAGCTCCCAAAACAGGTACAATATGTGCTCCCTGGTAAACACCCATGAACACCTTAGCCATTGCTTTTGGTAGCAACTGACACTACCAGATGGTCTTTAAAGGAAGCCACATGTAGAATGTGTTGCAATAGCCCAATAGGGTGATAATAGCCACTGTGGTCAGATTCTTCCATCCCCTATAAGGCTGCAGTTGGCATGGCAGCTAAAGCTGGACAAGACCATAACGTGGTGATGGCCTGCACCATCTGATGATCTAGCAGGAACCACCAGTCCAGAAATAACCATAAGCCTTGGACCGGCACCTTCAAGGACAGTGCAAGGGACAAAAAAGAGGTCTAGTAAATCTTGATGGAACAGTAGCTCTGTCTTTACTTTCCTTTCCTTTGTTCTCTTCAGATCACATAGCCATTCTATGATGCTATAACAGCTTTTAGGAGAGGACTTGATTATAGTTCTGTGAGGTTGGGTTTTGTTTTGTTTTTTGTCAATTCAACATCTGTTTGGAAATGCTTCATACCATTTAACTTCAGTTCAACTTCTGGCACCTCAAACTTATTATCTATTGCCCTGTCCTTTGGAGCAAATGCAAGCCATTTTTCTCTATTTCCTATCATGACAGCTTTTTATATTTTAGCAAATTGTTACCATATTGTCCTTTAATTTGTTTTCAAAGCATAAAAATGAACGTCTTGCTCCTTCAACTTTCCCTCTTATATTTCATTCCCTCCCCCCCATTTTTCTCCCCATTACTCTTGCTTCTGTTTGGTTACTGCTGCTCAGACAATCTAGCACCCCAACAGAGTTTGAAATTCTACAGATTTTCCAATAATAATGAAACAAAACATTGTATGTATTCACATGTGCCGCCTCTTTATGAATAGTCAAGAAAGAATTATTTTATTTTTTTCCCCCTGCAAAATTAAATTGTTGTATTGATCCTAATTTTCCATGTGGTGGAAAATATTTTGGTTTATGACTTTAGAACATTTACTCTTTTAGAAATGTCAGTATATGTTGTATACTTGTAGATTCTTACATGTTGTAACGGGTTTGCTGCATTCTTTAGCTGTGCCATCTGTACTTTTTTTGAAACTGTACTTTCACCTCCCACATCCAAATAATTTATGAAGATGTTAATCAGTGTTAGACTGTGACAAATCCTTTCTACTTGATGCTAAAATCATAATAGCAAGTGGGATTTTCAACGAAGTTTTCAGTTTAATATGTCTTTGTTTAAAATTTTAGGATATTGAATTTCATTTGCCATCTCTACCTCTGTCCCAGACTATTGGCTGCTTTTCAGCATGACAGCCTATAATATTTTTTCCCCCTAAATATATATTTTCTTCAAAATTTGGTGACGTTTTCAAGGTGTCTAGGCTACATAACAACCCACAGCTAAAAATACATAAAATTCAGAAAAAAATATGTAAAGGAGGATGGATTTATGCTATTCTATGTCAAACAACAAAATTACTGTTTACAGTGAATCATGAAGGAAAGACCTTACATTTTGAAGAGCGCAAAGGGAAAAAAACATTTGCATTGTTATTAAAACTCCACCTTGAATATAAGGTACTCCGAGGAAAAAAGGTTTCTTCATTTTTTTAGAGTAAGAAAAAGAAAACAGCGTATCTTTCTTAGCTATGGAGAAAATGATGGATGGGGAAGACTTCCCCTCCATTTTTCTGCTGTTGAGTTTAGTTATTATGTGTTTAGAGTACAAGATTTACCCTGTTTTATAGATTCGTGCAACAAACTAAACTGTAAACTATCCACATGGGTTAGCCTTGCACATTACGGTTGGCTAAAATGTAGTTGGTTAATTTATGTCTCAGTGAGCCATGCTAATATGACATATACGTATATGGAGAGAAAACAAAGTGAATTACTGTGCAGATAGACAGTTATATTGTCAACATAATAATCCATTTTGAGTTTTCTTTTTTGCTTCTACAGCATAGCCATATGTGAAGTGTACTAGAGAGAATACAAAGTTTAGCTTAGGTAAAAATGTGGTTCAGATAAACAGTATTCCTGAAACAAAGTAATATAAATCATGTGCTATTGCCTGTCATTGGCTTCTAATCTTTCTTTGTATTCATTAACCACCCTTAGATGTATTGTGGTGCCATTTAATATCTGTAATCCATACAAAAATTCAACCAGATCTTAAAAATACAAGCATAAATTGCGTAAAATTAATATCCTACCAATATTGAAGTAGGCACAAAACCAAACAGAATGCAATGCCAGGAATCCTCAATGCTCTAACTGGCTCAAATATTACATTGGTAGTTTACACAGATGTTTAGTGCATTTGAATGAAGTTTCTCAAAGTGCTGAACTAAAACTATGACACAAAGTTTGTTTTAGCTTTCCTGTGAATTGGAGTGGATTAGGAACACATATAGAAGTCTTATAAGTCCGTCAATAGCTTCGGTTAAATCAAAGTCAGCTTCTTGTTTTTCTCCAAAATGGTTTCAAAAATTATTTTCTAACTGTATTGATTTCTTTTACTAAGTTGATATGCTACTTCATCCATGTCTGATTCTGAGGAGCTTGCAAACCTCCAAAACAGTAATAAAATTAACAGTTTAAATATGAATAATAAAATAATAAATAACATATCATGGACCACAGAAAAACATTATGCTGTCTTCATTGGGTAAAACTAAAATGACACTGAAGAAGTATATCACTTCTAAGTAAATGCCTAAACCATTAACACAGCCTTCCAGTTATTGGTCGTAGGCAGCAGCTTTCAAACACCTTTTTCCTTTCTACCAACTTTTTCCTAATATGTGAAGCCTGTTGAACCTGGCTGATAAGGCTACTGTTATCTTCTGTTTCTATTGTGCAATAAACACATGTTGAGTAATCATTGAAGTGATTGATAGGAATTAATCATCAAGACAAGACAAAATGAATTATCAAGACAAGGCAACCATCTGCCCTGTTGCACTGTATGGCACTGAATGCTGCAGGAACAACAGGGAGCAAAAACTATCTCCATGCCATGGAAATGCGAATGCTCCATTGGATATCGGGCATCTCCCTTCTTGACCACATCACAAATGACAACATTCAACAGCATTTTGGTTTGGCACCAATTATAGAGAAGATGAGAGAAGGCCAACTCTGCTGGTATGGACCTGTCCAGAGAGCAGCACCTTCCACCGTGGCCAAAACTACCTATCAACTAGTGGGTTAATAGAAGGGTTATTGTTTTAATTAAATATATATATGTCAATTTTTTTTAAGATGGTATTAGTTGTATATGTGATTTAAGATTTAGAAATAAGTGCTATGGCAAAATAGAATAGATAAAATTTTGTTAAAGATTTTGTTAAAAATTGAACAAAGTGATGACTGGATCAAAGCTCTGTTCCGAAAGGATGTAATTTGTATGTTTGGAAAAAAATTAAAAAACAATTTGTAAAAAAAAAAAGACTGCCTATCAACTAGAAGTGAATGGCAGGCAACCTCGTGGGCATTCAAAACAGAGATGGCAAGGCACCATCAACAATGATGCCTGCGCCTGCATCATTGAATGATCATTGGATCTTCCTAGTATATTTCCGCAGGTGCAGGGTTCACTTTTTGGATCATTGAACACCACTTTGCACTCAATGATCCAAAAAGTGAACCCTGCACCTGCGGGAATATGCAAGGAGGAGGAGGACGAGGAGGAGGAGGAGGAGGAGGAGGAGGAGGAGGAGGAGGAGGAGGAGGAGAAGGAGGAAGAGAAATCATTGAAGTGGAACACACTTCACCTCAGTCTACTCCATCTCACAGAATCATAGCTATGGAAAAAAATAGTATATGAGGGAAAGCTTTCCTTTGGAATAAGAAGAGCAGGATACAAACAAATAAATATATCTTCGGTATAAGAATGTCTTCAGAAAGATTGCTGAAAATCAAATTATATATCTACTACATTCCTACTGTATTCCTATTAAGTACTAAATGGTTTATGCTGTGAAAGAAAAACACTACAGTAGTTTCTTAGCAAATGACATTGGCTTCAGGTGAGTTTCATCTAAAGGCTGACAAATCCATAATTTTGTAATTATACTAAAAGCTTATTAGTTATTGTAGACAATTTCATTAAAAGCACACATTCTCCAGACCTCTCATTTTTTCACATTTAACAAGGTACTAAAAGTTTATCTTTTTTCCCTAAAGTGCTGTGCTGAGAGCATATTTGCTCTCCTTCAATTTTGAAAGAAAATTTGCAATGACTTTCTGATTTCTAGACCGACTACTTCTTTCAGTAGACTGGGTTATATTTCATGAAGACTTGATGACTTAAATGTGGATATTTCTTCATCTTAAGCAGCTATAGCTTCCTTTTACTAAATCATTGTGTGTGATAAGTACTTCTAAAAAATATTGAATATATATATATATGTATATATACCTTTTTTTTTTTGTCTTACAGGCTTTCCCATGTATCTCAACAGGCATTTATGGTATGTAAAACTGACTGTGAATTTTTACATAACTTTAAATAGTGATTTCCCTCTCTCCCCTTTGTTTTAATTTATACTCTATGAATTAGTAGGGCAGTCTATGCTGTTAAACTGTGCCGTGCTCAAAAATTACAAAATTAACAAAATCTCAAAATATTGTTCTTGTCTTGGAAGCATTTATGATGCTGACAAGAATAAGCTGTTTTGATTGGATTCAAAACTGCCATTACTTTGATGTGAATAGCGCTCAATATATACAACTTGGTGAATTTCATGTGCGTAATGTATTTCTGATGCTCACTATAGCATGAGTAAAATGATATATCAGTTGTTACTATTTGTCCCACCCAATCCAGCAGATGGGGCATGTTCCAGGTCTCATCGGCTAAGGACTGTTGGCTGGCAAGACCCATGGCTATATAAACTGAGTGAATGAATGAATGTCATGAAAAAAGAATCATGACTCGGTTGTAAGAGCATATGATATGTCTGAACTTCAGTTACAGCTTCAATCCTTTGCATTTTTAATAAAACAATATTAGACTCCGGAACTAGCAAAGCTTTTAGAGTTCTTTATCATGCCAGTTTAAGTAGATAGAATTGTGCTATATGGATTAAGAACATGATTTGGTTATCCTAAAGCAGTTTTTCTAGCTACATAAGATAACAGGGACATTCTGGTAGGAAAATAATTAAGGCAAGTTTGTTTTTAGAAATACCTAGTTGTGATCTTATATTTGGTAATAAAACTGAAGGGCATAAAGAAATTATTTCATACTGCCTTGTACTACACTGAGTAGGGGACTAGACTACGTGAACTACAAGTCCTCTCAGCCTTTATTTTCTGTGGTTCAATTATTCTTTTTCTCCAAGAGAGAGAGAGAGAAGGGGGGGGGATCAAAACATCAGTGAGTTATTGACTAAAAGGACACATTTTCTATTTTTATGATTGCCATTTTTTTTACAAAACTATAATGGTGTAAGTTGGAGAACAAGTCTGACTTCCTCTCAAAAGGAGCACCCAAAATAAATCATCAAATTATCTGAGTTCTTTATGCTCTTGATTAAATTATTTGTATAGCAATTAAAAAACTAGAGGCAGCTTACCACATATGTTCCATGCCAAGATGCCTTGGCAAAAAAATAGTCTTTTATGTGTTTACATTTGAGGAACCCTGATATATATCAGAGGGGGGTTTCAGCAGATTTTGATCAGTTCTGGAGAACCGGTAGCGGAAATTTTGAGTAATTCTGAGAACCAGTAGTAAAAATTCTGACTGGCCCCGCCCCCATCTATTCTCTGCCTCCCAAGTCCCAGTTGATTGGGAGGAAATGGGGATTTTGCAGTAACCTTTTGCTGGAGGGGAGTGGGAATGGGGATTTTACAGTATCCTTCCCCTGCCACGCCCACCAAGCCATGTCACGCCCACTAAGCCACACCCACAGAACCGGTAGTAAAAAAACTTGAAGCCCACCACT
>WNWU01000017.1:32818422-32830563 GCA_012654045.1 Ptyas mucosa
AAGATTTTATGCAGCCCTCGTTCAGTGAAATCTCATTCACTAGTTTTGGGGCTTTTTTTCTTCTAGCAGCCAGCAAGCTCTTTGCTGCCTATTGGGAGACTAAGATAGATCTATTTCTGCCTTATAAGGCATCATCAGTTAGCCACACCCTCATCTCATGTATCCTCCCTGTAAAGGTACAATGTGTGTGTGTGTGTGTGTGTGTGTGTGCGCGCAATGTGTGTGTGTGTGTATATATATATATATGTGTGTGTGTGTGTGTGTGTGTGTATATGTGTGTGTGTGTATTAATAAGTATTAATAATAATAATAATAAGTATAATAAGTATTAAGGTATTAATAACAATTAAAACATTCAAAGAATGAAAGATGCTGGGTTTTATATATCAGTGTAAATCAAAAGGAAGCCCCATTGGTAAACACTTACAAAAGATATTCTTGATACAGGATGACTATTATATCTTATGATTCCCTGGTGAATCCTAGAAACCAAATTTCTAACATAACAACAAAAAATATTATTCCGCATTTGGTCCTGAAATAAAAACAAAAAGAAAAACAAAAGATTTATTGTCTTATAATTTTTGTAGACATGTCAGTTAATTTTAATATTCTTCCTGGATGTACAAAAGGGTATGCAACAATAAAACTAAGGAATACAAGAAGGCAATGAGATTACTGCACTGTTCTTTAAGTGTTTGTGGGTTTTGATTATAAATATCTTTGACTGCAATGATTCAGGTAATCCCAAAGTTATCTCATTTTGCATTTGTAATTGGGAATTATTATTATTTAACTAATATCATCAAAACAGAATATAAAAAAAATATTGCTTTAATAATTTATTCACTAGAAAATTGATGTATTATGGAATTACCTGGAACCTCTGTGTGATCATCATCGTCATCATCATCATCATCATCAATCAATCAATCAACCAGATTTTTACTCTACATTTTAAAAATATTTAATCATCCCAAGGCAGCAAACATACCTAATATTCCTTTAGCTATTTGACATTAAAACGATTAAGCCTGTTATAGTTCTGATGAAAGGGAGAGCTTACCCTAGTAAATCTTGCAATATTTGAGGCCTGAGAGAGATCCCATTGCTAATTGCACTGGCCTCATACCTGATATTTCTTTCTGATTTTGTATGCATATAGTACATGAATAATGTTGCCACTTGCTTTGAATATTAGAGCCCAAATGGATAGCCATGCTTATGATTTACAAGACTTTACTTGAGGGATTGTGAAACAAACTCAAACTTGCCATGTGATAGAATTACAGTTGATGCTCCCAAATTTAATGTCTATGGCGAGCATCCAGAATATCTTAAGAGCCTTGGTGGTGCAGCGGACTAAGTGCTGTTATGTAGCACTTAGCTGTCAGCTGCCTGCAATTAGTGCGAGTTCAAATCTCACCAGGCTCAAGGCTGACTCAGCCTTCCATCCTTCCGAGGTAGGTAAATTGAGGACCCGGATTGTGGGGGCAATAAGCTGACTTTGTAGAAACACCGCTTATGGGGGGCCATAAGCCCTAATAAACAGGTATATACAAAAGAATGAAGGCTATTGCTATAAATGCATTGTAAGCCGCCCTGAGTCTTCGGAGAAGGGCGGCATATTAGATAGATAGATAGATAGATAGATAGATAGATAGATAGATAGATAGATAGATAGATGATAGATAGATAAATAAATCTGTTGCCTCTCAAACTATCTCAAGTATTGCATACCCATAACTTCCAGTGTATCTAAGCACACCTATTCTGTCAATATTTTAGTGCTTATTAACAATAAAAATGAAGCTGAACTTTCTGAAATGCAAAAAATTACCTGACATATGAAATGTCTAATGGTCAAAAGCTATGTCACAGTTTTAAGAAAATTATAGAACCAGAAAGCATTTAAATCACAATGTTTTGATATCAGTTTTCTCACAATGTTAAGGGCATTTAAATTCTCTTTATGAATAAAAATATATATCTCCTCAGAATTCTATAGGTGTCAAATTCCATAACCTTCTTTTCAGAAGTAGAAAGTCAGAAATTTATAGTAAGGTATAGTAAGATACTAAACCTGTATAGGAGACTGTAGTGACTGTAATTTGCAAAAAGGAACCAAACATTAATACTCCTTTTATTGTTCACATTTTATTTATTCTTGATTGCCCAAGATGTCATCAGCCATTCAGTTGTTTTCAACTCTCACAGATCAGCACTCTGTCTCACATCACCTCCTTCAGATCTGCCATGGTCATCCTGGTGTCATTTTTTATGAGTATTTCTCCTTTTTCTGCTGATCAATCCTAATGTGATTGACTTTTTGAGTGAGTCAGCTTACATGACATGACCAAAGTATGACAGCCTCTGTTTGGCGATCTTGGCTTCATGTGATATTTTTGGTGAGGTTCAGTCTAGGATTTCTTTGTTTCTTATTTTTGCAATCCATGGGGTGTGTAATAGTCACCTCCAGCACTACAGTTCAAAGGCATCCACCCTTCTCCTATCTTTTTCAGAGTTCAAGTCAGCCATAAGTAATAACTGGAAAAAATACTGTGCTAACTAATCTGCATTTGGTTGTGAGGCTGATGTCTTTACTCTTCCAAATGTTCTTCATGCCAGACATTGCAGTTCTTCCATGTGCTATATGTCTTCTAATTTCAGGGCTGCAGTCACCACTTTGGTCAATTTTAGAGCCCAGGAAGATTATTTCTTTTACTGTTTCGATGATCTCATTGTTGATCTGCACTCTGACCTATGTGTTCACTGCAGTTCTTATTATCTTTGTTTTCTTGAAGTTAAGATACAGTCCAAAACTTTCACTTTCATCTTTGACTTTCAGGATTAACTACTCCAGGACTCCCTTGCTTTTCATTTTCATCTTTGACTTTCAGGATTAACCACTCCAGGACTCCCTTGCTTTTCATGAGCAATGTTGTATCATCTGTATATTGGAGGTTGTTGATATTCCAACCACCGATTTTAACCCCAATGGTAGATTACTCCAAATGTACATTTTTCATAACTATTTCTGTGTACATGTTGAATGGTATTGACAACAAGAGGCAATATTGCCACGTGCCTTTTCCAATTCTGAACCATTTTGTGCCTCCCTATATGGTTCTTACAGTGGCTTCCTAATTAGAGTACAATGACTGAATGAGCTGGATGTGGTATGGTGATATTCCCAGTTCTTTGGGGCATTTACAGAGTTTGTCATGGTCAACACAGTCAAAGGCTTTTGTGTAGTCAATGAAGCACCTGTAGAGATCTTTTTGGTATTTTTTTGTTTTTTCCATCCAATGTAGATTGGCAATATGATCATGTGTTCCTCTTCCTTTCCAAAATTCTGATTGTACATAAGGCAGTTCTCTGTTGGCGGTTGGATTCAAACATTGTTGGATTATCTTCAACAAAATTTTACTTACATGTTGTATCAAGGCTGTAGTTTGGTGGTTGGAATAGTCTTTCATGTCACTTTTATTGTCCAAGATTGCCCAAGAACCTTGATGAAAATTGCCATTTTACTCTGTTTCCTAATCACCTCATTTTTTTAATTGTAATAATAGTAAGTTTAGCAATTAAATAGCATTTTTCTGACCATTTGGTTACATTGATGCAAATCAGTCTGCAGGATAAAACAGAGAAAATATAAATTTATAAGTGCTAGGTTTTCTTGAAATAGAATGTGAATAAACCAGTAAATAGGCAAATATCATGCAGTTTTTCCACAGTGCCTCTTAACTTCATATTGAATCAGAAATGAGCTAAGATTATCTGCGAAAACTGCAAAAATTGAGAAGATATGTACTTATGTGTTTTCTGAGACTGCTAGGATTTTAAAAAAGAATATCTGCCTATTTCCTTCAAAGCACAGCATTTTTGAAAACAGCCAATTTCAAACATTCCTTTTCCTTTTTCTTGATTGATACAACAATGGAAAAATGTAGAATTAGTGATGTTTCACCTTCCCATTTCCTTTCACTTGTCTGGGTTATTTCAACACTCCAGGTAAATGCACCCCAAGAACATATTAATCTCTACTTGGGGATTTCCTCTATAGGTTAGACTTCATTCTCACAAAAGGTTTATATTTTTAAAATATATTTTAATATTCTTGTTTGTTTCGAATTAACTTTTAGAAATCCTTTAGATTCTCTCTATGAATGTATCTTGGGAGATTTTTTTTTAACCATCACCTTCATATCCTGCTCAGAGGTGGGTTTCTGCATATTCTGACCAGTTCTGGAGAACCGGTAGCAGAAATTTTGAGTAGTTTGGAGTAGTTCGGTAGTAAAAATTCTGACTGGCCCTGCCCCATCTATTCTCTGCCTCCCAAGTCCCAGCTATAGTAACCTTCCCCTGGATTGGGGAGGGAATGGAGATTTTGCAGTATCCTTCCCCTGGAGTGGGGTGGGAATGGAGATTTTAGAGTATCCTTCCCCTGCCACGCCTACCATGCCATGTCATGCCCACTAAGCCACACTCACAGAACCAGTGGTAAAAAAATTTGAAACCCACCACTGATCCTGCTCATAAATCAAGTTGCAAAATAGTCAACATGTAAATGAAAATCTGGATTGGCCTCACTCTATGGATGTTTTACCTCCGTACAAACTGCAGAGTTATGAGTGGAATGCATCCCTATTTGAGTCTCTGTCCACTCTCATTCATATCTTTAGCCTCCACACAAGCACACACACATCTCTAAAATTGGTTGAAGAGGGGATTGAGGGTACAGCTTTTTATGGTTTCTTATTTCCATCCGTAGAAACATTTTCTACCTCTGAAATCTCTATTGGAGTGTCCATAAATTATTCACAAATTAAGTGACAGGGATAGTCTTTGTATTCATTTCCCATTGTGGGTTTATGATACACCATTTTGCATGAAGAGTGCTATAGTGTAATCATGAAAAGAGTTTTTAAGAGTCTCTTTAGAATAGGTTTTGGGAATGATTATTATATTGATTGATTTTAGAATTCTTATTTAATATAGCTGCTGCTTGGGGGCTATTAGAATAAAGTATTTCAGTAATTTGATTAAATATTCTGTAAGAATTTGTCACATACATTATTAAATGGTGGTATTATTTTGAACTGTGTGCTGCCCATCTTCCACAGGGTTTCTTCATTCAATTTCCCTGTGGAATATTTCCTACATGCATAGAAATTATTAGCAGGATGTCCACTGATTAATTCTTACCCTCTAAAATGAGTATTAATAAGACATATTTAGCCCAGAAGTTGACTCCAGAAATAAGTTTAAAGCTATTAAATTCAGTTCTTTGATCTGCAACTTTCTTATTCTAGTTTTACTGAATGGTGAAATACTATAGCAGATTTATAAATTTGTGTTTTCTGCCAAATAAATTGGCACTCATGTTTCCCTATCATTTGACTCTAAATTTCAAAATCCATAGGAAGTCTTGTTATAAATACATTATTCTCACACTATACTATACTTTCCTTCACCACAAGCTAGGAAGACAAATATCTGCAGATGTCCTAAACATCTACTGGGTATGAGGAGAAAAAATAATATTCTATTATTTTTGTTACTGAAGTGAATTAGTGATACAAATGCATTATGTTAAAGTTTTAAGTGATCTAAGCCTTGATGGACAACAGAAGCCAAAACCTATGGACCCATATGGTGACAACCATAGCATATGGTAAATAATGACTTGAAATATAAGGAGAATAAATGGTAAATAGCATGAATCAACAAATGAAATGAAATGAAAGAAAAATCTGCTGCCTCTTGTGAAAATAAGAAAAAGGGGAAGGACATAATACATCTGAATGAAAGTATTCCAATCTTGTGCAATTGATAAATTAGATGCAAGGGAGCAGAATTAAAAGGCTAACATATATTTCAGAAATTATTAATTATTATTATTTAGGTTTCATAGGCAATGAAAGAAGGCAGTTATAGTTATAAGTTATATATTAGTGAATGGTGTCAAGGAAAACTTGGAAAGATTTTGTGGTTTATGAAAAAGATTGCACAGTTTTGTGAAAAATAGTACAACATTCATTATTCTGTATGAGATGAATGGATGATGGGAAGAAGGCAGGACTGTACAAAAACAGTAACTGGCAGTTGGAGACCCATGAATGACTGTGAATAGCAACTGGTGAACATCTGCTTAGAAAAGCATAAGTTTTTTTTTTTTGTTTAGTATTGTGGAAAAGGAATTAATCAAAAACTTTTGATCCAATTGTTTATGATGAAGTATTGAGAAAAGAAGTGAAGGATACAAGAAAGACAATAGATTCTGAATACGGAATAATTTATTATTTGGTAGCATCAGGAATGGATCTTGAAAAAAATCATTATCAAATCAAATATAGGAAATGAAATAAAACAGAGAGAAAGCAGAGTAACTGTGAGAAGAGAAAGTATGAGTCTTGTATGAAAAAGAAGACAGATTAATTTCCCTCCAGAATGAAAGTGAATATAAAGAAAATCTTTGTGGAAGCTTTTGGCTACAGAATAAAAATAATAATATTACAGAGTGTCAAAAAGTACATGGATTTATGCAATTGGCAAGTATGAAAAAGGATTTATTTATTTAGTTTATTTATATTTATTTATTTATTTATTTATTTTATATCCTGCCCATCTCACTCTGCAAAGTCACCGTGGCTGGCTTTGATGAAAGAATGTGGTAAAATAGACTCTGGATGAGGAAAATTACTCATTATGGAGGATAACTGAGGCAAAAAATGAGAGGAAGATATTATACAATGCACATAGATTTAAAAAAAGAAATGTGGAAAGAGATAACTAGAACGGTTAAAATTAAGAAGAAGAAAATAAAATGTAGAAATGATATGTCGGAAGTTTTAAAACTGTTATTGAAGTGGGTGGAAAGGGCTAAACAAGAACCTATCGGAAATTGAATGAAATTCAGATAAAATAGTCCAGGAATGATTTCCGCTTTAAATTAAATTCTATGTCAATAACAAAGTTCAGTTTGGATATTGAAACATGTTCCAATGACTTGGATAATTGTTTTTCCAAAGAAGGGAATCAAATGACATTTCCAGTAAGAACCATATAATGCTCTTGCAACTGTTAGCATATACAAAACTTTCTCTTTATATAATATACTGCTCTTAAACATTTACTAATGACCTTATAGAAAAACTGAGCTTGATTTTTCCTGCTTATATAAGCAACATGCTCCGAACTGCATTCTCCACTCTGCTCCCAGCCTTTGTGCTCAGGTGATTACATGCATATAAACCTATAGTGACTGTATACTACAGTCGGTATACTTACAGTACACAATATATTTACAGACATAAACAGCTACAGTGAAAACTTCATTGTAAAAATAGCATCTTCTCTCCTCTTAACATCTGACATCACAGCTTGCAGAGGCTTTTTAATAGAAACTGCCTGATGATGCTTTCACAGCAGGGTGGCTTTCTCTGTATCAATTTTGTTGTTGTTGTTGGTTTGCAAATGCATGCAGCGCACACTGAAAATGTGGAGAGGGTGGTGCTGGCAATTTCATTTTTTTTTCTTTTATGTGGAATGGGGAGAAAGGATTTTTCTTAGTTCAAGAGTGCAGCAATATACGGGAAAGACACAAGTTTGTGATTTTTAAAAGTTTGTTGGTCAGCCAGAAGATCAACTGATTGGCTTGTGGTATTTCCAGACTATTCGAATCAGGTTCAAGGCCAGCAGAAGTAAAAATAGTGACAGAATAGCTTCAAACTTGTTTGTAAGGGATTGGGAGTAAAAACTATGGAACTGTCCATTGACAGTCTTATTTCAGCTTAATAATAGGCAATGTGAAAAATACTTTTTCAGGATGTAGAAGTTGTCTATATTCTTTGATTATCAGTGGGTCCATTGTTTGGTACACTGCTGTGAGTGATACACCATTTTGAAGGTTATATGCTAAACAGAATGTTGTGGAGCTTGGTAACTCATTAAGAAGCCCACTTGTACTATAGCTCAGAACCTGTTGAAGTATATCTATATTCTCACTTTAATCAGTTGTCAAATGTTTCATGAGCTAGGTAAAAGTTAAACTAAGACACTGCAATTTTCAGCACAAGAAGTCTAATTCTTATTTTTATATCTTTATATGAATTTTAACAAATGTTTTATTTCCTTAGCATAAAGAATCTGATTCCTTGCAACAGATAATGTGTTATAAATGGGTTTTTTTTTCATTAAAAATATTCAAGAAACAAAATAATATTTCTTATATGCTACAGATGAAAAGAAACGAGACCAAGGATTTTTTCAATATTTCTCAATGGAGTTAAAACAATTCTGAGAATCCTGTTTTTTGTTTTTGTTCATTAGATAAACACATTATATAACAAAAGCTACTGTATTAGTGGAAAAGACAATTGCAGCCAAAGAAAAAGAATGAAATTTTGTAGAGTCTTCTTCAGTGAACAACTAGGGATATTTCTGAGTCAGGAAACAGATTTGGAAGATCTCGAAAAGCTTCTTAAGTTTTAATTTGTGGATCTGGCTTCTGATGATAACTGGTCATTTCAGCCTGGAAAGTAGATTCTGACTTTATCACTTCTGCACCTGCTTAATGTACCATGTGCTATTGATTACTGTGAACCTTTTCACCTGTCATCTGGAAATGTCACATTAAAAAAAAAAGCTAATGTATCATTAGCAAAGGAAATTTAACAGAAAGAATAAAATGTGGCTTTTATCAGGTAAATTAATTTTAATAGTATAGTCGGTGGAAAGACTTACCGGTACTTTTATTAAAGTCCTGCTTGCTCACAATTTCACAGAATGGAAATTAGAAAATCTCACAAGTCAAAGGGAAGTACATTAAATTGCAAAATATTCCACTAACTTAACAGATTTACTAAATTACAATTTGGAATGGGAACAATTTTCAGGAAATTTCTTTACTGAAGAAATAAAAGTGATTTTTTTTAAAAAAAAATAAATTTGCAACTTATATATTTGATCTTTCAAGTGCTATGATTTTGCACTCTCATCTTTTCGAGTTTTTTTTTTAAGGTTTAGTTTCTCCTTTCTGCCTGCTTTCATTGACATATCAGTATGAAAGGCTGACAACCTGCATTACAGGATGTTCCCTTTTAACTGTACCAGCAATTATAGATGATTGTTTGGGAGACTAGGGATAATTAGAGAGGTCAGGAACATAGAGAAATGATTTTGGATATGATGGAGTTATTACCAAAATGATAGGTTCACTGGGAATACACTGGAATAACAGCTTTCTCTTGGTCCATGAATATCAAAAACCTAGCCTTCTAGATCTTGGCATTTTGCAATTACATTAGATTTCAGCTCCATAATACTCGCCCTACAAGGTATGTCTAGTATAACATACTTCGAACATCCCAGTGAGAATAATTATTATTAAAATACGTGAAAATGGTTCATAAGAGCGTATGCTATTTTCAAAAAAATGTTAGTCTGAAAAGATTTCTTCTGATTTTTGGCTGTCATGGGATAGCATAGCTCTCCTACTGAAACCAGTGAATGCAGTCATGAGCTAATGTGCTAGCTTTAACTTAGGTGTTAAATTGACCCACTGTGTATAAGTAGAAATACCTATGGAGATTCTCAGTCATCCAGGTCATGGTTGTCCCAAAGGTGCTTTTTCAAAAGGCAACTGGACTTTCTTTCTTTTTCCTTGAAGAGGTTTTGCTTCTCATCCAAGAAGCTTCCAGAACTGTAGAAGATTCTTGAATGAGAAGCAAAACACCTCCAAGGAAAAACAAAGCCAATCCAGTTGCCTTTTGAAAAAGCACCTTTGGGCATGAGTAGGAATGTTCAACCATATAGTTCCAGATGAACAGTTGTAGCTTCTCATTGCGTTTATATTTTGATTATATTTTTGATTGATTGATTAATTATATGCCACCAACTATTAGAGACCAATTAGATGGAATTTTTCAGGATGATTTGTTCCCTAACCTGACTTCTTAGGTCTCTCAGATATCCATCACTTTGGTAACTGAGTCCATCCATCTTGCTCTTGGTCATCCTCCTTATATTATAATAGTATAGTTAGCATAGCACAGGTTACTGTTATTTCTTCCTTCACTTATAAAACGATGTTATTTTTATTTTAATTTAGCCTTCTTCAATATATATTTGGCATATAGATGGAATATATAAGGTGAGAGCATATATAGCCTTGTCTCATTCATTTGATAATCTGGAGCAGATACATGTATAAGTTTTTTAATAGAAAAATGAGATCTTTTGAGTTTCCCATTTTTATGAGGCCATTTCACAATATGATATGGTTGACACAAAGAAAAGGTCTAGGTGTGCTGAAGCTTCTGCCCAAATTAGAAGGATACATTAAAAGAAGAAGCAATCAATGAAGTATATTTTGAGTTCTTTTGGGCATACTTTTGCTTTCCCAGTTATCATTTCTTAAATCATCCTGAGCATCTGACATTTCTCTTTCTATATAAAATTCTAAGAGTCACAACTGCAGAATGACAAGGATCTAAGAAGCTTTTCAGAAGCAGAATAACTGGAACTGGCAATCCACTTCTTTATTTCCTTTGTACAACCAACCTTGACAAATTAATCACAATCAAATGTTGGCTTCACGAAAGGGCAACCTATATAGAACAGAAGAAAAATGAAGTTTCTCACCAGGCTGACAATCTAATCTTTCAGTTCACCCCATTATAGTGAACTATGGGATTTTGGTGTTTCTATCACTAGTCCCACCCATAAAGACCTGTCTGTTTCGAGACCTATGGTTTAACTGAGGTGATGAAGGCCACCAAATGCGAGTTCATTGCCTTGTTAATCAGCCTGGGGAGTGAGGATCCAGTTACTTTCTCTAAATCAAAAAATATCACTGTGGACTGTGTCTCTATATAGAAAAGGAAAAGAGCATCATCTAAATGGAAGTTTGTAGAGTGATTTCACACTGGAGCTGCTGTGTGCTGGAGGCTGCATTGGACTAAGGGAGGAATATCATTGTAGATAGAAAAGAAAGACAAGGTGCTATTTAAGACAACACTTTCTCTAACTTGCCTTTTACACAGAATATTGGGGAGTACTAGGCAGATGTTTGAAAGTAAGAAATATGCGTATCCTCGCCCCCAATTCTCCAGTCTAGAAACTCAGGAAAGGATACATATTCCATCTCCTATTTATCCTTGCAATAAATTGCCAAGGCAAGTAATGGGGTGAAACAGTAATTTATTATGCTCACTCAGTGATATCCATTATGTAGGTGCTTGTGTATAAAGTGTATCATGAGGGGCTGGTGTACAGAAAAATTGATAGAAATTATCAGGAAAAAAAGCAGGCAGTAGAACCTAGATCTCTTCTGAACGCTAGCCTCCTTCATATCAAAGTTCCTAGAATAAGAAATGCTAAGTAACTTTTATAAGAGGAAACATTTTGAGAAAGAACCATATTGTATACCAGGGGTTTCCAACCTTGGCAACTTTCTGGATGAGGAATTCTGCGAGTTGAAGTCTAGAAGTCTTAAGGTTGCCAAAATTGGAGACCCCTGTTCTATACTGTTATTATTAACCCATGTTCAAGCATGTGATTCTAAAGTGGCATAGTCTTACATTGATCAAGTGAATTCCACGTGTAAGAATTTCTCACTAGATAAAAAGAGTGAGGAGGAACAGAATTGCTAATGTTCAATCTATGTCTCCACAGTGCACTAACATGTTTTACTTTAGCAGTTATGTCAACCTCCAGTTGTATCTTTCTCATCTTGGCAATATCACAACTCTCTATTAACATGGTATTATTCTCCAAAAGAATAAATGTGCCAATAGTTGTACACTCCTGCAATAGGGAAATCCAGATAATTTCTCTGAGAAAGATTTACTTGTTTGGTTGAATAGAACAGAATAGAATAGAATTCTTTATTGGCCAAGTGTGATTGGACACACAAGGAATCTGTCTTGGTGCATACGCTCTCGGTGTACATAAAAGAAAAGATGCATTCGTCAAGAATCATAAGGTGCAACACTTCTTAATGCCTTAGAAGGAAGAAAAATCAACAGATTTTGCCAACAAGGAAGCAATCTAAAAGTTAAGAAAACAAGTTTGTGTCTTATGAGCTGAATAGAATAGAATAGAATAGAATAGAATAGAATAGAATAGAATAGA
>WNWU01000017.1:32830573-32866200 GCA_012654045.1 Ptyas mucosa
GAATAGAATAGAATAGAATAGAATAGAATAGAATAGAATAGAATAGAATAGAATAGAATAGAATAGAATAGAATAGAACAGAACAGAACAGAACAGAACAGAACAGAACTTTACTCCCAGGATGCTTTCTGTAGTTTCTGTAGTTGAAAGTAGACAAGGAGATCAGGAATAAGACTAATCAAAGTAATTTTCTCTTAGTGTGAGCATCCATTGAATCAAAGCCTCTTTTGTAAGCAAAAGGGTCCTTTTCTGTTAAGCAAGGGCATCTTAAGGTACAAGCTAAATTGTCATAATGATGCCATATAAGAAAATATAACAAATCTCACATATTAAATAGGAATAGTTATCCAGACTTGTTCAGAGAAACAAAATGTGTTTTGCAATATGCTTATAAACTTATGGAAATAGGAATGGAAGCCAAGTGACATACTTTTGAATTTTCAAAATTAGGAATAAATCAAAGTAATATATATGCTTTTTGCACTTCTACCATTGAGGGTAAGATTTAGTTTCTTTTATGCCTTGCCTGCTTTTAAAGAAACAAATATCATGGTGTCTTTGATTCAGATGTGTTCCTCTCAGTACTGTGTTATTGTGTTTCCATGAAATCATTTCTTAGAGTGAGAGACTTGACTACCTCAAAAGTACCATAAACTGCAGTAAATGTAAATTTCCGGCGGTTTTTTTTTCTTTAACGTGCTTTCCTAGTATTTGTGCCTCTAAGCTTTGAAGAAAAACATCATAATTGGTGTAAGCTGTTTGGAGTTATATGACTGATGATCTTATGAGACATATTCAATAACAGCCTTTCATGTGCCTGAATACACCAACATCTGTGACTGACATTATGGTTAATGCTAAATGTGTTACTTATTTGCCAGTATTGCTAGGATGCCAGTTGAGTTTGTAAGAATGGATTGCTTGCACGTTACATTTGTACTTCAAATGTAAGTACAATTCTGTATTTATATTTTCTTATGAAAATGAACACATCATTGTCTGAAAGCAAATTTCAGTATCCGTTATAGCTCTTGAAGTATTTTTCTTGCAATGTACGTGCATTAGCTTAGCTTACTTGCACCTGAACAATCTTCATCAGACAATGCTCTTTAATTTACACTTGGCACCTGCATATTTTTACTTTCAAAGTAATACCTGTTTAGTAGGCAAACAGATTTTATTGATAAAAAATGGGTTGTAGCAGAGGAATTTCGGAGGGGGGGGGGAAGTCCTCTTCTTCAAAGCCTAACAATCTTCTCTGAGGCATAGACTTGAATGAGTATAAAGGCAGCAAGGGTACAGAAAATTCCATGGTACAAGCTTGTTTTTGTGCATGCAAGGTTAGATTTTCTCCATGAATTGGGGAAATACTGTAGTGAATAGATTTAATTTTCTTTCCCCCATGGGTGAGAATGGCTTAAATTCCACATTGACAATTTTAAACCTTAAAAATGACCTTGTTCCATTACAGTCTTGTTTTATTCTGCAATAAGGAACCAGCTTCATCTGTCAATATTTCATACCAAATATGGTGATTAGATTCTCTCTGTACTTCACCTTCCCAAGCAGTCCATTTCATCTTTGGCTCTAGTTGGGGGGGGGAAAAAATCCCTCCCTCACTGTCCATTTTACGTGCCAAATATGTAGGCAAACCTTGGACAGCAAAGATGACTAACAAGCAAGAACTGGAGTATATAACATCAGACATAGCACTAGAAGGCAAAACTACAAAACTCTGCATTGCCATGCTGGGGAATTGACTGGAGAAAGCAATTATATTTGGAAGAGTTAGCGGTAAAAGGAAACCAGGCTGTCAAAGAACATGATGGCTGGACACCATCAAAGCTGACACCAACTGGAGCATAGAAAAAAAGTAGTAATGCAAGATCTTAGTAAGGAAAGACCTGGCCCATAGAATCACCAAGAGTGAGACACGACTGAATTGATAACATCATAATCATCATATAGGCAAACATTCCAAGAACTCAGATTCCAAAACTATCATTAACTAAAATCACAGGCAGAATTGGCCTGTCGAAAGGTTTCTTATTATTGGGACCTTGTAGAAAGTTTTATTTTCTTCCTGACTTGTTCTCCTGTGCACGCTCCTCCCCCTTTTTCAAGATACATGGCTCCCTAACTGTAGTCCATAATTGCTGGCTCCTGAGCTCTGTTACCATTAGAAAATATTGTGGTTTCATTTCAACGCTTTCAGAATGCACACAGTTTTATTTAATTGGATCTCAGAAGAGCAGGCTGCTCATTGCCTCTTCAAGGATTAATTGGTTTGTGCCAAGGCCTGCTACAAAGGCTCGCTGGCCATAATTGCCAAGATATCTGCAGTCCTACTGTTAGGAACCACACCTATCTTTCAAGAGATTTCTCTTTTGCACATAACTCACTGAAAAATTTACATGTCAAACTTATTGAATTGTTCCTATGCATGCCTAGTTCCATCAAGTAGCTTTTCACCTCTTTTCCTTATGTTAAAACTACGCCTTGTTTTCCATCATTCCCTTCTGGTACTGAAATTTCCTTTTTCAACTCTTGATCACCTTTTATCTTCCATTTCTCCATCCCAATGGGTGGGAGGAGAGAAGAATTTGAGATAAAATATATTTTGGATTCTCAGTGCAGGAGGGACCCTCTGACTACTGGATTCCCAGGAGGGCTACTTAGATCCATCAGAACCAGGACAGGATGTGTCAGGCCCACATAGCTGGCAAACTCAAGAAGTGAGAACTACATGGATTTCAGAAAGGCATCTTTAGTCCTAGTTAAATATTGGAAACTGTAAATGTAGGTTTCCAAGTAAGCTAACAGCAAGCCAACAAAGGTAAAGTCTCTTTGAAATGCTTCTTTCACATGGCCTCCAAACCTGAATTGTGCTGCCTTTTCTTGCACCCCTCTTAAAACCCCTCTCCCTTCACTGGTGCCAACAGTTTCTCACAAATGTACAACTCTTGTGTTCTTCATTGCTTCTATTTATAATGGAACCTTCTAATTAGCCACACATTCAGTGGTCTGCCTGCAGCTCTGATACAAGGGGGAAAAGGACTGGATTGGAGAATGGGTGAAAAGAGGTTAGAAGAAGTTATGTAGAGGCCAATTGCTGCTAAGGCTTCATACTAATCACCACTAATAGTCACTCTTGCTCTGCCTTCCCAAACAAAGTTGAAAAGTAGATTTATTTCAGAAAAAAAGAAGCTTTACATACAAAAAGTACTCTAAGAACAGCAGTAATCCTGCCATATGGATATGGATAGAAAGAGAGAGGGGGGAGGGGGAGAGAGAGGGGGAGGGAGGGAGAGAGGGAGAGGATAGACAGACAGACAGACAGACAGACAGACAGACAGACAGACAGATAGATAGGACAGATAGGATAGATAGCAGAGGTGGTATTCAGCAGGTTCTGACCAGTTCTGGAGAACTGGTAGCAGAAATTTTGAGTAGTTCGGAGAACCGGTAAACACCACTGATAGATAGGTAAAGGTATAAGTATAGGTATAGATATAGATATAGATATAGATATAGATATAGATATAGATATAGATATAAACTTCCAGATTTAAATTCTATACCTCTTCTTCCTTCTTTTGGAGTCAACAGCCTGAAAATTTTTGCCACCTGTGCCTTGTATATAAAATGGCCATTTCTTTCTCTGAGAATCAGAAATCCCATCTTGCCAGCTTCCATACATATGCTCTCACCCAACCAAAACATTACATAAAATTAATTATTCCAGGGTTGGCCATTGCCTTCTGTAAAGCTTGATTACGTGATGGGGGGAAAATGGAATTGGCTTTACTTAAAGTGCCTCCCAATGCAAATTGGATCTATCAGAGTAATTGCCCAATATGAGACATACGCTTAGATAGTGAATCATAATAGCTTTTCATTTGATATTTTAATAGCCTCCAAACATTAATCATTTTCTTATGTCTTTTAATTACCATAAAGTTGTTAAATTTATATGTATAATAGTACTAAACATTACACCAACGAGGTTTTTAAACTATGCTTTTCATTGTAAGTTGTAAATATAATATAAGAGCCCATTATGGATCGTCAGCCATTGTAATCTGCTACCACTATGAAAGCAAGTAAACAACAAGATTCTTCCAATCATATTTTAATAGATCAGATTTTCCAGTTATTTTTTGCTTCATTGGCAGATATCCCAAGCAGCAGGTTGGCGGCTAAATCTTAATCTTTCCTAATTAAAACAATTTTCTCTCCAGTTTAGTTCCCAGTTTTTTCTTGGAAGGAAGATAATCCCTTTTTGGTAACTTCTAGAGACTTTTCTCAACCACCATGATCCTTTATTCTAATAATTATTTTTTTTTAATGCAGTCAGTAACTCCATAAGCACATTGTTTAAAATGTTACTTCAAAGGAACTGAGATTGAAGCAAATAGTTTCAATGGGATTTGTAAATTACATCCTTGTAAAAGAGTGGTTAAATAACCTCTGGTGTTAGCGGAGTGGTTCAAATGTAGTATTGCAGGCTAATTCTGCTGACTGCCAGCAGTTCAGCAGTTTGATTCTCACAGGCTCAAGGTTGACTCAGCCTTCCATCCTTCTGAGTCAGTAAAACGAGGGCCCAGATTGTTGGGGGCAATATGCTGATTCTGTAAACTGCTTAGAGAGGGCTGTAAAGCACTGTGAAGTGGTATACAAGTCTAAGTGCTATTGCTAGTGCTCTTAGGACTAATTAGTATTACTCCTACTGTTTAGCAGTAATAATAATGTTTATATATCATTTGTCGGGTTCTCTATCTTCCTTAGTTTCTGCCTATCCTATATATTTGGCATACTTAAGACCCCAAGAAATAATGTCACCCAGGACCTTTCTTTTTCTTTGTTGTAAGACTTGCCCTCTGAAACAGTGTTTCCCCACATGACTGCCCTGACTCTATGTGAGCAAACCTTTAAAATTTGCTTCTTGACCCAAGGTGTATGGGGAACCCCTTCTGTAATGTTTGTTTTCATGGGTTCCCCTAGAACAGTGATGGCTAACCTTTTTGCCATCGCATGGCAAAAGTGGGGGGAGCACTGTGGGGGTCACACGCATGTGTGCCCACATCCATAATTCTGTGCGCCACGCTTTCCAGTGCTCACCCTGCTTTTGGCACGTGATGGCACAGTGGGCCCGGTAGGCCTGTTTTTCACTCTCCCCAGGTTCCAGAGCCTTTCTAGCAGCCTGGGGAGGGCAAAAATGGCCTTCCCCACCCTCACCAGAGGCCGTCCGGAGGCCGGAAACAGTGTGTTTCCTGACTTCTGGTGTGCCCAGAAGGCCCGAAAATCAGCTGGCCGGCGCACACATGCATGCCAGAGCTGAGCTCGCATGCCCACTGATATGGCTCCGCATGCCACCTGTGGCACCCGTGCCATAGGTTCACCATCATGGCCCTAGAAGATAATTCTCAATAATTAGGACAGAAATTATGTTCTTGACAATCTGTGGTAGTGTAGTTATTTGAAAATAGGGGTGGTTTTTTTATGCAAACTCAATGTAAGTTAAAGAGCCCCAGGTTTTGTATGCAATTTATGTGCATACATGTTTAGTATATAGTTATTGTATCATAGCTAATTATATTTGTCCTCAATAATTATGTTTTTTTTAAAAAAATGAAGATGAAAAAAAAAAAACTTTGTAGTATGGAGTTTAATCTCTTTTTTCCCCCTCTCATTGAAGCCCGCAGAACATCGATAAAAGGAAATAAACTGGAGAACACAATTTTGCCTTAGATTAAGAAAAAACTTAAAGCATGAGCTAATCTTCATCATTGTTCCTATATAATAACAATAATTTATTCCTAGTTAGTACAAACCTGTCAGCCTTGTGAGAAACTCAAGACAAGAAGAACACCCAGAAGTATTAGTTCTATCTTTATTGTGAGGTCACATTAACACAGGGGTCTCCAACCTTGGCACTTTAAGACTTGTGGACTTCAACTCCCAAGATTCCTCAGCCAACTTTGCACATCCCTCCCCCTTTACCTTTATAGTCTAAAAAACTAGTCAGGGTTTGCCTTCTGAGATGTTTGCCCTGGCCCTGGCCCCATTCCTTCTGCGGACTTAGCTGCTGCTTGTCTATGTCACGTGCAAGTAATCAGGAACCAAGTTAGAGCTCAAAAGTACTACAAGCTTATTTCATGCTACCTACTCACAAGAATATGTTCTATTAATGGTCACAGTGAATTGGCACCAGATAAGAGTCAATAGACTTCAAAGGAGGGGTGGGGCTAGACTTAGGTCTCTTACAGGATTGTAGAGACACCAAACTGATGATGCATTTGACCCTGCCCTCAGGCTCAGCCTGGTCATATCCTAAGTCTGACTGTTGTCTAGTTTGAGGCATTTCCCCCTGTCTTCCAAATTCATTCCCATATATTACAGAAGCCCTAACAGAAGAAGCACATAGGTTCCTGAGATTCTTTTCCTCATCAAATTAATATTATAGATAATGAGTGTTTATATCAGCAGGGTTACTCTGCCATCCCTCATGAAGCTTCTTTATCTGTGGAAATCATTTATTATACCAGTCATCCCACTGTCTGATTCAATAAACTGTCACTCCCCTGATATAAATAGATGTATATAACCAGTTGCCTTTCCAACAGGCTTCGGCTTCTTGAGGTGAGGTACCTAAACAAAGGAATTTATTCTCTTTGAAAGCAAGATCCTGCTGTGTGTTAGCTACCTTGAATGCTTGTCAGAGTCGATAGGTGGAGTATCAATCAATCACAATCAGGTAAAAATATAGTGGCATCATTTTGAGATCATTTTATATACTTGCAGGCAGCTTAGATGAAATAATTAACTTCCGTACGATAGGCAGTCTTATAATCATCTCAAGGTAACTTATGATCAACTTTTCAAGGGAAGTTGGTGTTCTGGTTGTATATTTTCAATGTGTTAGAGAAGCATTAAATGTTTATGCTTGCTTAAAGTGGGGAGGGGAAAATTTATTTATTTATTTATTAGTCATATTTCTATGCCACCCACTCTCCAAGGACTCTGGGCGGCTTATACCAAAGACAGTATACTAAATAGCATATTGCCCCCAACAATTTGGCTCCTCATTTTACCCACCTTGGAAGGATGGAAGGCTGAGTCAACCTTGAGCCGGTGAGATTTGATCCGCTGATCTGCTGAACTAGCAGTCAGCTGAAGTAGCTGCAGTACTGCACTCTAACCACTGTGCCACCTCGGCTCTTAGATGTCCCTAATCTAATGATTGTACATAAAATCTGCCTGGGTATTCTTTCAATATGGATACAATAGATGATGTTGTCCTTGCTACTAGTCAAAAAGCATTGCTTCTTAAATAATGAATATATGGGTATATGTATGACAAATTAAAATAGCAAAATTACATCCATGCCAGAATTAGCATCAAAAGAATCAGTATAGTTTAACTGGTAGAATTCCTTAAAAATGGGTCTTGATTTAATCTCCAGCATTTACAGCTAAGAAAGACATTTCTATTGATTGATTCTGCATCAAATGGAGCAGAAATTTGATAGAACTTCTTTTGCTTCAAATTCAGTACAAATTCTTGGGCTAGCACCTGTGGATTACAAACTCTTGTGCTAACATCTGGTGAGATAAGACTGCAAATACCTATAAAGCGGCTTAATTTTCTAACAACTAAGGTCTCAATATAGACGAGAAAATTTCCTGTACCATAATGTATGCTGCATTAAACATCTAAAATGTCACTTATGTCCTAACAAGTTAGTTGGGGACAACTGCCATAGTTTTGTCTCTGTCACAGACATCAGTTCGAGCCTGTCAGATCCCTTCTTGGGATCTGCACCTCTGTACCCCATCTACTACTAAACTTGCCATATGCCAAATAATTACTAGATTGTTTAGCTTTGACTTTTCCACCCAGTGAAACTCACTCTCAGGCAGGTAGTTAGCTGTTGCCACTTGGTTTTTAATGGAGAGATGATTCCCTATTTGGAACCTGGATGGAATGGAGCAGGAGCTTCATCCTTCTCTATGAAAAAAACTTCTAAATAGATAACTCCAGCATTCCCTTTCGATTAGGATTAATAGTCCAAACATATGAGTTACAAACCCAACATTGATAGAAGGACAAACATAGGATTTTAATTTTAATAAATAACTTAAAGAATAAGTTAACTGCATCATGCTACACAAGATTGAAATCTAATACCAAAACTAACAATTATTAACCCAATCAAATGAAGAGATAGCAGGTCAAAGACTGGCATTCAGATAAGAATTCAAATAAAGAATTCTATTCTATTCAATAAGACTGAACAATTGATTAGAACTTAAACTAAAAAGAAATAACATGCCCCAATGTTGCTGTTGCTATCCTCTTTTTTCCCCTGCTAACTTTATTTTTCTTGTTCCAGTTCTCCTAGGACTGGTGACCATTGGGCTGAATGTTAGAACCAGTCAAGGAACATTTTTTCTAAAAGTCTTTGGTTTTTGATGCTCTGTAACCAAGGCTACCTTCAGAAAAAGGATCTTCTAATTCTAAAGCTTCTTTTTCCCTGAATCCCCAAACCTCCACAATTTTTTTTTAAAAAAGTCAATTAAGAACAGATTCTCAGAGTAATATTAGTTTAGTTCTATTTATCTATTAATTCTATTTAGCTAAATATCTAATGATTTAAAAGTATAGATCATCCTTAACATCAAATGAATTTGCAAGTTATCAACAACAGTAGTCCACACAGTATGAAGTGATATATTAGATATATTATCTAATGAATAAGAAATCTGTACTTATTTAATAAATCCTCCATGACTTAAATGAACTTAAACGTTAAGAGAAACCCACATTTTTATATGGTATAAGCCCATAGATATAATTATAGTAAAAACTGGTTTCTATGTTAAATTAAATTCTGTATCAGATTAATAGAAGCATGAGTTTATTTTACACATTGAGGCATATTCCTATGATTTGATCTGCATTCTTCTTTTAAAGGAATTGTACATTTTTATTGAGCTAGTTCAATGATTTATAGTTATTATATGTTCACAGCATGGTGAAGTCACAGCTGCTGGCCTTCATATGCATCATGTTCTTCCCAAGAACCTAGGATGTCATAACGTATCTGCATAGTATATGCATGGATCCAAGCAGTGTGACCTTTTGCAATTCGCAGATGGAAATTTTGTCAGTGCTTTGCAAATTCATTTTGTCAATGATTTTCTAAGTTCTTTCCAAAATCTTTTGGTATGGCACTTAGTGTGCCAATTATCACTAGAACACTACAGCTGGTTTATGCCATAATCTAGTCAGTTTTAATTTTCACATGTTGGTACTTTGTGATCTTCTCCAATTCTTGTATTCAATTGTCCCCTGATATTGCCGCATAAATAATAGGTGATGTTGATCTTGATGATAATGATGAATTGTTTTTTTTCTTTGTATACCACTTTGTATATCACATATTTTGAGTTGGGCAGCCTTGCAAAGCCTGGAAATATACATACATACATACATACATACATACATACATACATACTTATCTGCATACCTTCCAATGCAAATCATACAGCATCCAAGCAACATGTATTATCTTGATGTAGAAATGTAAGGTTTAAAAATATAATAGAAAGTTGGAAAGTTGGAAAGAGAATTCAACTTTTAGAATTTGTTTCATTCTATTATAAATACTTTCCCAAACAGTTTTTAGAAAATGAATTACTAGTTTAGCAATCAATACTGAAGAAATATATAATCAATGAAACTTTATATATCCGTTTACTGTAAGCATGATATCCATTTTAAATATCATGTTTTCTTCTATTGTTGCTTATGTTTAATATGTTTCTTCCAACTGTTGTATATCAATGGTTCTATTCAAATCCTGCATCCATTTAACCCTTAGTCTTTAATTGGTTTCATTTTTGAGTTATACTTCTCCAACAACTTACAAATAAAGCCCAACAATATTTCTAAGGTCACTTATCATATCATCAAAATGTATTTATGTTCAAGGCCAAACTCAAGAAGACCACCAACTGCAATAACTATAAAAAGGTAAAGATTTCCGCTGTCCAGTCGCTTATGACTCTAAGGGGTGGTACTCATGTCTGTTTCTTAGCTGAGGGAGCCAGCATCGTCCAAAGACATTTCTGTGGTCATGTGGCCAGCAGGACTATAAGCCAAGGCTCACAGAATGCTGTTACCTTCCCACCAATGTGTTACCTATTTATCTAGTCACATTTGCATGCTTTTGAAATGCTGGGGAAGCAGCAGTTGGGACAGGAATGGAAGCTCACCTCACTGCACAGTGCAAGGGTTTTGAACCTGAGCTGTCAGTGCTTGAATGACAGGCTTAGCACTGACCTGTCATACCCCCTTTACAATAACTATAAAAGGGTTATAAAAAATTTGTGAGAAAATCTGAAAACAAACAATTAATAATAGTAGGAAGGAACCAGAGAGTTTGTTATTTCTCCACTGTCCAAATTTCTTTGTATTTTTACCTTTATGAAAATAAATGTATAATAATGAAGCAGGAAATAGATAAATCTGGGCTAATTCTTTACTTGATGTTCAGCCCATACTTTAAAGATGCTGTTTATAATTGAGTGATATCTTATAAATTGTCTGTCCAGTAAATAATTTAATTCATACTTCACCATAACAAGGTTTCCAGTTGAACAATGGATTACTGCTTTCTTTTCCTGTTTCATATCTTTCAGAGATAGATAAAATGAGTGAAACACTTATTCTGTTTAATTCAGTGAAATATTTCCTCTTTTATAATTTTATAAAGGCTATTGAAAGATGACATGTTAAGTACTACGAAGACAGTTGATTTTATTAGTCCTCAAGAGTGTTCCTCATTGTAAATTGAATGGCTTTTCTTAGAAGCCAGATGGCCTCTTGCTTCTGGATATTTAATAGATTGTCCTAAGTTGTAGGAATTTTCATTACCTACCTACTGAAAAAATATTTGCAGCTGCATTTATAATGGGGCTAAGAAACTTCCAGAGGTTTATAATTTGATAGTGTTTTAGAGCAGGGCTGGAAATTCTACTTAAAATGTCTGCAAAAAACGTTGCTATGAGGATTAAACTGAATCTGAAAGTATGGAATCAGGAGTGCCATTAACAACTTGTTCTCCTTGACTCAAATATGCAAAAACCCAAGAGCATATATTATGAATAAAAAGCAAACTGATGAAGAAAAAAAAAATGCTATCTCCTAAAAGTGTCCCCCCAAAAAAAGACAACCTCACATTCTTGTGACTTAGTGTATTCATAAAAAAATCACAGAACAATAGAAGACTTTAGGTCAGATGTGTTGAGCCAATGAAATGTGAATGAGAAGCAACAGCTTCCAAAAGAAACAAGAATGATTCCAAAATGATGACATGTCTGTCAGCAGTATATAAGTCACAGAACTTGCAGAAAGATATCTTTATGAATGTGTCATACTTTTGCCCTCCCCTGCCCATCCTATATAGATGTCTGTGCCCAAAAACTCAATATGAAAGACCCCTTCTGTGTAAAGAAAATAACTTCAGTGAACAGAATGTGATATATCCCACTCTACGTGCAGCAAAAACAAAAACCAGAAATGAATTTTAAAAAGAAAAAGACAAAGTGTTTGTTTGTAAAGAGGTTAATGAAAATATTGGTTGGGAATTAGTTTGTCCATAAAATCAGTTTGGGGCTAAAATCCTGGTGGTAGAAAATGAGAGAAATGGCTCTAGGTGTAAAATGAACTAGATACTATTGGGTACTATTCTAATCACGCATGCATTTTTGAAGTTAATAGCAGTGAAGTAGCATAGAAAGGCAGAGTAAAATATAGAGTCTGTTTATTTAACAATTTATTTAACATTATTTGTAGCCTACTCCAATCCTGATGGGCTCCCAGTGAAAAACAAAAAAGCATAAAACCACAAACATTAGAAAAATAAAACACCATAGAGTTAAGACAGCAGCTTAATCGAGCTGCCAATGCACCCACAGTTAATTAGGGCTGAATGTATGGTGAAATAATACAATTTTACTTGTTGAATACAAAAAGATGGTTGGGACCACTAATGCCTATGAAAGGTCATCACAGAAGAGTGTTGTTTAATAACCAAGAGAAATAAAGAAAGTTGTTTAAAAGCTTTTAAGTATCTGCAGCCATCTTTGTCACTGGAAAATGCTCTGAATAGAATAGAGCTTGAAATTACAAACATGTTATATAAGCTTGTATCCGAGATATTTTCTGCATCATTTAACTCTCCTTCACAGGGGGAAAACATATCAAGTTTTCTTTCTATTAACTACTAGTCTTATAGACATCATTTTGTAATATTAGCTTAATAACATATAATACCAGTTTCAATCTCAGTGCTAGATTCCATCTGATTCTTCAGTAACCTAGAGAGAGCAGACAATCCAATACAAACACTTTCATTGTAAAACCTCTGACATCAGCTAGACAAACTGAGGTGATAACATGAAACTTCTTTAGCTATCCAACTAATTTTAAAAAAATGAGAATTGGGGGGTGGGGTGGAGGAGGAAGGAAATGTCATAATGTTAATTAAGATTAAAATGTCATGGATCCTAAAAGCAAGGCCAATAGGTAAGACAATCAGAGGTATGACAAGAGGTTTCCTGAGAAATCAAAGAAAAATATATAGTGATATATATTCCATTTTTTTCTTTGAATTTCCCTCTAGATTTATACAATCATTTTAGTATCAACTGATATTAAAGATTGATACTGATCTGTTAGTTATGTACTTTTTCTTGTTTTAATTTACAGCCTTTCTTCAATCTATAGTATGTGCTTATTTCACTTCAATTTTCTCACTTTTTTAATGATTGCCAATTGCATGAGCTCATGCAGAGTATGTGTGTTGATTAAAACATACAAAAGAGATTTCTGGCTGCAGTTTCACAATCACATCAACTTTTTAAATAGTCTGGTTTGATCAATATGTAATCTATGAAGACCTGCAATGATAAATTATAACAGAAGGCATTTTCTATCAGATTTTATAAGAATGTTTTACAATTTAAATTGGAAAACAGTGGAGGAAAAGGCAGAGGAAAGTAGTAAGGGGAGCATTTCCTGACTATCAACAGAAATATATGGAAACAGTAAATGAAAATAATAAATAGAAGAGTAGAAGATATTCTGGAAAAAAAAAATCAAACTCTTAAATTAAAAAAAATATATAGAATAAATGGTATATGTAAATAATCTTGGGATATTGGAAGAAACATAGCTAAAAAGAATGGATGGATCCATTTCATTTCTTACCATTACCAGCACAATATTTATGCATAATTGCATTTATACATCTTCCAGTGTACACAGATTATATGCATTGTCTCTCTGGAGCATGCTTTTATGAATCAGTTATGATGACTTCTTCATTTGATTCACAAAAGTAAGACATGGATTAACTGGTTGGGGGAGGGCAGATCCAGATCATTCTTCACGGGAAATGTAATTATTTTCTCTGGGTCTTATAGAAAATTATATCCTCCTCCTCCAGATAGTAAGTACTATTGAAGAGGTCATTGTAGCAAATAGCATCATCAAGTTCCAGAAGAACTCTTGGCGGTAATAGTGCAAGAGAAAAGTATCCAATCCTTCCCTCATATATAATTGTCTCCTCAAAGTTATATTTAAAAAGAAAAAGAAAGCAGCTGATCTCATGATAAGCATACAACCAATTCTGAGTTTAAAGTGTTGCCTTTAATTATCTTTGTGGTTAGAGATTTGAAAAGTGAAAACTATTTTTTTTTCAGAGCTAAAAATAGTCATGATGTAAATGAATATTTAAAGTTGTTAGGTTACTTATCTTCAAACCTCATTATGTTTTTCTTCCTAGTATTACTCTTTGAAAACCCGAATGGTGACTTTCCTGTGTTTATTTTATAAAGAACAAGAGAGTCCTATTATTTAAATCAGTAGTTTCAAATACATGTTTAACCTTGCTGGGATCTCGCACAGAAATGAAGCCAGTATCCTGCTGCTATTCAATTCAATATATGATGGTGATTTCACACTTGACTACCATTTTGGACCTTTTTCTAAATTGCTTTTCCTATATTTTGACACCAGGAAGAAAAGAAGCACGGTTCAGAAATTAGATGTGGTTGAAGCATAAAAACATAATAATAACCTTAACTAATAAGAGAGAAGGGTTATATTATGTATCTTGCAATTAACATAGCTTTTTCATCTCAGTCTTCAACTCTTGTCTGGAGAAATCTTTGATTGAGCTTTGCAAAAAAAAAATTAAAAAAAAATCCTGGAATTTAATGGGTTATTTATTTCAGCACACAAAGCTTCTAATGTTAGAAATGGGTTCCAATCAAAATAAATAATAATAAAGTAGGAACAATAATCCAGAAAAAAAAATTATTTTGCAGCAGATATAACTCAGGCAAAATTATTATTCAGGAAACCAAAAAAACCCCAGACATTCATTCTGCTTTAAAATCTGCTGTATCTGAGCAATCTTCAACCTGATAACTCTCCCACAGCTTCAGAACACTTGCAACAAAAAGTTCTTTGGCAAAATATCACCACCTTTTAGAGCATGGTTTGAGTTGGTGGAGAAAGAATTGTTCTATGGGAAATAGCCATAAATGATGTGATATGACGCAAGTTAGAAGCCATCAAGCTAGGTAGGGCTCCAGTAACAAACAGCAGATGACCTTCTCCTTTACTATTATATTATCTCCAAGCTTCTACTTCACCATGGAAAATAAGTAACATAGTGAAGATAGGAAATACAATCTCTGCTGCCTCTTCCCAGCATTGGCCAATTCCCAAGAACTCCTGTAAGAATGCAGAAGGCAGAATTGTTCCCACTTGCTCACTTCTATGAATTTTTTAGCCAGACCATTGTTTGTGTTGGGTCACTCTAGAGAGGTGACTTGCTGTGTACAATCAACGATCATTTATACAAGGTTACAACCTTGTATAAAGGCACAGTGCCACCAAGCTAGCCTTCAGCCCCTTTGCAGAGTTTTGCATTTTAGCACGAATATCTTGCTGTGCTTTGTCATCCCATTTAGTGCTCCCTATAGGAGGCACATCCCTCAGCAGAGATGGGATGAAGCCAGAATTACTCTTTATAATAATCTTCTGTCCTGCTGCTTGGCAGAAAAGTGATGAACTTTCTTTGTAGCATTTCCTCTGGAGCATGAGCTGAGTCAGTAGACAAGTGGATCAGCTTTTCAAGACTTAAGAAAGCCCCAGGTATTCTTGGGTTATGTGAATATGGCACTCGTGTGGCTCTTTTCACATATGAAGCAAGTCTCTTTTATTGGACTTACATCAGAGAGATATGGCACCATAAATTTTGCTAGGACATCATTGCACGGAGTGGAATGTTAGTGTACCTGGAAGATCATAAAGTTACCCTAGGATGATCATTTGCTTTCAGCTTTAAATCTCACATGGAGTAAACCAGATATGTGAGAGGCTCATACATGTTGTTCAAGTTCATTGAAGTAGTAACATACACAGTTAATGTTCTGCCCCAGGTACGGATCCCAAAGAACACAGCACACACAAACTCTGAACAAAACTTAGTTTACTCAAATAACACAGTTTTAGCAAATGCTGGCTGTTAATAAGCGTTCTTAACAGCCTGCCAGAATTCCACAGATAAGATAGTCAGAGTCTTACTAGAGTTGGCAGAAAGCCCAGAAGCAAGGTTGCAGAGAAATCTCAACGCGATGATTAGCGAACTAAAGTTGTTTCCTGCAGTTTGTTACAAGCTGCGTTCTTTCTTAAATAGGCTAAGGGCGTGGCCAATTAGCCCCAAGCCTTACTCTCAAGGAGACCTCCTCCTGAGGAACCACTCCTGCCTTTTGGCAGCTCTGCGTGCCTGTGCATTGAGAAGAGGCTCCTCCTCTTCATCCTCTTCACTTAAAGGAGCCTCTGGAGGTTCTGAAGGCCCTGACTGAATCCCTGCCTCTGGCACCACATCTTCTTCAGCCTCCTCGCTGTCTGACTCAAGCGCTGGCTGCACAGGCTGCTAATGTAGCACCACACCAGCCTCCTCGTCATTGGGATCAGCAACAATCTGCGCAGGCCGCTGGCGGGCCACAACAGTTAATTTTTTTTTTCAGAACTCATCATTTTATCCACATGTCAACAGATGTCTCCCATGTTATCTGAAACTCCAAAATATTTTTTTAATAATTCTCAAAATAATATCTCAAAGCAACCTGACCTGGAGAATAGAGCATCCATAATAATTGTCTCTCCATAAGTGAACTGTAGAATGGATTTTATATATACTTTAGCATGTCTCCTGGAGATTGCATCTCTCCTCTCCTCCCCGAATCGCTCAGCAGCCTACTATAGATTTTGAGGTTGTGCATATGCGCTGCTGGCTGCATTTGGGAAACTGAAATCGTCTCATCTTTTTTCCACTGAGGATAAAAATTCCATTAGTCGAAGAACATCATAGGATACCACTCATTTTGTGTTTGTGTATATGCATCCACATAGTAGGTATTTGCACCTCAACAGTTTTCATGCCCACATCTCTTTATTAGTTAAAATGGCAGTGCAAAGCAATAGTTAGAAAGCAACAGGCTATTTGATGCTTTATTGTTGTGATTATACTGCATTGCTTTTATACTATATTGGTATTTTATTAGCTTTTTTAAAAAAACATATAAACTACTGTGATGTTTTCCTTGTGCCTTCCCAGGCAGATATAATTAAATATCCATGACACAGCATTTAAAACTTGCAGTTTCAAATTACTCCATCAAAAGCATCAAGATATCAAAAGGATTTTTTTAAAAAAGATTATTGGAAGCCATAATCAAAGTGTATGAAGTGTTATATAATTAGTGGAAGAACTGTCAAAGACCTCCCAAAGATTTCCCATTTATAAGATGTGGTCAATGTTGCTGGAGAGATAATTTCCTCCCAGAGTATTGTGTTTGTAAGCTTTTCTGAAATCTGCTGTGCTTTTGCAAGAATTTAGTCAGGAAGAATTACTTATGCAGTCAGAGAAAATGGCAGCTTTCAAAAACCACCAGTATACCTATTCTGTGCAGTAATATCCTGCAGTGTTGCAGGAGCCACAGCTGGTTTCTTTGTGGAGTAATTTGAGGCAGTTGCCTCTTCTGGCAGTTATTCTGAATATACAGGTAGTTCTCATTCACAGTAACATCAGTGATGAAAAAAGTAATTTTATGAGCAATCCTGGGATTTACAACCTTGCCAGGTCTGTAAAGCAAAAGAAAACTAAACACAGTTTTGGTTTCCCTTAATGACCAAGTTGCCAGTCCCAGTTGTGGCCTCTAAAGAGGATTACCTGTACTCTAGGGCTGAAATGCTACTGGTTTGCACTGATTCGGGCAAACCGGTAGTGATTAAAGCTACCGATAAAACCGGTAAAAAATAGCTACCTATTCATCTGAACTGGTATTTCCGATGATCAGCTGTGCCACAATTTATATTTGCTAGCAAATCTAAATCACATGGCACAGCTGTCCCACCCCCCCCTCACTGTTCTACTTATCTTTTTAAGACTCCTTTTTCTGCATGAAGTGTGCCTTTGGCCCGCAGTGTGCATGCACAGTGCAGTGTGCATTTGGCATGCACTGTGCATGCACATGCGCAGTGCACATTTGGTGCGCGCCCCAGATGCGCGAGCAGTGAACCAGTGGCAAACCATAGAGGATTTCACCACTGCTGTACTTCCCTTTTCCTACTGATCTTCCTAATCTGTTCTGAATTCTTATTCATTAAAATGGCAGATTTCTGTACAACTTTTAACAAGAGAAAAACTCATCACAGAGTATCTGGGAAAAGCCCCACTCTTCTCACTGATGATCTCTACTTGATACATTTTGTGAGGTTGTCTTAATCAAAGAAGCTTCTCTACATATGAAAGTCTCCGTGGCAGCTCAGACCCTACTAATGTAGGACTTCTCATAGAGAAGGTTTTGAGGTTGTGTCAGTGGAGAGAATCTCAGATAAATACCTTTATAATTTTGAAATTACTAATGCAGTTTTGGAGGGACTGAACTTGCTTCTACTTCTTAGGTCAAGAATTTTAACTGTTATTGCAATGGCTGGATTAACATTTTTGTATCAAGTACCATCTTTCCATTATATCAAATTGACCTCCATTATTCCAGATTATGTAATTATTTAACCAGTCTTTAACTATTTTCACTTTACATAAGTTTCAGACTGAGATGTGAAATATTTCATGATATATTGTAGACCTATTTAATTGATACACCTGGAGTAAAGATTGGATTTGTGCACAAAATAAATGCAAAAACAAGAATTGACTTCAGTTTGCAGAGTTTAGCTGTATAGTTCCATGGAACTTACTTGCTTATAATTTCTGTCGCAAAGGTCTGAGATATGGACCTGAACCAAAGTGCCATTTTCCAATAGTTTATTGAGCGGGAATCTTGGCACACAGTATAAGGACTGGAACTGGACCCAGCCTGCCGGCAGACCCAATCAACTGTTCATCGGCCTTCCTCCAATCAGCTGTCCTTTGGCCGGCTTGCAGTCACTCAGGATCAGCTGTTTGTTGGCTCTGCTCTGGTTTTGCTTGCTGCCCACAGCTGCTGACACTCGCAGTTCAAATGACTTTGTGAGGCTTCGGTCTTCCCACCACCCACCTTCTGTGCTAGGGATCCCTCCCCCAGGTATGGCAACCCTGAGACAGCGTTTGGAGTTGTCGCCATTTCAGGGGTTGACATTCTGTTAATTCATTAGTTCAGAACTCTGGAAAAGCAAGGTTCCTGATGGTGTGAATAGAGCCTTTTGGACATATCTAGTAGAGGCTTAGACTCATCTCTCCATTGTTCTTTTCCCTTGATGCTTCGTTCACTCATGTGGAAATAGCAATATATTCCCTGATAAGGCACATGTCATAGAATTCTGAGGAAAAAAAGTTTATAATCTCTTTCTTTAAAAAATTCTCTGTCCTAGTGATTTAGATAAAGTGATTTAGACAAAGCTGTTATCCAAGCGTCCTTTTGCTTAAATTACAATGCATGGTAAACAAGCAAATCTTAACACTATATGTTTTGAGTCTATTATAAACACTATTATTTATATTTACCCCTATGTCCCTAATTACTAGTCTCCCTCCTATCTATTACTATAGTTTTAAGGAAATGGCTTACAAAATTGATTGATATTAATCCAGTGCCTGCAATGGCATTTTATCATCCAGTCTCAAATGGAACAGTTGATAAGTAACTGCTTACAAATTTTCAGAAAGGTAAATCTTTGCTCTTCTTTTTCTGTTTACTTTCAACCCATATCCTTTGGATCATCTAGACAAATATTTGTGGTGGTGTGGTGATTAGAATACTGTATTGCAGGCTAACTGTGCTCCCAGTCAGAAGTTCGATCCTGACCAGCTCAAGGTTGACTCAGCCTTCCATCCTTCTGAGTTTGGCAAAATGAGGATTCAGATTGTTAGAGGTAATATGCTGAGTCTATAAACCCCTTAGAGAACCCGGTAAAGCACTATGGAGTGATATATAAATGCTATTGTTATTGCTATCCCACAATATGTCATACTCCTCTTAAGTGAGTCTTCTCCCAGCCTCACTCAACATCTCATACCTCCTAATTAGCTTAAACTGATCAGTTCATTTTAGGCTTACCTACCATCTTTATTCTAGCTAGAAAACAATAGATCAAAAGGCCATCTTCAACAGCCACTATAACTGTCTAAACTGTCTAAACTGTCTAAACAATATCTTTTAACTGGCAGCCAAAACTTCATTGTTCAGCTTCTTCTCCCTAGAACCCTTTCTGATCTTAACATGTCCTCTGGAAGTTTTTAAGACTTTCCCTTCATGCTGTGAGACCTTATATAGGTCTTATTTACATATACTAACAGTAAACGAAAATGAAGAGCCAAAACAGTTCACGTTACTCTCTTGGCCCCCAATTCACTGAGACGCTGAGGGCCTTAGCTGCCTGAGTGAGAACTGTTCCATCCATTTCCACTCTGCTTCCTTTAGGTAAAGGTAGCTCATTAGAATAAATGTTTCCATGGGTTCAGGCATGTAGAAGGAGATGTTCTTTTACAAATGCAAAGAAATTCAGGCCCCCAATCCAATTGTACAGAAAGATTTATTGAATAAGGGTTCAAATTCACATTCAACTTACTTATTTATAGACCAATAAAACAATGATTTAAAAGAGATGTCACAGCAGGTGGCAGCATCTGCTTGACCTTGTCTGGATTAGGAAGTGTAGCAGAGTTGGAAATATCAGGGGTGTAGGCTAGACTGGAAAGTCAGGATTCCTGATGCTATACGATCTCATACACTGACTTTCATCTAGTAAGTTAGCCACAAACAAGCAGGGAAGAGCATTAATTAGAACAAGGACAATTGATTAGGATTTATGCTACTTAATTTGAATGACCAAAATTCAAATTCAGATTAGAGAGATCAGGGAGTATTTATTAGGAAAGATTATCTAGGTAGAGGAGGATGAATGAGGAACTAACAACCTTCCTGTCAGGTAGTCCTGTTTATGTGCAAAGGGATATTAGCACGGAAGAAGAAAGAAATATGAAATAAAACATCTATCCCAACCAACCAACTTGAATATACATTTAAGGATGACAGATGTGTTAGCCTCATGGAGTAAATAGGAATCACAACCAGATGAGCTAATTTTACTTTATAGTAAAGCTACATTGACAGAATTTTGCAAGAATGAGAGTACAGTTCTCTTCCGCCATTTCCTTTGTAGCCTCAGAGACTAGGGTGTGGTCTCTTCTGAGCCTCTTGCCCCTTCCACTATCTAGCTATGGATTATGTTGTCTCTTATCTGACCGTTCCCTTGGCAATATCTCTTTGCCTAGTCTCCCAAGGTCTTTCTCACCATTACAAGGTGGCTTTTCTCAGAAATTCATGGCAGATATAATTTTCAATGACTACTATTCATAATTGACACATATTACTGTAGTAACGCTTAGGATTAGTTTCATGGTAGCATAAGTGAAAAGGTGCACTCATGTTCTTATGAGCATCACATGTTGTGTTATGGATTACTGTAGAAATAAAATGCTTAATGTCATAAGCTTTTGGTTGACTCCAATACCATTTCTATTTTTTTAAAAAAATGATTATACGTCTATACAGGTGATTAGATTAATTGCTATCTTTAATACTCTAGATGACAATGGGAAGTCAAGGGACCCAAAGTAAATCAGTGGCACCGGCTGTGCAGAATAGATAATCAGAAGGTGCTTCTTCTTCCCCTTAATTTGGAGACGGCATTCATAAAGATCTTGTCTATAAACTGATGAACCCAACCTCTATGCATTAATTTAATTCGTCTTCTGTAACATTGATATAGGGAACTCTCAGGATATAATTAAGTTTGCCACATTGTGCAATTTTTAAATTTTATACCACTGGGGATGAGAAAGAAGCTGGAATATTGGAGCTGCTGCTGTTCCCCCCACCTGAATGGATCTGCTTTGCATTTACTCTCACAACTTTATGTCACGCAGACCAATACCAGGGTCTAGCAAACCACCAAACTAGATTTAGATGGTACATTAGACGGTGCTAAATTAAAGTACTCATAGCGAACCATGAGTTACACATTATGATTAAGATATGATCCATGGACTGAATAGAGATGATAGATTTAGTTCTACCACGATGCATCTTAGTGTGTTGTATAAATGCCACCAACATATCAGCTGTCTCCTTAATATTGTTTCCCCCCCCCCTTAGGTACATAATTATTGATAGCTGTCTTACACTCTTGGCTTGTCAAGCAGCTAAGCAGATACAACATGGTGGTCTCAGTATTGAGAAGCAGTAATATGTACAGAATGGTGCAGCAGAGGGATGAGAATTTTTTTTCCCACAAAGAACTGATCAAAATCCAATAATTCTATTTCATTCACTGATTTCATATAAACATATTTCACCACCCACCTGGCAGATCTTGGAACATCACTTAGGAACTGGTATAGTAAACATTAGCACTCGGCTATGCTAATATACCTAAGATTAAACAGCGACATGTTTGTAAGAGTGAATTATGGCAGTTTCTGAAAGGTTGTTGACGTTCAATATTCCAGTTGATGCACTATACAGATTAAGTGTGTACTAAATCAATGCTAATAAAAACAATAATTCAAATGACTAGAGCAAAGCCTTCCTACCTCCTCCCTTTTGCCAAATACACCTCCAGTGGAACACTTTTTAAAATTATGAGGTAGGGGTTACACATTTCCAGTGTTTCTTGAATATTAGTTTTACTGATGCTTGAGTATCGATTTTACTGGGTGAAGTCCCTATAGTACTGTATATATCATATTCAATAATTATTTACAGTTTTCTAGGCCCGTCTACACTGAGCTCTGCCTAAAATGGCATCATCCTGATTTTTTATATATCTTTCTATACCTCAACCCATAGATTGTGATGCAATTATCAAAACATCACATTCAAGGCTTGAGTCCTACAGCTGTTCAATCGTTTTCTGAATATGCCTCCATTGCTAGTAACATTAGTTTAAAAAGATTTATGTTCACTGTCAAGCTTTTTCTTCAAATGAACTTGGAGAAAGAAAATCTTCTGTTTTCCACATTACATCAAGGGCGGCTTGATTTCAGCATTCCAATAATGATCGTGTCCTTCAGTTATGACAAGCATGAATACTATTGGCAGCCTGAAAGTGCATTTTTCTATTTTTCATGTTTCAATTCTGCACATCTGTTAAAAGAACCAATGATTCAATTTCTAGTTTTAAATAGTTCTTCAAAATTGCAATCTTTCTTATTTGGTTATTTTTGAAAAAGGAAAGGGAAAGGGAACTATTGCTAGACAGTTTTCCAGCCATCATAATTTCATAGAGAAATTATCTAATTTAGTCATATTTCTGATTAACTGAGACCTAGATGAATGTTTGCTGATGTGGATTCATTTTACAGTATGAATTGCTCTGAAAACAAAATATTGTGTAGCACATAAAGACATGTAAACAATTATATTAAGGTCAGTGAGATGTTTTTAGAAACAGCAACAAAGTCTGAAGAAAAACAGAAGGGATTCAGCAGATGGATTATGTTAGCAAATACCAATCCATACCTGTTTACTGCTGTAGATAGGCTTTTAGGCAACACTAGATTTCACAGTTAAACGTGCCAAAGAATGCTATTCTTCCATTGTGTGGTCATTAAATTGCACTGGAGTGAATCTCTTTCCTGGCAATTTTCCATTTAATCTCCTATACTTGCAGAAATAGCCTGTTTCCATTTTCCTGAAGTACAGCTTGTGAAATGTGAGTCATAGGGTACTTGAATATCTGTTAAAGGGGTTTTGCGGGTGGGTGAAGAGGACGGGGTGTCGTATTAACTGATAAAACAAGCAAAAATTTTCACTCAGGTTTTATTGGTCATCAGATATCTATGAGAATATAGAACTCCAGTTTTTCCATGCAACCTGAAAATCAGTAAAACAAGACGGTGGCATTTTTCTACATTCTATAAAAATGTGGTGTTTTATTTTTTTTTAAAAAGAAAGCAAGTTATAGTCATTTTTTCATTTTAGAATTTCCTGATAAAACTTACGTTTGCGTTTTACAATCCAGATGCACAATATCTGACTATGGAAGGCAGTTTGGCGGCCTTGTCATTTTTTGCAGATTATGTGTTTGTTATAATAGAAATGATTGTATGATATAAGTTAAGATACAGCAAGGATGATCATGGCTGTTGGCTCCACTCAGTTTTCATGCACCAATGTGTTTTGTTCACAGGAGCCATTTTATGATGCTTGTCTTTCATATTTTCAGGGCATGGCTTGCATATATATGAAATTTTGCAGGGCAGATAACTCCATGAACATGTGCAGCTAAAGACAAAGCCAGGAGGTGCAATCCCCATTTTTATAGCAAATGGAAAAATGGCCTTCTGGCATCTGTCTATTGATGGATTTGGCTAGGATCTTTGATGATATATTGGCTCCTCTAATGAAAGTTATTACTTGGCTTTGGAAGGAGAGAATGGGCTCAGCTTAAAATTGGAAGGCCAGATTCCTGAAAGAAAGTAGATATGTGGGTGTAAATAACATCGACTTTGTCAGATGGATCTCCTTTAAATTGGTGTGTCACTTGTCTCTGTCTTCTGGCTAATGCTCTCTTGACTCTTTGTGCTTTCCTCCTTTTTAATATTCTAAAGGCATACCTTGCTGCAGCATCTAAGCTAGGGTCTCTCTTATTACATTTACCTGTTTTATTTTTTTTTCCAAAATTGAGCCCTTAGCCAGAATTGTCTGAGCTGCTTCCCCTTAACAATTGGTTACCTGTGAGACTCCTCAAGTTCATTTCACTCGACTAAATTGATTCCCACATGCTTATGAAGATTGCTTTTTTGCTGAAGGCCATAGTGGAAAAGAACAGTCCCATATCATTGTAAGTGATAACCCGGCTCGAAAATAAAAATCCGTGAAAATAGTTGGCAAACTGGCCGTGTAGTTTTAATCGCATAACTAATATCCTGAACAGAACCTTCCACAATTGTCTGTACTAGGCTCTTGCATGCTTTATCCTTTCTGCGACCTCCTCCTATTTTTAAGATATTGATCTGGTTTTAATAGATCAGGAATATTCAAAATGTCAAAGCTGTTTGGCTTTATGTATATATATGTACAGAATGTATATATGTATGTACAGTATATGTATCTGAATATGAGTGTGTATGCATGTATGAATGAGATTGTATCATAGGATCTTTTAAGAAATTATTGCAGCAGAGTAGGAAGTTGTAGACAATACATAAATCTTTGATATGTGGCAATAGAGTCGATACTGTTAAAAAACTGAAGGACCACAACCTATTGGTGTAGAAAGTTCTCCAGCTGCTCTTATTAGGCAAGATTTCTCTCTCCATTTTTGCACTGCTGTGCCATTCAATTAGACTTGCTTTTCAAGTGATGGGATTTTGTTGCTATTGCACGAAGTACTCATTGAAAGGTAAGCTAGCGCCTTTGAGAAGCACTTGAGCCACGTTCCCAAACTGTACTGTACAATTCATTCTGAATACAGATCAAGACAATTTTCCTACTCGCTCTTGAAAATGAAAGGAACATAGGAAGAAAATAGGAACTATTAACTTAGTGCTGCCTTTGAATATTGTCTCTGTCTCTGACTCTCATTCTCTCTACGTGTGTGTATACACATACAGTACATATATTATATATTGGAAGGAAGGAAGGAAAGGAAGGGAGGGAGGGAGGAAGGAAGAAAGGAATAGCGATAGCGATAGCAATAGCAAAAGCACTTAGACTGATATACCGCTTCATAGTGCTTTACACCCCTCTCTAAGTGGTCTGCAGAGTCAGCCTATTGCCCCCCCAACAATCTGGGTCCTCATTTTTACCCACCTTGGAAGGATGGAAGGCTGAGTCAACCTTGAGCTGGTGAGATTCGATCTAATGAACTGCAGCTAGCAGTCAGCTGAAGTAGCTTGCAGTACTGCACTCTAACCACTGCGCCACCTCGTCTCTTCCTTCGAAAGAAGGAAGGAAGGAAGGAAGGAAGGAAGGAAGGAAGGAGGGAGGGAGCTTTTCTTATCGGACTTTTGACATTTGTAAGCTTTTATAGATTGCTCCTATGTAGCTGAATAAACAACCTATATGAATTTTGATATGTGCATGTGCTGCTTTATCATAGCTTTCAGCTAGGGCACTGTAGTATAAATATTAACATTTTCAAGGTGAATCATCCTTCCAAAGGGAAAAAAAAATGTTTGTTTTGAAAAGAGCCAGTGCAGAAACAACCACAGATTTGAGTCAACTGAAATACAGTCTAGGTACTTTCGGTGTACATACTATTCAATATAGTTCATCATCAGACAGGCATAGAAAAATAAGGCAGGGGATCAAGACAGGGAAAACTATTTGCTGAAGGGATTAGAAACTTACCTGGAGTATGTATGGTGGGTATATTAGATTTGCTGTTTTTAAAATATATAGTTCTTAAAATAGTATTTGCATGGATTCAGTTATGTGGATCCCCACTAAAATAATTCCTCTTGCAAATCTTTTAATCATATCTGTCAACTTTTCAAATGGCAACAAGGGGGGAATTAAAGGTTTATCCTCCTTGATTTCTTTTCTTGAAGACAAAGATAAATAAAGCAGAAAGGTTGCTTGTCATGGCCAGTTAAGAAGAGTACTACCTTCTTAATTTTTTTTCTTTTTCTCTCTCTCTCTTCTTCTATGTCCCTAGGATCACATCCATTTTGACTACGAAATGCATTTAATTCATCCACAGACTTTTTAACAAAAATAAAGGTAGTACATATAAACAGGATATATAAATTTGGTGTCTAAACAGCAGGTAATGCTACTAATTTAGTATCAATTAAGAAGAGTGCTGACTCTAATATGAATGAACATATATCATAACACATGTTATAGTTATATATAAAGATATATACAGGTATGCATATACATAACTGATTTTCTTTCTGACCTTAGGTTTTCCAAATGAGCCAGCTGCGGTCATTGCACTTACCACAATCAAGGAGTGGCTAAGCAAGAATGATAATGAGGTATGGTTATAGACATGATCTTATGTTAAGATTTGTGCTTCATTGTGTGCCTTTAAGAAATGTCAGAGAAGTGGAATATTGATTTTTAGTATGTGTAGTAAATAATAGACCCTGATGTCAAAGAATCAGTAACATACATACATAATGCGTATATAGAGATTATAGAAAGTCATCCATATTAGGGGGAAAAAAGAGTCTTCTGTAGCTTTTAGATAAAAACATAGAAACATAGAAAACTGACCTGGTGGCCTATTGATTCTGCCCTTTGAGTTTGTTTTCTTTTTAATGGATTCATTTATGATTTGTAATTAGTGTTCCTATATTTTATTTATTTTATTTTTAATTTTTGGTGGATGGTGGATATGTGTTTTACTCTAAGCATGTTTAAACTCAGTTACTGATTATCATGATGTTGATAAGATGATGACATTTTAAAGAGTCCGTGGCACTTTCCAAGACTTTTACACACAGTCCCAAGTTTGTCATCTGTGCCAATATGGGACTTAATAAACCCTGAAATATTCAGGCTTCTTATGACTGAATGATGAATCAAAGGTAATCCTAATGGTAAACCTAAATTCTTCAGAATGTAATTATTTAATGCAGCAGTACTGTATGTAGTGTAGTATTGGGGGATTAGGAGATGAGAGCGTAAAAAAAATCCTGACATGATAAATAGATGAAACGACCAGTGAATTTTGTGATGATCGTAATTATTTGCAATGCAACCCTACTCATATTTACCCAGAAGTAAGTTCGATTGAACAAATAAGTTCTGAAGAATGTTGATTTACTGTATGTGGGCTGCGAGCATTCTGCTAAGACTGTTAAATGGTAGTAAATAATTTGTGTTTTTGCTATCTCTCGGCTGTCATTTTGTCTTTGCTCCTTTTTTTTTTTTTTGCAACCCAGGTATGATAATCCTAGTGGAATTTGCTTCTAGTCTGTAGGACTGCAGCTTTTTTTTGAATGAGAGGTTTCATTTAGAATAATTTAGAGATACATTCATTTGTATTGATCTTGCTATAGTTTAAATGAAACAGGGATTTAACTATTTTATTTGAATGTATTGTATGAAATGATTCAGATTTTAATTATTATCTGCATTGCCTGTGTATTTTTCTTGTTGTTCTAGTATGCTTACCTTCATACATTTTATTTGTAGGACTTTTCAAACATTTATTTAGTTACCAGTTGATGTATTTTATTTCTATACGGCCATGTATTCCAAAAATTCACAATGGAGTATTGTAACCAGATTATAGGCTGAATCCACAGTAGTCCATTCACACATGTAAGATGTTCCTCATACGTATAAGAGCTGCTTTCATTAGACTGATAAATAAGAATGACACTAAATCATCAAATAATATTATTACTGCTCAAATAATTTATATATTGAGTTGCATGAATTTGTGCATTTTTGTGCATAACGAAGATTAGTATGTGCGGCTACCAAAGTACAGCATAATTAATTAATTCTATTTCTAATCTGCCTGGTAACAGAAGTCACTTATGTAGCGTGAAAACTAAAGACAATATAACATTATTTTTAAAACACCCATATGCACTTGTATGTACCTTCACAAATATTCTTTTTTCATATTGCTTTGGATTCAGAGCTGATCATTAACATTTATAACGATTAAAACAGTAAGGTAGACATTTAAAAAGAAAGGCTCAGATTTTTCAAATTAAATTTAGCGAGTTAACATATCCAAATTAAATTTTAAAAATGTTTCATAGGTTAATAAAATAGCTGTTCCTCATCAAGGCTTTTGAAATTTCAAAAGACAGGAAAGGTTTTCAAAAGAGCATGAGATTAAGCATCTGAAATATGCTCTACAGATGTCAGTAATTCTTAAGTAAATATATTTAGGATTTATTACTGAATTGCCATTGCAAATGAACAAGAACGTAAAGTTCTTACAAAATGTATCTTACAGCGTTAAAGGGTATAGAATAAAAGTTACTGTATGCTAATTACAAAATTTAGCAGGTTAGAAACAACAAAAAGCCTGCTGAATTGTGATGGTCTACATTTGGTTTTTTTCTATAGAAATATGTTACAAGCTCCTGATCCAAGTGGAGTAAATTTAAACTGGGGGGGGGAGCCACAGATCAAATGATGAGTTGTTCTCTATAAATTAGTGTGGTCTTAAAATATAAATTGAGGTGGAACTAATTTCTGAACATGTTTGAAGTCTGCTGATTTGCAATTAGCAGTAAATCAAATTTGGAAATTAGTAAATAACAGTATATTGTATGTACAAAAAATATGTTGCATTTATTTTACAAGCATGGCAATTATCAGCAATAGTGGACTAATTTTCTGCAGCTACCTTAGTTTATATTTTCAGTAAACTGCATTTTCACTTTTTAAAATGTGGTCCAAAGGTTTAATGCAATTATTCAGATTACAGAATAGGGCTTGGTTTCATGCTCGAGGAAAATCTCCCTTAGAAGAAATTAATTTGAGAAAAGCATGTTAAGCTCATTCAGTAAAAGGTTGCTGGTTTGGTGATTAGCTCAATGAAGCTGCCTCTTGTTTGTTCATGTTCATATTACAACAAAAGGCAATTTTGGGCTACTGTCTTCAATGGTAATTTCCTTTTCACAAATCTTTGCAACACACTGTGCTTATTTTGGATGCTGCCATCTGAAATGTGCATTCTGTAAAAAAAGATCCAGAATGGCATGACATTGTACACATTGTCATGTACACTATGTTGTACAAATATGGAACTGAAAGCTTAGAATTAGAGTTGACTGCTTTTGAAATTAATGGTGAAAAATAGTTTAGCTTCCACTTCTTGCAAGAAATGTTGAATGGTTGGGTTGGGTTGGGTTTAGTTTGTTTTGGTTCTATGTGCAGCCACCCAACCTAAATTTTATTTAGCTCATCTGTTTCTTGGCTGATATTATTATCCATTACTGCTTATGGTTTCTAACTGGCTATATTGGCTTAATGCTTATTTAGTACCATTGCTGTATTTGGACTTATGTTGATCATTGACCTGGCATTTTCCAAATACTCCTCCCATTGTTCACTCATGATAGACCAAAGCCAATGAGCAAAAAAGATGACTCTATCATAAAGATTTCAAATCAATTTGCTACTAGAGGAAATGAAAAAAATTACAGTTGGCAGTATTTATTTGCTAAGGGTTTTTGTCAACCATTTTAAATTTCATATTTAAAAAATCAAAATTGATCAAGGAAGGGGAAAGGAGGAAAAAGGTAGAGAAAAAAGGCAATTTCTTCCAAAAGAGACCATTATTAATGGTGACTTATTTCTAGCTCATTCCTGTTATTGATGAACTTGTTTGTTTAGACAGAAATTGCTGGCCTTTATGCCTGGATGTTTCTAGAAGGGAGGCTTGAAACATATAGCTTCCTCCTTCTCTTCTGATGTGAAGGACCAGGTTAGTTTCTTGATGTGATTCCTAAGAGACTGAAAATGAAACCCTCATGGGGCTTTGGATGACATTCTAGATATGTAAATACTATTTCAGATATTGTTGAATGTTTGATCTACAATATAATGAAATGTTTAATTACCGTAGCTGGTTATTACAATAAGGAATTCTAATGGGGGAAGGCACTGAAGTAGCAATGGTAAAGCTTACAGACAGTAAAAAAACCTTGAGTGGAGCATTCAATATGGTCAGAGGTAGCACATAGAGTATATACCTATCTGTCCTACCATTCTCTTTCCTAATAAGCTGTGTTAGAAAAAGCATAAAGATAGAATAAGAAATATAAAATTAATTAATTACTAGAGCTAAGACCTCTGCTTTTGAGTCTGAAAAAGTACATTCATGATGAGGAGATTATGGTATTCTTTTTTAAATGACTAATAGCCACATGTTTTGAGGACAGTAGCAATTTTTTTATTTATAACCTTAGCTGATAGAAGCTATTTGATCCATCTATGCAATATTAACATTACAGGGTTTCTGCCTTTTATTTAATGTGTGTGTGGCATTCTGAATTTTCTGTTAAATTGTGTGATTTGGTCCTGGGCCATAAATAAATAAATAGGCAGCTCCTAGTAATGAATTTATGAATTAATGAACTTAAATGTTTATTAGTGCTAATACTGTTGGATGCTTTACCCTCAACAAATACTAATAACAAATCCTAATGCTTAGATATTATTTATTTATAACAATAAGAACAAGTACTCTTTTTTAAAAAAATTATTTTGATTAAAAAAAAAGAAAACATACAAACACAAATATGACAATACGATATACACAACACATAAACATATATCAAGTCTTACGACTTGTATTTTAGATAATCACATCAGTAAACTATATTGCGCTCTCTCTCTCTCTCTCTCTCTCTCTCTCTCTCTCTCTCTCTCTATATATATATATATATATATATATATATACCCCTTTACTTATATAACGATACCTTGAATTCCCTTTTGGATTTATTGTTCTCTTATTGGTACTCAATTCCTATTTCACTATTTCCTTTCTTTTTTTCATGTGTCTAGTTCTATTTTATTTTCCTTTTCTCCAGCCAATCGTACCATCTTTGCCATACTGCATAATAGTTGGTGTCTTCTTTTTCTTGTATTTCTTTCCTGAGTTTATCCATCTCTGCGCACTCCATCACTTTTAGAATTATCTTCTGATGGTGTATCTCCTAATTTCCAACTCTGGGCAAAAACTATTCTTACTGCTGTTAAAATGTGGGTGATTAAATATTTTATTTCTTTTTCAGACTGGGTTGAAGAGCAAGTACTCTTAATAGTAATTGATAAGATTTTTTTGAACTTAGAATATATTCACAAATGAACTTAGGTTTGTTCAGTTGTTCATTCGTTTCAATGAATCTTGAAATTTTGTTCATGATTCATCTTCCAGCAGGGAACCTCATTTCTGAATCATCTCATTAAGCAGAAATGTTGATCGTACTTTTTAGAAAACAAGAGAAAAAAACATTTTCCTTAGAAGACCTTTGGTTTCATTATACTTAATTAAGTAGAGAATAGTCCTTGACTTACAAACACAAGTGAGCTCAAAATTTCCATTACTAAGCAAGCCAGTTGTTAAGTGAGTTTTGCCCCATTTTATGATCTTTCTTGCCACAGTTGTTAAATGAGTCACTGCAGTTGTTAAGTTAGTAGCACAGTTTCTGAATGAATCTGGCTCCCCTATTGACTTTGCTTCTCAGAAGGTTGCAAAAGGTAGTCACATGAACCTGGGACAGTACAACTGTTATAAATACATGCCAGTTGCCAAGCATCTACATTTTTATCATGTGACCATGGGGATGCTGCAACAGTTGTAAGTGTGAAAAATGGTCTAAGTCACCTTTTTTCAAGTGTTGTTGTAAGTTCGAAAAGTCACTAAACAATTGGTTGGATTACTTGTATTCATCTTTGCATATGTTTACTTCCTCTCTCCCCCCACTCTCTTTACTTCTTATTAAGGATCTATATAGATATTTCTGTAATGTTAGTAGCAACAATAGACAGTCATTGAATCAGTTTTGAATATAAGGATCAGTAAATTAGAGCACAGCATTTCTTTTTAAATGCAGTGTACTCTGGGTAGTTGAACATTAGTTCCTTCTATTTCTATATTCTAATTAAAGTAATAATCACAAGTTGTTGATTGAAGTGAAAATCAGCCATCATCCTGCTGTCATCTAGCTTTAGTCAATAATGGGAAAAAATGTATTTTTTCAACTTTGTACTTAAAAAGGTTATCTTAATATATAACACATCTTTTCATTATATTAAAGATAATTCATGTTCATTTAGTAGGACATCCCATGAACTTGCCTTCATCCACTAATTTCTTCTGCTTCTTTTACTTAAATGATTCAAATAATCTGTTCTTTTTTTAGTAAAATATTATTAGAATTTTAATTACAGAATAAAAAGCAGCAAGAACTAATATTTGGAGTGAAAAAAGGGAAAAAAGAAAAAAAAGATATTTTTTCCAATCTTCAATACCCTATCTCATGACACACAAAAAGTGAATAAGAGGTTTCCAATCATCATTAAACTTAGATAATGTCTATCTTTAATTATAGCAATCACGATTACCATCTTTGCAAGTTCCATCCTCTTAATTATCCATTCTTCCATTGGGGATAAAGCAGGGGTGAAATGCTACTGGTTCAGACCGGTTCGGCTGAACCGGTAGTAAAAAATGTTACTGGTTCACCGAACCGGTAGTAAAAAATGTTACTGGTTTACCGAACCGGTAGTAAAAAATGTAAAAAAAAAAGTTCCAATGATCAGCTGAGCGACATGTGATCATCAGAACTTTTTTTTTTAACTTTTTAGGCATTTTTTTTACTAATGGCTTGGGCTAATAGGTAGTAAAAATTGCTTTTAAAAAGTAAAAAAAGAGGCTCCGATGATCACAGCTGTGCCATGTGATCGCTGGAGCCTTTTTTAAAAACTTTTTTAAAGCATTTTTTATTACCTATTCGCCCGAGCCAGTAGTAAAAAAATGCTTTTAAAAGATAAAAAAAAGGTTCCGATGATTGTGCAGCACAGCTGTGATCGTCAGAGCTTTTTTTTTTTTTTACCTTTTAAAAGCATTTTTAAATGACTGATTCTGGCGAATAAGTAGTAAATAATGCTTTTAAAAGGTAAAAAAAAAAGGTTCCGACGATTGCGCAGCACAGTAGCACGTTTGGCGTATGCATGGCTAATGAACCAGTAGTAAACAGGTTCAGATTTCACCACTGGGGTAAAGTCAAATATTTCCACTTTGTGCACATAATAATTTCCCTGCAGTTGTTATACCGTATATATAGACAAAGTTTCATAATTTTTCCCCAGCTGCTTATCCATCAAGCTGAAAAGAAGAAATGTCTTATTTCAATGGTAAATGAATCTTTAAAATCTTCTATATTATTTTATATATAAAACTGAGTCCAAAATTTTCTAGCTTTCACACGTGTCTATCAAACATGATAAAGCATCCCTTCTTGTTGGTCAGTTAGCCATTTCATAATAAAAATAACTATAATAATTATTAATTAAACATTACTTTTTAATGTATTAACATTTAATTAATTAAAAGAAATAAGGGGGCAGTCCAGGGGTGAAATCCATCAGGTTCTGGCAGGTTCTGGAGAACCGGTAGTGAACATTTTGAGTAGTTCGGAGAACCGGCAAATGCCACCTCTGGCTGGTCCCAGAGTGGGGTGGGAATGGAGATTTTGTAATATCCTTCCCCCAGGAATGGGGAGACAATAGGGATTTTGCAGTATCCTTCCCCTGGAGTGGGGTGGGAATGGAGATTTTGCAGTATCCTTCCCCTGTCGCGCCCACCAAGCCACACCACACCACGCCCACCAAGCCACGCCCACAGAACCGGTATTTTTAAAAAATTGAATTTCACCATTGGTGCAGTCTTCTCTCAGAAGAGCTTGTGCTATTATTTTTACTGGATCATACTTGCATTTCTGAAATGGAGACATTATTTTATTAGATACCTTACTGATGAACTATATCAGTAGAAAAAAACTTCGGAGTTCAAAGGATTGTCTTGTTGCTGTTATGACAGAGTTCTAATAAGAAGAGCCCACAAAACAAGTCATTAGTGAATTTGTCTAACTGTACCATTACACATTTAGTCCAGTTAGTATTCAAAGCACCTCAGTGCTTCCGACATGAAAGCAGCACCCAGTACTCAAAGATTTCAGTCTAAGCCTTTCTCTAAATGTAATACCAGATCAGAGGGCATCTGCATGGATTCTAAGGCTTCTGGATGCTTTAGCTTTGGAGAATTACATTTATATTTAAGAACCTTTTGATTCTCTAGATGCATTTGGTACGTAAGCATCATCTAAGCTAGGCTTCATGGGAACCAGAACACAGCAACATTAGAAGAGAAGACAATCAATCACTGTACAAAATACTTTCAAGCAGCTTATGGTGCAACAATTGTCCTTGAACTCTTTGCAACTTTTGCTATTTTGGAAATCAAGCACTTGGTTAATTCAGAACTATAACTTGGAGAAATAATCTAGTTAATATTTATTATTCCTTGAATTTCTCCAGGGAGTTATCATTGATGTCTAGAAAGCGGGAAGGAGGGAATTAAGGCCAAAATCTTTTTCAAAACATACTAATACTATCCTAATACTATCGTAATTGTTCTTGGCATATGTTTGCAATTCCAAAATAAACTTTGAGGTAACTCAAAATATCTTTGTAGCTCTGTTGTAAAGAAATACTAAATCAAATTTCCTCTTCTTCTTAGGAATGGAATACCTTGTTAAGAACTAGATGCCAGTCAACACTTTTTTGTAAAAACTTTGTATATGATTATTATCAGGTTTCATGCAGATGGAAACTTAAACTAGCATATATGCATTATTAAAATAGACCAGTCTGGACTCAAGCCTTTTCTTTTGGACTTTAGCCATTCAGGCCTTCACAATTATTAAAAATAATGACTTGATTCTCTATAATTGCTAATTAATGCCACTACAACAAAGCTCTTCACTGTATGAGTTCCCTGGTATTTATAGTAGTTATCCAACAATTGACATGTTCTATGCTATGTTTTATTTTGCATGGCTGAGCAGGAAACTGTTCCTTGAATGCCAGATACAATAAATCAACTAGTTGAAATCAAGTGACAGTTTAATTATTCTGCTTTCTTTTACAGTGCAAATACCACAGTTATTGCAGCCATGTGTTTTCAAGATAATTCAGTGTAAAGAAAATATTAACCCAAATTTATTTGAAGAGCAAATCGTTAATTATCACCAGCTTGCAATATACCCTACAATATTTATTTATTTATCATATTTGTACAGCTGCCCATGTGATGTGAAAGTGACTCTGGATGGCATATAATACAATATCACTTCTACTCATATATTTCTGTATTATAATGGGATATGAACAAGTACATGGAGAATCTGTAGTATGCCTTCACCAACTTAATTCCTTCCAATATAGTGTGATTCCAGTATTCCTAATTCCCCAGCTGCATTGCCAAACCTATTATTATTATTATTATTATTATTATTATTATTATTATTATTATTATT
>WNWU01000017.1:32866210-32887071 GCA_012654045.1 Ptyas mucosa
TTATTATTATTATTATTATTATTATTATTATTATTATTATTATTATTTTATTTATATACCTCCCTCCTCCCGAAGGACTCGGGGCAGTGTACAGCCAAAATTAAAACATAAATATACAATATCATAGTTAAAATTAATTAAAATCATTAAATAGTTTTGGCCAAATTTTAAAACCCAAAAGAAAACCCAATTTAAAATCATTCAATTAGACAGCCCCGCCTGACGGAAAAGTAGGGTCTTAAGGACGGGAAAAGCTGCTGTATTAGGAGATTGGTTTTATTGTCTTAATTTGTACATTCTTGTTTGGTGATATAATTCTGTCTGAAATTATTATTGTTGATTTCATTTTCATTTGACATTTATTGATGCCAGATCGTTTAACTTGTGTTGTCTTGTGTTTATCTTGTGATGAAGTGACTTTCTACAACAAACAAGGAATATGCACTGATATCACTATCCATACTGCTAATTGTTTTCAGAATAGATCATCACAGACAGAAGTCAGCAATACATGTCTTTATAGTCCCTCTGTTATAGTATTTGTCAGTCCACTAAGTAGACAAGATCAAAAAATCAACTTCGCAGTTGACTCTACTTTTATTGAGATTGGCTACAATAACAGAATCTTGCAAGTCAGATTGTGCTGACTGCTTCTTATAGTTCATGTATCTATGTGTATCTTAGCTGCTTCTCAATGTTATATGATTATCATGGGCTTAAAATATGTTTTACTTTCCATGCCTGGTGATGCATATCTCCATGAAGGTCATCTTCTTTACTCTTCATATTACCACAACCAATTGCCATGTAGGTAGACATGATAGTTGATAACTTTCTTCCTTATTTATGTTTTTCTGATATTTTCCATTGCTTTTGTAATAACTATAAGGAAATACCTACTATATTGTATTAGGATGCTGACATTCTTCGGGTTGTTACATGATTTGGCCCTTTTTTTAAATCAGTTAACAGTTTTTAAGCCTATTATGTTGTTGTTTTTGAATTCTGTGTTTTAGGCAGCATCAAATTGTCCAAGGTAACTATCCCAATGTAGCAATTCATGTTATATATTCCTTCAGTTCTTAATTTCAGGAGCTTATCCATATTAGTAAATGCCAGTTGTATCTTTTCTACTGTCCCTAATCTGAATGATAGGTACTTCTTTTTTTCCAGAATTTTTTCTTCTTATACTTCAGTCACATCTTAGACTTACAGAAAATTTGCACATTATTTATAATGGTTATTTGATTGCTCCAATATTTTCCTTGATTGCTTATATTTTTTGTAGTAGTTCATTTTTTTTGAGACATTTAGTATACATGGTTATACTTCTATTGGATTATTTCTGATACGCTAGTTACTGCATGCCACTTACTTTGTCAGTCATTTGCATTCATGATTTAAAAGTGATCCCTTTTTTCGAATGAAGAAGTGAAATAGTAAGAATTTGAAGTGTCCTGAATTCATCTTTTCTATGTGGTCATCATCAACTTATCAATAAGACAACATTTGATGAGAGATGGCTGAAGCTGCCTCCTCAAAGATAGAGGAGATAATGTTTGACAGTAGCACTCTCAAACTTGCTCCAGATTTATAACATTCTCCATTCAAAGAAATAAATGCATTATTTATAATGTAGAATTTTACAGATGCACAGTGTCTTTGTATAGTCTATTTGATATAAATATGTGGGAGACCAAAGACAGTGAATTTTCCACTAGGACATTGATGCCTAGTTTTATTCTTTGTAGGAAATGAATCAAAAGTCTCCAAAAATCTGAGTGGGAAACAAGGTGCATTCAGACAATATGTCAGAATTTTGCTAGATTATTTACCTCTGGTAGAAGTTCCATAGTTGGTTGAAATGTGTTATTTCTTTACAGAACAATCCCATTCCCTTTATGAAACTAAATTACCTCTGTTATGCATTTCAGCCAAAACCCCTCACCAGTGAGTGGGGACAAAGCTTAAATCAAGCTAATTGCCTGATGCAAGATCTCATACCCAAAATACGTATGATGGATTATTAAGCACTGCTAATATTTGGTGAAAGCAATTCCTTAGGATCCTTGGATAGTGTTTTTAATTAAAATACTATCCCAATGCAGACAAGGTAATCCTATAGCTAAACAGGTATACTACTATATTATGCCTTCCTAATTTGGAATAGTGCAATGTGCTCTATTTTGGGTCTTCCCTTGAGGAGCGTCTAGAAAGCTTCAACTAGTATAGAACATGACAGCAGGTATTGTCAATGGCACTGGTTATTTGGCAGGTATAATACCACTACTGTAATTCATGGTGCTGGCTGTCACTTTTAAAGCCATTCATGTCTTTGGGCCAAGCTACGTGAGGGACTATGTCTCTCTAGTTTCTACCCATCTTATCTGGCTGGCAGGCTAGACATGCTTTGGGTCCTGTCAGCCAAAGAATGCTTGTTGGTAGTCTGTGGAGGTACTCCTGCCATAGCATCTGCCCTATAGAACATTTTTCCTCTAGAGATTAGGATGCCCCCAACCCTGATGGCCTTGAAGGCACTGAAGACCTGGTCTGTTCCTGGGTCTGGTCTCTCAATGATCTCCTGGCTGTGCCGATGACTGTCAATTGTGATATCTACCTTGGCAGTTATATATTTTAATTTTAATGTTATTATTGTTTTTACTTTAATATTGTTTGCCACTCTGTCACTTGTCAAGATGGACAGCCATACAAATGGCTAATAAATATATAAATAACTCAAAAGAATTACATGTGCTTTTTCAGACCAAGCTAAGCCAAAGTATTCCTCCTGTGCTTCGATGACAGAACAGTGGCACAGCTATTGTATTGCCTAGATCCATGAATCCTGCTAAACGTTGTTTTTTTTTAAAAAAAATATGAGCTGTTCAAGCAGTATCCTAATTTATAACTACCTTCAATCCATGAACCGTAGTTTACACATGACAGTAGTTGGATCACACCTCATGCTGAACTCAATGTGGTCTGGTAGACACAGCTTGAACTAGAACTAGCAAGACCCAGGTTCAAATCTACCACTGTGAAAATCATTTTGTTTGATCTCAATCTGCCAGTCCAACCCAAATAAACTCAACCTATCTCATAAGATTATGGGGTGTGTGAGTGAGATTGAAAATTAGGGAATCAAATAGACTTAATTGGATCCAGAATGAAATCATTTCAAGTCTTTCATCCACAGTGCTTTTCTTCATAAAAGCATTATAGTACTTTAATTCCTGCCATATCCTAACATCTCATGATACAGTTTGAAACACATGATTCTGACATTTAATAGATAAGGTGATAGCAGTCAAGTATTTCATAGATATGATATTAGACAATATGCTGGAGAAGGTTAAAAATGTCTATCCAGTTGATATGAAATGACAGAGCTGGTGTTTTGAATGCTGTAAATGAGAATTGGTAGGAGTACTGTGTGAAGGATGGTTATCCCAGAGGGATTAGAGAAGAGAAGCAGCCAGTGTAAAACTAAACAGAATACTAAAGGTAATAGAGTTGAAAAAATGAACTATTAGATATTTATTATGACACACAAGATAATGTTGTCATTTAGTCAATTCTATAGAAGTGGGTGAAAGATCTATCTGGGCAAAGTTTGAATAATGGATACACTGTCTTGGTATTTTAGGGAGCTTAGCACTGCTTCTGACTTTCCTAGTCTGTCTGTCTGCCTGTCTATGGATACAAAGGCAAAATTCTACTGCCAGGAATAATGGCAGAAATTGAATTAAATTGATTTTTATCATAGAAGTTGAAGTCTAAATTCTGTTCCTGTCAATTTGAGAATAAGTAGGAAATTCAGTAGGGGAATCTTTGATCATTTGATATTTACTGGAGGATTATGAGGCTGTTTTTCTTCATGTTTTTCCTACATATCTTCATGAAGTTTTGTATTCACAAGTTCTATTGCTAAAAAAACCCAATAATGGATCATATCAATTAGTGGTCTAGATAAAAAAATCAGAGGGTTGTTTTTTAATCATACAGATAAACATTGCAATATACTTAACATTGCATTGATAGCTAGGAGCTACAATATGTTTAGAAAGTGTATGTGTTTAAATTCTTAATATTTGAGTTGAAACCTTTAGCAATAACATTGTCTATTATAACATCAAAAAGTGTTTTTTTAAAAAACTGTAGACTAGTGAAAATTGCCCTGTCTACATCCAGCAGCAGGATCATAAACCAACAAGTGAGATAACAGTGCAAGGTTTTAGGTGATTATTAAATCTAGCATTATTACGGAGCTAACATTAGAGCTTCTAAGATGTTCAATTCTAAAGCAATTCTGAGACATTGGTCCATCTCTCTTTTAAACCTAGACCTGAAAAAGCTACGCTTAATTTTATCTAAATGAGATGGTTTTTTTTTTTTTTTTAGAGTGATTTGTAAGAAGGCACAGTGAAGGTGACAATACTGCCAGGATAATTAAGTGTAGGGGGTCAAAGGGCTTAAGGGCAACCCTTTGGTTATGATTTAAGTTATACAAATTATCCGGAGTAGTACAAAATAGAGATAATTTGCCACACTTTAGTCATGGCGATAGCTTTGATTATGCCCCCATTCTAGAATTTACTCTGGAATTTAGGCCAGTGGTGCAATAATTACCCTTTGCAGAAATTAATCATATAGCAACCTACAATCTTGCTGCTTCACTGAAGTTAACTTCACTTAATTTAGCCAGTGTTGAAAATTTCACAAGGCCTTTAGGTGACCTAGACCTCTTGCCACAGGTTTCTCTGTATTGCAAGAGCAATTTGGTGGTGGTGGGGGAGGCTCAAGGGGTGATAGTGAAGAGAAGTGAAGGATTTACAGGAAAGGCTTCAGGGTCACAACTGGTTATTGAGGAGAAACGGTCACTGCTGCAAAAAAAGTGGGGTTATGGGCTCCAGCAAGACGTAATCAGACCGAAATCCCAGTAACAGGAACAGAGGCTGGAGCTGAAGGATTATCTGTGTTTTTCAGCCATTTGCTATATCATAGCTGAAAATAACTCATAGGGTTGTTATGAAGATAAAAGAACACTCCTGCATGTGCTGCTTTGATCCAAGAAGAAAGGTAGGATATAAATGTAATAATTTTTTTAAAAAAAAAAACGTTCTCAGCTTGCTGATAACCTAAAAGGGCCCTCCTTGCTTTAGAATAGGATGTAGAGTACTTTCCAACAGGAATCCTTTGAAATCCTTCATATTATGTCATGGGAAAATGTTGAACAAATACAGCGATTAAGCAAAATTGTTCACTTTCCTATCCCAATTCTTTTTCTAGCACATTGCTGCACAACTGTGAATAATAATTATGGTGCATTGGAGACATCATATTACCACTCATTTAACATTCTTTAATTGGCACATTATTGCATCCTCATAAATTCTGTCAGGAATTGCTATGGAAGACTTTGAAGTTTGCTGGAGAAAAAGCAAGCAAGCAAAGACCTTAAGGTGGAAAAAAAAAGTCATTTTAAAATGAAGAATTTAAAATTCCAGGTTGCCTGGATGTGGCTGAGAGTGAACTAAACTGCTTTGAATTTCTTGCTTTTAAGAATGCTAATGTAATGAGCCTATTAAATTGTCTCTATGGTAATGAATATGAGCTCGGGCAGGACCAGACCAAACAACTAAGAATTTCAAATGATACGAATTTCTTTGAGTGACTTAATGACAGATCTTTCTATTTATGGATTTCATCCAGTTCTTCCCTTCATGACTCAGGATAATGATGCTGACAATTAATTGAAGAGAAAAACTCTGTGTTCTTGAGATAGTTCTTGGTAATTGCTGATTTTTTTTTTGTTTTGGCTTTTCTATGCTCAACCTAGTCCCTAATAATGATTACTTTCCTCTCTGCTCCTCTAATGAAAGCTGTAGGTTGAGTAAAAGAGAATGGCATTCTAAGAAAATGGTTGACAAGAGAGATGTTAGCTTGGGGCATAAATATTCTCATTAAAGGTATGGGCCTTTTCACTTCCAAGTAATCATTTTGAGATTAGATAACTGTTACTTATTAGAAATTTGTACTGAAAGAACCCAAGCACCCATTTAGAAAAGCCTCAAGGGATGTAGGATAACTGGCTTGTCTTTAATTGTTTCATAAAACTGCTTTCCAAAATGTCCTAGAAAAAGGACAGTTTAGAAGGAAAATGAATAATGTTGATATATTTTGAACAGTGTTTTCAATGAATGATTATTGTGGGAATAAAAAAAAGTATGACGAGTACATACAAAAGTATGACGAGTACATAGACAAATTTATATAATATTTAAACCAGTTTTATCCAATTAAAACACAGTGCGTATTGTATAGCAGCTTGTTGTGAATGCTTTGAGGATTTCCTTGAGGAATTCATTTCATTTAAGTTTCAAAGTGAATCAAGCTTCACTGTATATTCCAAGTCATTAAGAGGACTGGAAGACATTGGTCTTTGGTACTTCTCTGAATTCTGCTGTGCAATTTTCAGGTCAAAAACTATACAAGACCAAGTACATAAGTAACTATCAGGAAATGAAGTATAGATTGATTCATTCATTTTGCTTTTGGTTCTTTTTTTTTTAAAGAAAATGTTCTTCAGAATCTCCAGTTTTCTCCTTAATATTGCCATCAAAATTATAAAAATATGTATTTATCTTATACACGTTAGATATGCATTAGCTGTCGATGGATTAAAGCCATTTACTGTTATATTTATGTCACCCTAGACAAAAAGGTACATGGAATTCAACAAATTCATCTTTTCTATTTTTCCACTGAAGTAGAATTGATCCAATGAACTTTTACTTTCATCCAAAGGATTTAAGGATAAATCATGTATGAGCTAGAAGATAGTGCCAAAAACTTAATAATTTTTATAGTGGTATTTTTGTACAGGTAAAACCCCAAATCTGCAAACCAATAACTCAGTATTGTTTCATATTAGGAGTTGAATAGTCCTATAACATAATAATAATTTTATACTATGACAATCATGTGTGATATTTTAAGTTCTATTTTAAGGTTTTAAAAAATTCTTTTAGTTGGCCTGTGGATAAATCTGACATTTTGATCTGATGTTCATTTGTAGATCTCCTGCAGCATTTCCTTTCAAAAAGAGTTAAGTGTATTCTATAACATTCTAGTTCTCTTTTATTCACAGGAATCTGGGAAACAATTTATTTCTTCTTTAAGTGCTTTGACTTGTATCCATGATTATAGTATATAATTTATTCAAACTTGGGGGAAATTCTTGCCTTCAGGAAACCACAGATGTAGCAGTAAATTCCTATTTAAATCTACCAAAAAGGAAACTTGTGTTGTTCCAGTCTTCTAGTCTGAAGTTAAAATTATAAAACAAATTATTTAGCTAGTGTACTACTGTAATGCTATAAATCAGTGTGGCTTCTATAGATTCAGATTATTTTTAGCTGTGAGTGGCTTGTTGTTCACAGTACATAGGCACACAGAAACACAAATACTAATTGGTGCATTCATTGTGCCTGACTTTTCTTCATTTATTACATTTTAATAATTTCTTTGTTTGAGTCTTGTGAGCTGCCAAGACTCATTGAGAGTTAGGCAGCATACAACTTATTCAATCAATCAATCAATCAATCAGTCAGTCAGTCAATATAGGACCACTTGTCAAGACAGTCATCAGAGATCTATTCAGAGTAGACTTTGCCCTATAGGACCTGTTAAATTTGCCACAAGATCACATATTGAACAATACTAAAAACTATGTTATAGAAGAAAATGTGATATTATCTAATGCATGCAGAAGTTCTTTGTATCTAGTTTACTAACCTATGTCAGAAACATAACTAATTTTTTTAAAAAGAAAAAAAGATTTTGCTTAACTGAATTAGCTATTAATTTTTATTGTAATTATAATGTATAGTGATGTGTTCTGTGCTGTATTTTAAACTAAAGATTGTTGAAATCCAAAGATTAGAATAAAGCCATTCACTAATTCACAGAAGTGCACTGACATGAACATAATGGCTATTGCTTGGAAGTCAAACTCAGGATTTCATTTGAATTGTTAAGCCTCAAATTGGAGACTTAACTCCTCAAATTATCATGAGAGCTATCTATCCCTGTATGGCAACCCTGTTTGAATGAGAGTATGAGATCGTTTCTACTCTGCCTTTCATGGATATCCATTAATCATACTTATGAAGCAAAGGTTTTTCTCCGGAATATTTTTATTCCCTTCTGTTATTTTCTTCAACAGACGTGCAGATTTTTTCTCGTCCTACTGAGGTACAGGAAGCTGATTTTATTTTTACTGATGCCTTTTGAACTTGTTTTAATTGTTCTATTTCAGAATGAATTTTAAAACTTGCATAGAGCAAAACTGCTCTTTTGTTCCTTAAACTGTTTTGGAAATTTTGCTGAAAGAGGACAAACAAATTGTGTAGTGAACAGGATCTTTCAAATTCAGACAAAATTATATAGTACATTGTATTTTTAAAGCTCAGTAGCTTAGTGTCTGAAATGCCAAAACCATAATTAATTCAGTTCACAGTTTCTAAATACATTCTTTTATAATAATATAGAATTATTGTCATTAGGAGTACTTGACCTCATGACTTGTTTTCATCACTGCTTGCAGAAAGTGTATCATCTTTAATTCTGTGCTTGAGTGTTGATTTTTTTTACTGACATACAGTTTGTTCCACTGATCATGGGTGTAAATAAAGATATATTGTTAGAAATTGTGATATGTATGTATATGCACACATACATATCATAAATAAATAAATAAATAAATATACACACATACATATCACAACACTATGTATGTATGTATATATATATATATATGTATATATATATATATATATATATATATATATATATATATATATATATATATATATATATAATGTCTATCTACATACACACACACACACAATATTTAAGTTTAAAACATTTCATTAGATTATAGAATAAAACACAAAAATACAAAAGCAAATAGTAGGACATAGTGGGGAGGAAAAGGGGAAAGAATAGTGATGAGGGGAGGGAAAAAACAAAAAAAAGAGGTTAATATTCAGGGGTGAAATGCTCCCGGTTTGGACCAGATCACCCTATCTGGTAGCGATGGAGGCGGGTGGTTCGGAGAATCGGTAGCAAAAATCCCTGCCCCCCCCCCCATGCCCAGTTGAGCTGCATAATCATCAGAGGCTTTTTTTTACTTTTAAAAGCATTTTTTCTACAACCTCTTCAGCCGAAAAATGTTTTTAAAAGTAAAAAAGAAAAGCCTCTGATGATCGCACGGCTCAGCTAGGATCGTCAAAGGCATTTAAAAGAAAAAAAGCCTCTGCTGATCAGGCAACTCAGCTTGGATCGTCAGAGGCACTTAAAAGAAAAAAACCTTTTTTTCTTTTAAATGCCTCTGACGATCCAAGCTGAGATGCCTGATCAATAGGCTTTTTTTCTTTTAAAAGCCTCTGGCGAGCCAAGCTGAGTTGCCTGATCAGCAGAGGCATTTAAAAGAAAAAAAACCCTTTTTTCCTTTTAAGTGCCTCTGACGATCCAAGCTGAGTTGCCTGATCGGCAGAGGCTTTTAAAAGAAAAAGAGCCTCTGCCGGTCAGGCAACTCAGCTGGGATCGTCAGAGCCTTTTGAAAGCAATTTTTACAACCTGTTCGCAGAAGAGGTTGTATAAAAAATGGTTTTAAAAGTTAAAAAAAAAAATTGGCCACGCCCACCCAGTCACATTACCTCCCACCAACCCACGCCCACAGAACCGGTAGTAATAAATTTTAGATTTCACCACTGTTAATATTCATATTATTTTCTACGCTCATTGCCACTCATATCTTAGTCAGTTCCTAGATGTACTATTGCAGTGTGCTTTATATGGGGTTCCATGGAACAACATTTAAAGCCCTGTATGGCACAGGGATAAATTACTTGTAAGATCTCCGGTATCCTGTAGTTTTAACCTATTACATAAGATCTAATGGAATCTGGTAAATAAAACCATTTTAAAAGATGAAAAATAAGTTGCTCCCTGACTTCTGTTAATATGAAATACTGAAAGACTGATTCGAAGATTAGGAGAGTCCATTGAGTATTATTTCACACTACATAATCTCTTACCAATCTGCACAATCTTTCTGACAAGCACTGTTTATTTAGTAGATTTACATCCCTCTTCAAAGCACAGTTTAATCTTTTTATTAAATTTATAGTTTTTTTTACTTACCTAACTCCCAGATTCTTTATTTTGGGGGAGAAAGAGTCACTTTAATGTAGAAGTTAAGGTGCTGGGCAAAAAAACTAGGAACCTGAGTTTTAGTCCTGCTTTAGATATAAAAGAAGGATAGGTAACTTCGGACCAGTCACTCTCCCAGCCTAACCCGCCTCACAGGGTTGTTGCTGTAGGAAAAATAGGAAGAGAAAGGAGTGAGGAGTGTTTATCTATGTTTGCCACCTTTGGTTATTTATGAAAAATAATAAATGTAGGATAAACAATCCCAAAAAAACCCTTAAAAATATTAAATAAATCAATAAGAGCAATAGATTTAAAACAGAGAGCTCTAGAATCTGAGAAAAGTTGTTTTAATATCAGAGTGAACAAAATGATTTTCACCCAGTCAAAAGCAAGCGAAATTCTCTAGAACTGATATTCCCCAACAAGGAGCTACTTCTGTTTGGCTGGAGCTCTTTGAACAGTATGTTTAGCCAGATCGATGCAAGAGAAGGCAAAGAAGCACCAGGAAAACATGCTAAGTTTGCTCTAACTTCATGTTTTCTCTGGTTTTCTGTCTTGGTGTTTCTGAAACACCACATGTCCTGTTCATAGAAGTAGTTACCAGTGACATTTAGGTTCGGGTGAAGTTTGATGGATCACCATAGAGAAAGATTAGTTATATATGGTACTCATATAATTTAGAAGTACATTTCAGATTTTTAGAATGCTGAGGAGATGATGGCTGGTTTTTTTCCTTCTGTATCTTATATTCTGTACCAATTATAACTAGATGTCGTGCTGTGTTTTTTTCATAAATTCTATTATGTTTTTGTTATTTTTATGTTATCCACCCTGTGGTAACCTAATGGCAGATTAAGAATAAACTATATTAAAAAAAATGCAGAAATTACAGAAATAGGGAAAAAAATAAAAGAAAAAAGTGATGCATACAGAAGTAGTTTTGAGAAGTGTTTAAATGCAAATATCACTGAATATGTTCCGAATATTAACAAATTCAAGCAGATAGCAAAAATATTTCATGAGGCCAGGCTTGGATAATGATGAGATTTATGCTCCGCAAATATATACTCTGAATTGCAATAATAAAATAATTGGCTTTTTTTTTACAACAGAAAATAATCTTCTCAGTGAATTGCACAATCAATAGATGGACATGAAGCTTTATCAATGTGTGAACCTACTATGGCCTCATGATGTATTGTGTAAAATTAACACAATTATTTTATCTTCATGATACGTTAGTCTATTGCCCTGCTTAATAAATCAATTCAGTCTTCACTAATAAGCTTTGAGGGGTGATTTTTGTGTAACAGAGAGACCAATGCTTATTAGCCCCTTGTCATTTCAAGGATATAGTGAACTGGGAGGAAAAAATCATCTGGTTTGCTAGCAAGTCACGCTTCGGCTAAAAGCAGAAAAGCAGCTCCGTGCTGGGAACTGCATGTTTAAAAAAAGGTCATCTGGTTGCCTGTCTTACTTTATTCTGTTTCCTGTCTATTTGCCATAAATCAAATAAGCTTTGGTTTAAGACAGCATCTTTATTTAACCTTCAGAAGTGCCTATGGTGCACCTCAGACCTGTGTAAAAAATTGTGTATTATACAAATTCTGTGTTACCTCATCTTTTGGTGGCCTGGGACAAAGAGGTCAGACCACCAGAAAATATACCTCTTCTTACAATACTGAATATAATATGCCACGTGTTGAATTTGAGCTCAGATGCGTGTTTTGATTGATTAGAAAAATCCAGGGAGTATAGATACATCAACATCTACTTCACATGACAACGTTAAATATATGGTCCCCATTAAAAGACATTATTTTATATACTGATGGCAGGCTTGTCTCCGCTCCCTTGCAGCAACTTATACCAGCAGATCTGCTCTGAAAAGTTATCTGATGCATGACACAGGGTGCAGCATTACAAAAAGAGAGATAAGACCGTAAGATTAGCATAAGAAAATGATACTAGCTTGTTGAAAAGCAATACAGGTAGTCCTTGACTTACGATCGTTCAGTTAGTGACCGTTTGAAGTTACAATGGGATTGAAAAAAGGGACTTATGTCTAGGGGTGAAATGCTCCCGGTTCGGACCGGCTCAGGCGAGTAGGTAGTGATGGTGGCGGGCAGTTCGGAGAACCAATAGCAAAAATCCCTGCCCCTGTCCCCCATGACCAGCTGAGCCGTGCGATCATCAGAGCCTTTTTTTTTTCTTTTAAATGGCTCTGACAAGCCAAGCTCTGACAATCCCAGCTGAGTTGCCTGCTAATCAGGCAACTCAGCTTGGATCTCCAGAACCATTTAAAAGTAAAAAAAATTCTTTTAAATAGCTCTGACGATCCAAGCTCTGACGATCCCAGCTGAGTTGCCTGCCAATCAGGCAACTCAGCTGGGATCGTCAGAGCCTTTTGAAAGCATTTTTTTACATGGTTTGACATGTAAAAAAATGGTTTTAAAAGTAAAAAAACAATGTCCATGCCCACCCAGTCACATTACCCCACCCCCAACCAAGGCACGCCCACAGAACCGGTAGTAACAAATTTTAGATTTCACCCCTGCTTATGACCCTTTTTCAACTGTTCCAGCATCCCCATGATCACATGATTAAAATTCAGATGCGTGGGAACTGAATCCTATTTATGATGATTGCAGCATCCCGGGGCCACGTGATCCTCTTTTGTGACCTTCTGACAAGCAAAGTCAATTTGGGAAGCTAGATTCACTTAACAGTCGTGTTACTAACTTAGCAACTGCAGTGATTCACTTAACAACGGTGGCAAGAAATGGGGCAAAACTCATTTACAAATGTTTTATTTAACAAACATGTTGGGCTCAATTGTGAACGTAAGTCAAGGAACGTGGTATATTTTCTCTAGGAGGATATTTTGGAACTTAAAAGGAACATTATTTTCAACTAATGGCTGTTAGATTGACAGTGCTTCCTTCCCAAAAGAGAGGCTGTTTGCTGTCATCTGACATACAGAGGATCAAAAAAGTTGTGTTTTCTCAAGGTCATTCCAAGGAAAAGATACCACTTCCTATCCTGACACTTGATCAATTTGATTGTGTTTGGCACAGAGGCATGGCACAGCAGGGATGGCGATGAATTTCATAAATTAGGTACTGATTTATGAACTCACCCAGATGGGAAAACCCCAGAGTGCTCGGGGCCACATACAAAACCCTCCAAATTTCTTTTACAGTTTAATATTGGAGAGAAGATATTTCACGCTATGTGAAAAAGTTCCATCCAAGAAGGAATTGGACTGTCAGATAATTCATCTCCAGATATTCGTGTCTACAATGAGACCATAGTTTTTCTTAAAAAGCCATTTATATGAACTAAAATTAAAATGTAAGAGGAAAGGTGATGATGATGATGATGATGATGACGGTGACATTAAAAAGTCCCCAATAAAAACTATATTTGTCAACACGTTTTGTATTGTGTTTTTCATATAATAGCTTTTCCCGCTGCTCCTGATTATAATTTCCAAGAGGATTATGCCTTTGATAAACATAGCCAGCTAATACATAGTGCTGGATTAGCATGTCAAAATAACTGACTGGCAATTGTTGATAAAGTTGTATCACCCTCTCGTTTTGTTATACTTCCTCCATATGGAGGTGAATTGGGAATGGGAAAGTCTTTTTATCTCTTCCACATGGTTTGACTTTTATTAAAAGTGGAAGCACTACAGAACTAGGCACTCATTCCCATTTACAAAAAAGAGGAGAAAAGCATTTAAAATCTTGATTTATTTCCAGAGCTTCTGAGATTTGCCTTCTGTGAGAACATTTAAGCAACAATAACAACAACACAAGGGTTGGAGGACTAAAGCAAACACTGCAGTGTCACGTCACTATGCCAGGATATGTGGTTAAAAAGTGAAAAAGTAGTTCTCATCCATGTATCATGGATATTAACTGTGCCATTATCTTTGGGTTGCAAGATTGCAAGATTTTGAAGAATGTAGTGATTGGTTTCCTGAAAAAGGCTTTTTAAAAGATATCTCTCTCTCTCTCTCTCTCCCTCCCCCCTCTCCCTCCCTCCCTCCCTCTCCCTATATCCATCCATCCATCCATCCATCCATCCATCCATCCATCCATCCATCTATCTATCTATCTATCTATCTATCTATCTATCTATCTAACGTGTATCTAAAGTATCACATGCCCAATTCACTCATTCAATGCTATAACTTTTTTTTTTCAAGCTTCCTTACATAAATCTTTAAGCTACAGGCATTCAGCTTCTTTCGAACCAAAAACTGTGGTTAATCTTTGAAGATTATGCCAGGGATTGCACTCCAAAATGTAGTGAGTGAGACAGAAATCAAATTAAATTTCATTTCATTTCATTTATAGTTAATTAAAATTAAATAGAGCTGGCATGATTACTCTCCAGTCATGTATTTAATCTTTTCTCCCTTCTCTCCTATTAACCTTTATAATTTGTAACAACTTTTGGTAGTCTCTGGACTTGCACCCAAGACTTTTGAGTATTACTGAAAGTCCTGGAGTCTCAGACTGCATGCTTAACTAACCGAGATAGCTGCATATTCAGCTCTTACAAGTTTCAGAAAAAACACTTCATTGACACTGTAAGTTTATTAACATAGTTATACAACCAGTTCAGAGTAGAAGGTTGTACTTGGCTATGGAGTATATGTTAGAATCCTTATCCAGTAAATGGGGAAGGCAATGACAAAGAACTGCATGTGATCATGACAAAAACTAACTGAGATTTAGGTGCAAAATTAAATGTAATTACCATAGTTACAATTTTAAAATGGTTGCCCTTGAGACACAGTAAACATTACAGTGTGGTGGCAAACTTGGGGAACCTTTAGAAGCAGCATCCAAAGATTTGATAGGTGCCCATGGTCCTGGGGTCTCAGGTTTTTCCTCTCTGCCCTAAAATATGAAAATTAGCCCTAATCAGATCTGTACGTATGCTAGGCTTAGAATCTATACTATATCAAGATTAAACTAAATATTAAATAGGTTACTGCCTTTACCTTACAGTATTTTCCCCCTATAAACACAAGATACTATATTATTGAAAATAATTCTTCCTCCCCACATTTCTACAATTCCAGTGAAAATCTATAGGCTTCCATCAGCACTGTAGAAGGAGAAAGTGCTGCATTTGATATTCTCTTTAATATTCATATTTATATTCATATCTTCAACAATGTTGATGGAAAATAAGGAATCAATGAAACATATTTGGAATCGATCTTTATCTTTGAATGTTAGCATTGAACACAATGTCAACTTTGTTTATTTTAAGGTACAATTATGCTGTAGGAAATTCAAATAACAGAAAACTATTAAAAATGTTTAATGTTTCTGATCTTAAATGGCAGATCTCAGTTTAATCTCAAAGTTTGAACTCCTATATCAAATCTCACTGGAGTATGGAAATAGTTGGAAGGCCAGGATGAACATCTTTTAACTTGCTTTCAATGGTCTATGCCAGACATTGTATGATCTTAAGGAGAATGAGGACAATTGTGTGGTTATTGGAGCAATCCTTAAAGTTGTCCTCTGTTGGCAATGGGATGAATACTGATCATTTCTAATGCTGTGTTTGTTTCACAACTTTTTGGGCACAGGTCTGTGATGGTTGTGGGTGGTGCAGACTTCAGCAACTCTGCATGGATGTATCAATAGCTGGGGCCTTGTTGTTTGGCAGTTGGCTCATTGCCCACAAAACATCTTCCTGAAGAATGGCTGGTTCTATTTCTGCTTCCCTTTCTTCATCATCCTGAGAAGGCTGGGCCTCTTTGTTGCTGGTCTACAGCATTTTTGTATATTCTCACCATCTGTTCTTCTCACCTTGTTGATCAGACAGGATTAGGAAAGACCCTAACTTGTTTTTGATAGTGTTTTTATGAACAGTAAATAACGTTCAACCCTTTTGACATGTGCATTCCTACTGCCACCCCTCGTCTAGCTGCTTGCAATGCTGCTCCCAGTAAATTTCATTGGCTTTTCTTGCTGTCCTTTGGAAATCCCCATTCAATCTTCTTGCTATTTTGGCTGCTTCTCTTTTGCTCAGCTAATCTGATAGCTTCCTCTCATAGCCATTTTGGACTTTTTCTTAGGTTTCTTGTATGCTACATGCTTAACTATTGTTTCAATGATGATCAACCAAATTACTTGCCACAAAGCATCTGGCATCTTCTCAGCAGTGTTCAGCATTTCAAACCTATTTTTCAACCCAACTGCATACGTGGAGAGGATTTTGGTGATGTCAAACTTTTTCAATGGTACTGTCTTGTTGATGTTGCAGGATTTGACTCTGATCTTAGCCATCAGCAAGTCATAATTTGAACCACAATCAGCATCCAGAAATGTCTTGACAGCAAAGACAGAATGGACCATCAGTGACTGCATAGGACATAGTCAGCCTGATTACAATGCAGCTTATTTGATGAGGTCCAAGTGTATAAGAGATGCTTGTACTTTTTAAACCAGCTAGTCATGATTTGAAATCAATTTTCATGGCAAAATTGAATCAAAAGATTGCTTGCATCATTCCTCTCCCCAAGTCCAAAGCTTCCAGTTGATGCCTATTTCTGCTTGGCTACAAAATTTTGCATTTAAATCACCCAATGTACAAACAGTGTCTTTTGGGGGCACTTGCTTTGAAGTTTTATTTTTTTAATGCTAGCATAAAAACCTTCTATTTCAAGCTCCATTGCATTAGCCGTTGGTGCGTAGACTTGGATAACTGTGATTTTGAGGGGCTTGGCAAAGATTTGAAGGGTCATAATGCACTCATTAACTGTTGAGAAGCTTTCCCCTGCTTGGGCAAGTTTCTTGCTTATGATAAATTATATCATAGCAAATTTTTATTCTGTGCCGTCTTTTTAAAAAATGAGTCAAGCTGCCTATCTATCCTTTTTCACCTAAGATAATTATTTTCTGAATCAATTTTTGTTCATTTAATCTTCCTTATTGTTAAGAGGGAAAATGTAAATCAGTAACATTTAAGAAAATTGTTGCCTAAAATCTATATGCCATCTAGTACTGCCAAAAAATCTGCAAGAAGGTAGAATGGGAAATAATTTACTGTAAAGGAAAAAAAATCAGCACCTTAGCTTTACGCATAACTATTGCACCCAAACAGCAGACTTGTATATAATCTTGTCTAGATTTTATGAATTATCTGATTAGTTGCAGAGTAAGACTAAACAATGAAGACAGAGAACTGGTTTGTACTCAGAAAATAAGTGGGTTGCAATCTGAAGAAGTATTGAGATGGGTCACTAGGATCACTTATGTCAGGAATTAAGATCAAAATTTGGTCACATTTCAGCTCTGTTGCAGGTCACAACCCCTGTAATTTCTGTCACTCAGTTCAGTGGAAGTCGCTGTTATTTAATGGCGGTGTCTATGGATTCAATCACGAAGTCAGTTGATGTTGCAGTAAATCTTTTGCTCCCTTGACAGTGTCTGGGACGGAGGAGCAAGTTTTTGCTTTCACAGCTGTGACCCTGGTATCCCTAGATAGGAGTCTTTCCCCACCCCCTCTTCCATAGAAGTCAGTGGCCCTCATTAACTTCTCTGAGATTGTTCATGCAGTCCATCATAGTGATGGCTACTTTGCTAGTATAAGAATAATGCTAATCACACTAACAATTTATTTACAGCCTACCTTTGAGTGCCCCTATTCACACACTTGTAGTCTTTCAGTCTAAGAAGTTGGGTTCTTTGGCATTGCTGCAGTGTGCAAAACAATAAGGAAAATCCCCAAATCATCTCCAACTATTTTTTTCAATACAGAATAAACGTATGGATTTTCCACAATCCTGTTATCCTTAGAGCTAATATCAAATTCTCCTTCACAGTGGAATGACATTTTTGAGGCAGAACATTGGAGCTCCTTTAAGAAGTTGCCATTTTGGAGTGCATAATATGTCATTTGTTCCAGCTGATGTATCCCTAGATAGAAGGGACATTGTACTGTAGGCAGAAGACAGAGAACAATAGAAAATCAAGGAAAGCAAAGCAGGGTCTACTTTCTGTCATTCTTCTAATTCTGCCCCATAAATGTCTGGGAAATGTCACTGCAGACAATGAGACTCAGATTGGAAATGATGCATGGTAAATTATCACTACAGGAAAACCCATGCTTGGAAAGAAAATGAGACCATAATTGTGATGCGTGGCTAGTTCTTAGTATTAGTTTTACTGTCTTTGATCAACAATAACTTTTCATACATTGCATAGCGTAATAGCTTAAATCTGGGCAGAGCCGGACAAAAGTGTTCATTAGCACTAAGAAATCAGTACAAATATTCTTTTATTATTTAGATAGACTCATTAGCATTTTTATGAACGTACAGAAAAAAAAACATACAATGATTGTATAATTTCTTCAAAAAGTTCAAAATACAATTCTTAGCTGGCTTCCAAGAAAGACAAATGTCAATGTTTTCATTTTGTTTTGGACAAATCATTTTAATAATGATGCCTGAAGATTCTGTTTGTTTATTGTTCCCTGGCTATATACAAAGTTTTCAAATACTTTAATTCACTGAGTTTTTTGTTTCTTTAAGATACAGTGCAGAAAGTGTACACTAATGTGTTTTTCTGTAAGATACAGTAATTAGGGTTTGTTTATTGAGATTATACATAGGAAGAAAGACTTAAGATGTTGCTGTCAAAGAGGAAACATACTTATGGTCCTACTCCTCCCTTCCTATTCCCCCACAAAAACACTTATTTTATTGTAGAATTTGCACACAATGCAATACTATCAAACCACACTGTTGTCTGAATAAAATATCTGGCAAATAGTTGCATGTTGGAAAATATGTAACATTTGAAAGGAAACAAACAGTACCTCCAAAGAGGTAGTGCATTTTTTAATGAAACAAGTTAAAAATGCCTTCAAATCAAGTACATAATCTGTATGTTCCAAAGACTGAATAGTTTGGTGCATTGGAATCTCCAGGTTGAGCTAATTTCTGGAGGCTTCATGGACAGATCCATGTGATTTTCTGAGCAGCAATAAGGAAGTTTGTTGTTAACTTCTTCGAGGATGTTTTTTTCAACTTCTCAGTTTAGACACCACTCAAGCCTTGTCTGAAATCCTCCTGTTCTGATCCAGATCACCCTGGCAGGTACAGGTACCAATAAAGTATGCTTATTGCACAACTATACTGTGACGGAGGCTGTATCTGGCTCAATCAGCCCAAGTCAAATGTTCCTTTTGAGAGGGGTGGGGTTGCTTCCTCGTGAGCAGCCTCACAGACCTCCTTTGTGCTTCCCTCTGCTCCACTCTCTGTGCTTACAGATTGGGTGGGGGAGGCAGCTGTTCCTTGTCAGAGGGGGATCTGTTGCCTTTCATCACCACTGACCATTGGCTTACAATTCTCCCTAGCTTTTGTTAGGACAGGTGACTCCAAACTGCTTCCACCAATGCCAGACAGGCCTGAAACTGTGTTGTCCTCAGCTTCATGCTCTGTTGGCATTCTTGGGGAAACATGCCATCCCTGTAGGATGGTCCTGGTGGTTCCTCCTCCTCCTCCTCCTCCTCCTCCTCCTCCTCCTCCTCCTCCTCCTCCTCCTCCTCTGGCTTCTGATGTGGCCATCACACTTCCCGTCCAAATATTAATAAGCTTCTGAATCTAGATAATATCATATAGATCCCACACTTGCTGAGGCTCTGGATAGTTTTAACAGGTCTTAAATAATTACTAATGCATTATTTTATAAGACTTCAGTTCTCAATCAATAAAGCAGGACAGTGAGAAAATGTGAGCTGTAGGACTCTTGAGATTACAGACCAGAAACTTTTGGAGGACAGGTTAGCTGAAAATCTTCCAATAATATCTTATTTCTTCTACTATGAACCTCTTATATACACAAGATCAACTTCTAAAAAGGTGAAAGAGTAAAATTGAAGAGTTGCATGAGCAAATGTGTGAAGCAGTGATGAAAATGGAAAAGGTATCTTTATGTTCATGTAGATGTGGTTTGTCAGGTATTGCTAAACTAACTCACCATCTTCTGTGGAACTATAGGTTCTCCAAACTAACACTAGGGTGTTTTTTAAAAAACATATGTTACTTTCTTAACAGTAAGAGAGTTGGAAGGGATCTTGGAGGTCATCTAGTCCAACCCCCTGCTCACGCAGGAGACCTGTCCTAGAGATTTGAACTGCCAAACTGCCGACCTTTCTGATCGACAAGCTCAGTGTCTTAGTCACTGAGCCATTTTCCTTTCTCCCTTTCTCTCTGTGACACTATTGAGACTTCTCAGCTATCCAGACTAGATGACTTCATTATCCTCCCATCTACCATCAGTAATTGGGTCTGATAGCAACCCAAATTGACTAATTTTTCCCTTAGTATAGAAATTTGAATGTATTCTTTATTGGCTTTATTAAAACTGTCTTTGACACAAACTTTTTTCTTCTTTGTTGTCACAAATTTTGCCCTTTTTTTCTGTTTTTAGAGGAGGTTAAGTATTACAAGATTGACTCTGAAGTCAGTTGACTTGATCTTTTAGTATTCTAATCAGATTCCACACATTTAAATATGCCATCTTCACTGTCATGTCATACTTTCTGTATCTCTTCCATGTATCTAATAAAATTTGTTCCTATGAGGAAGACAGATGAAA
>WNWU01000017.1:32898296-32922196 GCA_012654045.1 Ptyas mucosa
TAATTTAATTTAATTTAATTTAATTTAATTTAATTTAATTTAATTTATTGCATTTCTATGCCGCCCAACTCCCAAGGGACTCTGGGCGGCTTACAGCAAAAATAATGTGAACAATGAACATAGAAAAATTATTTAAAAACATTGTAAAAACATTTTAAAAACATTAAAAGCCCATGCACACCATTCATGGCCGGATCTCACAAGATTGCAACAGCGAGATCAACAGCCCCAGGCCTGCCGGAAAAGCCAGGTCTTCACTGCTTTCCGGAAGGCCAATAAGTGCAGGTAGTCCAGATCTCAGGAGGTAACTGTGAAATGTAGTGGGTTCTAATAAAGCCAGGTGACTCCAAGTAACTTCAGTTCTCTTTTATTCCATATTTAAAGCAAGTAAAAAAGGACTAGAACCAGCGTGGCGAGCCAGGAACAGACCAGGGTTATATACTATATGGAAAACACTTCCTGGTTGGCCACTGGTGGAGTGAGTGGCCAACAAAGCTGATTGGACCTAAAACCCCGGCCAGCCAGTCCCAGCCACTAATTGGTAGAAGCTGGAAACCACTGGCTGGGGTCAGTAACCCGGAAGCTCAGTCAAGCCGATCCCAAGACACAACACTCCTCCCCTCTAAACTTGAATCACCCCGCAGACATAGTCTTTAAGGCGTATGGGCAACCGCCGCTCTCGGCCCGACCTACATGGCAGGGTCTTTTCAGGGGAGGTAACCCCCTCCCTAATTGTAGCTGGAATATTGACCACCGGGCGTTCCACGATCACATCTGCCGGCTCCGGCTCCAGCTGGAATCGACTGGCCTCTAAATTGGCGGGGATTTCCAACCTTGCCGGTTCTCGCTCCAGCCCTGCCGGGCTGAATTGGGCAAGTTCCTGCTTTGCCTCTGGGAGGTGCGGGTACTCCCACACTTCCATCTCCTCCTCTTGAGGGATTACCCTCTGTCTCAACTGATCGATATGACGTCCCCAGATGGTCCCCCACTCCGTGGAAACCTCATTAGAGGTGGGCCCCTTGACCCGCACCACATGGCCAGGCATCTAGGCCAGACCAATACCATGGTTCTTGGCATATACTGGGTCCCCGGGGAAAAACCCCCTAGGTGCTGCCCTTTCCTCTGTATTGGGCCGTAAAAGGAGTCCCCTGTTGGGATGAAGCCTATCTAATAAAGTGGTGAGCTTTCGCCCCATAAGCAGCTCGGCAGGGCTATAACCCGTCCCCGTGCAGGGGGTGGTATGCTGTGCGATTAAAAATTGGGCCAAATGATGTTGTAAGTCTCCATCCCCCAATCGCTTAAGCCCCTCCTTGGCCGTACGCACCATGCATTCTGCCTGACCATTAGTGGCAGGGTGAAACGGCGCCGACCGTATGTGTCAGATACCGTACCTCCGAGTAAACTCTAAGAACTCCCTTGACGTAAAAGCTGTACCATTGTCTGATACAAGCGTATCAGGCAGCCCAAAAGTGGAAAACAGCTTTCTCAAAGCTCTAACGGTAATGGCTGTGGACGTGGAGGAAATGGGAACAACTTCCAACCATTTCGAGTGGGAATCCACCACTATGAGGAACATTTGTCCCCGTACTGGCCCAGCAAAATCTAAATGGAGGCGGGACTATGGTTTCCAGGTATCCTCCCATGTCTGCCCTGGGGCCCGGGGAGGAGCTGGACGTGATTCCTGACAGGGCACACAACCCCGAACCCACGTCTCAATTTCCTTATCGATCTTGGGCCACCACACATAACTTTGGGCAAGAGCTTTCATTCGCACCACCCCAGGATGTGCTTCATGCAGCGCTTCCATAACCTGTTTGTGTAGCAGGGGTGGAACCACTACCCTGCATCCCCACAACAGACACCCCTTATGCACTGATAATTCCCCTTGCTTCTCAACATATGCCATAAACTCTGGGCCCGGCTTGGCCTCTGGCCACCCCCTACCCACCCAGTCAAGGACCCGGGAGATCACTCGATCCCTAGATGAATACTTTGCAATGTCCTTGGCATGGAGGGGCGGGTCTGGGAGGTCCTCCAGGTGCATTATGGCATGAGCCAGGGCGGGGTCAGGCCCACTCTCTGGTAGTGGAAGGCGACTCAGCGCATCCGCATGCCCCATGGCTTTACCCTTTTGATACACCAGAGAGTACTGATAACCTGCCAGGAATATTGACCACCTAAGGACCCGGGGTGAAAGCACCTGTGGCGTCTGGCGATCTGGTGCAAAGAGCCCCAACAGCGGCTTATGATCGGTCAAAATGGTGAAGGGCCTGCCATAAAGGAAATCATGGAACTTTTTGACCCCCTTTACAATAGCCAGACCCTCCTTATCTATTTGGGCATGGTTCCAGAGAGCTGGGGCAGCCACAGAGAAGCCCCTCCCCCGCGGGCCCACCAGCCAGCATTATTTAGCTGACGGGACCTGGAGGAGACCAACTCTGTGGGATCTTACCGGTCGCTGGGAGCTATGTGGCAGAAGGCGGTCTTGAAGATAACCTGGCCCTGAGCCATGTAGGGCTTTAAAGGTAATAACCAACACCTTGAATTGTGCCCGGAGACCAATAGGGAGCCAGTGCAGCTCGCAGAGAATTGGTGTAATGTGGGTGTATCTAGGTGCACCCACGACAGCTTGCACAGCTGCATTCTGGACCAATTGTAGTCTCCGAACACTCTTCAAGGGTAGCCCCATGTAGAGCGTGTTGCAATAATTTAACCGTGAGGTGACAAGGGCATGAGTGACTGTGAGGAGAGCCTCCTGATCCAAATAGGGTCGCAATTGGTGCACCAGGCGAACCTGTGCAAAGGTCCCCCTAGCTACAGCTGCCAGATATTGCTCTAATCTTAGCTGTGAGTCTAGGTGGACACCCAAATTGCGAGCTCATTCTGAGGGGGACAATTTCTCCTCCCCCCCCAGAACCAAGGATGGACAGTCGACATAGTCTTTAGAGGCAATACCGACAGCCACTCGGTCTTGTCTGGGTTAAGTCTGAGCCTGTTGACTCCCATCCAGGCCCTCACAGCCTCCAGGCACCGGCACATCACATCCACCGCTTCACTGAACTGACGCAGGGGTGGAGATATACAGCTGGGTATCATCAGCATATTGCTGATACCCCACCCCATATCGTCGGATGATCTCACCCAGTGGTTTCATGTAGATGTTAAATAGGAGGGGAGAGAGGACCAAGCCCTGAGGCACCCCGCAAACGAGGGGTCTAGGGGTCGACCTCTGTCCTTCTGCCAACACCGACTGTGACCGACCAGAGAGATAGGAGGAGAACCATCGTAACACGGTGCCTCCCACTCCCAACTCCCTTAGTTGTCCTAGAAGGATACCATGGTCAATTTGGGGATTCTCCGAACTGCACAAAATCTTAGCTAGAGGTTCTCCCAAACCCCTGCGAACCCCCAGCAGCCGACCCCTGCCATGAAGAGGTTAGTAAAGAGTAAATCAGAACAGTTGTTCAAATCATGAACAAAAGTAATTTCAACCCCTCCCAGTTACTAGGTGGAGGTATTTAATTATTCAGATATTCAAAAAGAAAGGAATAAAGAGAACAGATCTAAGAACAGATCTTCTTATCCTTCAAGCAAAATTTTCAGTTTTTCTTTGTTAAAAGCCACTTTGGTGATTACAAGTAATATGCAATATGTAATATCTAATAAGTGATATCTATGCATGTTTGAGACAAGATGCTTTCTGACTGAAAGCTCCATGGTAGAAAGAACAGCTCCACTTGACATACTATTTTACTGCGATGGAAAAATAGAAAACCCTGCTTGAATTGGATGAGCCAATCTATTGCTTTGTTTCTTAAATGAGCAAGATGCCACTTGAAGGACTGCGCTCAACTCATGCATACAATCTCCGATCTCAGCTACGGAGATGTTTCTTTGCCCCTGCATGCAGAGCCCATTTCACGCATCACGCAGCATAGAATTACAGCCAGTCATGGTTTCTTGAAGAATATAATCTGTCTGAGACATGTGTTTAATACATCCACAGATGCCAATAATACGTTTACAGCTATATTTTTTAAGTTAGAATTTCTGACACAGGAAAGGAAGAGAAAAAAGCTTCTATCCAACATACATTTTCCAAATAAGCACAAAATATACATGGTGCTCTGGTTCTTTGAATTATTAGACAGTTGCAGAATCCCCTAATATTCCTGTTTGTGCAGAGATATAACACCTTCTCTGGAAAGATGTTATTTCTGTATCAGCACTCACGCATATCTAACAGGCAGGGATGCGGGGTGGAAAAAACATATATGTGAGAATTTCTAGACATATCCAGAACACTTTGTAGTGTGCTATAGTGCATAATTATTTTTGTCCTGTTCCAGGCAACTGCTGACATAGGGTATAAACTAAATTAAAAAACTTTACTTTTACCATTTTATGTTAAACTTCAACCCCATGCAAAGTTGCTATTTGTAGTCTTTGTCCCACTTAGCTGCAGAATTCACTTGGTTTTGTGAAATGAATTCTTTCGTTCACTTACGTATACTTTGCTATGTGAACTAACTCACTTTAGTTTAAATGGGAAAGTACAGGATGCAAAGAGGAGCTTTATTTTTCATCATGCGTCTTTCAAAGCCTGAGGCTGAATTGGGCTGAGAAGGAATGGGAGATCCCCCAACAGTCTTCCATGACAAAAAGAAATCTAGAAGCTGAACTACCCTGTCCCATATCCAGCACTTCAACTATACTATAGGATAGTTATGGCTAACCTTTTTGCCATTGCAAAAAGCCAAAAGTGGGGGAGCATGGGGGGTGTGTGTGGGTGGGACCAGAAGTTGGCAAACGGGCCGTTTCCGGCCTCTGGAGGGCCTCCAGGGGGTGAGAAAGGCTGTTTTTTCCCTCCCCAGGCTCCTAGAAAGGCTCTGGAGCCTGGCGAGAGTGAAAAATGGGCCTTTCCCACCACCATCACCCCCGGAGGCCCTCTGGAGGCCGGAAACAGCCTGTTTCCTGACTTCCAGTGGGCCCAGAAGGCCCGAAAATCAGCTGGCAGGCGTGCACATGTGTGCCAGAGCTGAGCTCGCGTGCCCACCGATATGACTCCATGTGCCACCTGTGGCACGTGTGCCATAGGTTCTCCATCACAGCTATAGGAGCTTGCACTAATTAAAAAAAAAAACTTTTAAAAATATTAATTTTTTTGTAAAACTCTTTACCTAGGGCTGAAATTGTAAGGGATGGCATATTAGAGTAACAGACTTTGCCTTCTTGTACTACTGAGTAATAACAGACAGTGTAGGATAATTGCCAGCATGGGATCAAAGCTAACTGTTGTCATCTTAACAGCTTTGTTTTTTAACACCACCATTTATTTATTTGCATATATTTAGTATGAAGTGACAGGCTTTTTTGTCTTTGGCCTCTGGGTGGGAATAATAATAATAAGAAATCCTCCTCCAGTGAAATTAAAATAGAAAGAGGCAAAGTTACCTAGTATCTAACTTACCTAATGATTGGTAAATCCGGGGATATGCAATTTATGACAAAAAAAAGAAAATCAAATAAACGTTGCTACTTTTTTTTTATTTTATAGGGAAGAGGGAGGCAGAGAACTCTAGAACTAAATTTAATCCTTGGTTATCGTATACTGGATTATTCAATAATTATATTTTAATATATAGATACAATAATTGCAAAATGGATTATTTTTTTTCTGTTGCATACATTATGAATCCAGTCACATCTCAATAGGTATGCGAGATTGTGGGGAGCCTGCAAAAATAATAGAACAGGGAGTAGAAGGAAACAATCAAGAGATAGAAGACATATCTTAGAACTGACAATTCATAAGGTGACCAATCGTCCTCCTTTAGGGAGGACAGTCCTTCTTTTGTAAGTTCTGTCCTCTCTCGAAAAGTGTCCTCCTACATGTCCTCCTTTTCAATATTGGAAGACTAATCTGTAAATCTCCATATTCGATCGATGCCAATCCGATCTGTTGCATGTGATGTGATGTATTTGTATTTGACATGGCGATTCATCCAGGCTCGGTATAGTGCAGTGAGATGCGATTATGAGATGCATGCGCTCCGCACAGGAGAATTGTTTTGAGAGAGTGTGCCGCGTGCAAGAGTGTGCCGCGAAACACATTACCGAGTGTGCCATTACCGAAACATGACATGGCACACACGTACGTGTCCTCCTTCTCATTGTAAAAAAGTTGGTCACCTTACAATTCAGCCCGGATGGCAAGAAACCTGGGAAGATGCATTTCAAACCATTCAGAGAGATTCAATAAACACACTACATGTGAGGGTTGGAAATTCCTCTTACGCTTTCCTGAATTCTTTTTTTTTTAAATTAACATTAAAGACATTTTGTTGAAGTTTGTGTAGTTCTTGTTTCTTTGCTTGGTCAGCCCAGCTATGTGGGACTTGATATGAGGACTAAAAATTAACTAAGAAAAACTCTGCTTGTAATGGTTTCCAAAAATGCTGTAATTCACTGAACCATTCTGTTATATACAAATAGGGGCATGTTTTTGTGATGCTGAAGGCCTCATTTGTGATACAGTGGCTCTGTTAGCACAACACACCATGCCTGACTGAGACTGTACACAACATAGCTTGGGTCATGCAGCAGCTTAGTCCTTCCAGAGATTGGCAGACTATCACTTCTTCCCTTCTTTCTTTCATTTTGTCTCTTCTTTGTCAAGTGAATCAGTAATGACTAAACAGATCATTTCCCATATTCCTTTCTTCCCTTTTCCCACAAACTCTCCCCCCCACCCCACCCCCAATCTGAGAGCATGAGCGAAGAAAAAACAAAGTTACTACAGAAGTTATAGTCTTGGGAATGTAGAGTTTGCATGATATGGGTAAGAGATAGTTTATCAGGGAATTCATTTAGCCCTCAGCATGACTAGCTACATCAGAGTTAAATTCAACTTTCTTGGCTCATTTGTGGGGCTTCAAGACAAGTGTGGCATGTCTATGTCTCTTCTCATCATAATAAGTTAAGCATGTCAGATGTACTGGAATGGTGTATATTAAATTTTTCTGGTCTCATTAGGATAGGATAGGATAGGATAGGACAGGACAGGACAGGACAGGACAGGACAGGACAGAACAGAACAGAACAGAACAGAACAGAATAGAATTCTTTATTGGCCAAGTGTGATTGGACAAACAAGGAATTTGTCTTGGTGCACACGCTCTCAGTGTACATAAAAGAAAAGATACATTCGTCATTATATGATCATATTCAACTATGTTCACTGAGCAAGAATCATATGAATAAAACATAGGGTACACAGAACCACCAAGCTTCCCATAAAATAAAAATGTGTATTTTTGGGGGGAGACCAAAAATACTTTAAACATGGTGTGTATTTTTCCGAAATACATACAGGTGATTCACTGCTGTGATTAAAGAACCCAAATTTTCTCTTTCCTCAGAGTTGTTGTATAGCTGCAGTGAAACAGTGCGCTTTTGTGCAGTTAGATGCAATCTATATACTATAACTGTAATGATTTCCTTCTATAGAAATGTTTATAGTTCTAAAGATAAAAATAATTAAAAAAGTGAAAATAAATAATTAAGCAAGTGAACAAAGAGAAAAGACAAGAGGCCAAATCTTAGCATTCTAAGATAGATAGGCAATAAGCAACTAAATCAGTAGTTATCATGGGGGCCTAAATTAATAATAGCTAGTATTTTTTTTTAACAGCTGGCTGTTACAAAAATTAAAATCCATTCACAGAAAGTGGCATACAACAGCAGAGCAATATTGCATTTCCATCCCAATTTTGAGTCAAAAGGCTTAGGATGTGGAGAATGAACTCTTCCCTCTACCCCCCAATGAAGGTGATGAGCATGTCTACCATAGAGACTTCAGAAAACCATCAGATTCTTTGTGTCCTGATTTCTGTTGTCACCAGTGTTTTCATGGGAGTAAGTGGCATTAAGTGCTAAAACAGAGCATTCCAGAGCCAGGAGTATGAATGATTTTGTATCTGCTGAGTCCAAAAATCTTTCCATTTGCTGTAAATGCTCTGCAGCTTGTGGAGTCAACATAATTAATTTATAAATTATAAATAATTTTTATAATTAATTAATCCTCCCGTCTCCCCTTCCATCAGTGTTGCCAATATTAGAATCAACATGGGATTTTTTTAAGAAAGAGGAAGGAAGGAAGGAAGGAAGGAAGGAAGGAAGGAAGGAAGGAAGGAAGGAAGGAAGGAAAGAAGGAAGGAAGGAAGGAAGGAAGGAAGGAAGGAAGGAAGGAAGGAAGGAAGGAAGGAAGGAAGGAAGGACAGCAACAAGGAAAGAAAACTGCCCCATAAATCTTCCTATCATCCTTGGACAAGCCAATAGATTTTCAGATGTTATAATCCACCACACACCAACTAAAAGAACTGAATACAAAACTAGTCTGGGTTTTAAAACTGGTTATTGGAAATGCTGCATCTACCTAAAAGGAAAACTTGATTATCTGTATATCTTATATACATCCAGACTATAATAATAGCGTACTTGATATATAGGTATTTTTCTGCTCCTTATTTGCTTCTATGTATAATAAGAATTTCCTTTAAATACTGTACAGAATTCCTTTACTGAAAATACATTAAATCTCAGTCCAGACTTTAATTCAGAAGAAAGTTACAGTCTATACTAAAAGTTAAAGTAATGAACAAAATAACTTAGAAAACCTTAACTTGCAAAAATATCTATTTCAAGAATATGTCCCAAACCAATGATGCTGGAAAAATAGTAATAGGGTCCATTTATAAATTTGTAGTCCACACACTACTTTTTCAAATGCATCAGTGTGTATATGGCATCAGTACTCTATGAAAAAAAAATGATGTTCATAAAAGTGTTTTTTTTTCCAATAGTAAAAATATAGCTTCTTTTCCATCCATATAAACAATATTGGATCCAGCCCATTTCCTTGTGAAAACCTTTTTCAACCTAGGAGTTACGTTTCTTCCTTCAGCCCTGCCTGGGAGCTGCAGGGCATTAAGATATGACAAGGTTGAATTTACAGAGCAGTTTTTTCTTAAATTTGGAAGGGAGGCAAAACTGATACTTTAAACTTTGCTGAGGCTGAAGGCAACTATTTTGTCCCTTGAATGGTCTGAAGAAGGAAAATATATTAGTTAGTTTTGAGATATTGCGGTGTTAGTGTATCAACATCCAAAATATATAAGCAGATTGGTTAAGATGCTCTGATTTAATGTCCCATTTAATTTTAATAAAGTACATAAAAATAACATTATGTGATAGGGTGGGGTGGAATAAGGCCATGCAAACTATTCAAAAGAATTTCTTTTCTTAAGCATGTTCATGGCAAATTCCTTGAAGCACAAAAGGAGCCAGATTTTTAATAGGTTGTAGTCGTGGCTTCAAACACTGTCTCTGGACTTCTGTCCTGACACGTCTGTCCATATAGCATTTATGAGCCGAGGTGGCACAGTGGTTAGAGTGCAGTACTGCAGCTACTTCATCTGACTGCTAGTTCAGTAGATCAGCGGATCAAATCTCACCGGCTCAAGGTTGACTCAACCTTCCATCCTTCCGAGGTGGGTAAAATGAGGACCCAGATTGTTGGGGGCAATATGCTATTTAGTATACTGTCTTTGGTGTAAGTCGCCCAGAGTCCTCGGAGAGTGGGCGGCATAGAAATATGAATAATAAAATAAAATAAAAAATATTCTGGGACCTCCAGAAGTTTTTTTCCCTTCCCCCCAAAACCAAATACTTTTATTATTCCATTTTCAAAATGACACATATAAAATAAGCAATTCACCATACACAAAAGCAAAAGGGAAGAAAACTTTATTAAGAATTAGAAAATACTTAAAAAAGAACTCCTATGCAAAACCATATCCCAATTTCACCTGATTTTGTAAATCTTTAAACACAAACATTAAGCTGTTAGTATTAATCTAATATTAGAAAATCTGTTCCCAAAGGGAAAGATAATGTGCCATTTGTTGATTAACTAAATATATAATTTTCTCAAAACTTGCCAAATCACACATTTCTGAAATCCAGTCATTTATGTCTGGAATTATAGTATTTCCATTTCCTAAGGATTATTCTTTTTGCTATTTTCGGACTATGAAAATCCCATCTCTGTTCTGAACATGTTGAATTCCAAGTAATTGATATATGATTCGGTCCAACTAAAGTTGGTTTGCATGCCTGCACATCAGTGGTGGGTTGCTACCAGTTTGCCCTAGCTTGGGCGAACTGGTAGCTGCCGCGGCAGGAGGCTCTGCCAACCTGCCCGGACATCTCTGTACTTGCTCAGAAGTGTCACATGTGAGTGCACCCACAAGCAAATAGGTAGCGGCCGAAATTGAAACCCACTACTACTGCACACCTGGGCAGATTGATGGGGACAAGGCGTCCAAGAAACACAGCTGTTTGAACACTTAAAGAGGGGGTAATTTGCTTGTCCTACAATGCTCTGCAAAGCTTCTCTTTCAAATGTTTTACACAGTTCTAATACCTATGGAACTTACTCTACAGAGAATTTTATTTTGCTTGAGCCCTTTGTAATTAACAGGACAAAGAGTAACATTCAAATCACAAAGATTTCAGATAAGAAGCAGTAGTTTTTAACTGATAAGATTTTTTTTTCTTTGAGTCAAGCAGAAAGAATTCGTTTCTTAGCAAACTGCTTCAGAAATAATGGGCAGAGGCAAGAGATGATGTTGTACATTTTTGACATTTTTGTTCAACGCTGAAGCCAGCGCTGAACCAGAGGATACCTAAGCTGAATTGATAAATTGACAGTGATATTTAGCATTGAAGATAGCACTGAAGATAGCAATAGCACTTAGATTTATGTACCGCTTCAATAGCACTTAGATTTATATACCTCTCTAAGTGGTTTACAGAGTCAGCCTATTGCCCCCAACAATCTGGGTCCTCATTTTACCCACCTCGGAAGGATGGAAAGCTGAGTCAACCTTGAGCCTGGTGAGATTCGAGCTGCCAAACTGCTGGCAGCTGGTGATCAGCAGAAGTAGCCTGCAGTACTGCACTCTAACCACTGTGCCACCCCAGCTCTTGTTACTTAGTTGGGTAAGGAAACTCGACAAGCAACAACCAAGCTCAGAGAACACCAAGGGCTCCGCAGGTCATTCTCTTTTATATATTCTCTTTTATTGGTGCATTTATATTTAAAAATATGTTAGAAACTGAATTAATAATGTAATGCTGGTATATAAATGTGGAGTGACTATGGTATGGGACTCGGAGTCAAAACCCAGCTTCTTGTTCCCCCCTCAGTTATAGATACTCCATGGATGACTTTGATCCAGTCACTTTCTCCCATTCCAACCTACCTCATAGAGTTGTTCTAGGGAAAAATAAAAGGATGGAGTTGTATGCCCGTTGTCTTGAGCTCCAGGCTGAAAGATAGAATATCAATCTAATAAATACAGGAATGCAAATTATGAAAGAAAAATTGAGTATTTATCCCACTGATCCAATAAAGATACTGTATTTTAGATATGAGGGGTCCTTGGCACTCTCTGAGGTTGGTTGTTTTCTTGCAGATGTTTCATTACTCAAGCTAGGTAACATCATGAGTGCATCTGGGCATACAAGATGTTACCTAGTTTGAGGAATGAAACATGTGCAAGAAAACAACCAACTTCAGAGAGTGCCAAGGACCCCTCATTTCATCCCTGAGCTATAAATATCCTTTACTGATATTTTAGACTACATTCATTAGATTACATTCATGACTTTGATTCATTACTATTAAAATGAAGAGCAGTTGTTCCTTCAGCTTATATGTGTTATCAATATTTACTAAATGTATTTCAATAAATGGAACTAAATTAGTCAAAACTAAACTTTAATTTCATTTCTGTTCCTTATATTTTTATTGTTTTCATATTGCTCTAGATGACCTTAGTTCAAAACAAATAGTGTAACCATTTTGCTAGCCGGTATGGGCCTTGAAAGATAATTAGATTGTCAGCCACTACAGTAGATACAGTCGGGGAGAGCAATAACATCCCAGACCCACCAGCATTTTAAATACCATCTCTGCAGAATGTTATCACATTGTGCAGCTAAAACAATCTAGATAACATCAGAGTACAAATTGAGTTACTCTCACTGTGATTCTAAGGGCAGGATAAATATCCAGATCTTCTCAACACTGAAACCGAACCAGCAGGGAACACGGAAAAGGTGTGCTATTAATTCAGTCCTTCTGATGCAGAGAAGCAGTTTTAAGACTACTGCATTATAACCCAAAGGTATTATTAAATATGGATGTAATTTTCAGGCAAAATATTTTGAAAAGTTGTGCATTTATAACCAAAGTCATTAAGAAGCTCTTTTCTTTAGATTTTTCCATTGGCATCCACATTTGTATATAACCTTTTTTGAGGAAATATTGAAGTGGTTGCAGCAAAAAAAATTATGAAATGGTTTAAAGCATGTGTTAAATTTCTTTACAATGCTATAATGATCTTTGTTTTTGCCATTATAGAAATAACATGGCTATCCCTTGGGAAATTGTTGAGAATGAGATTCTGTCCTCCTGGAGGGAACAAGAATACTTTGAGGAAATAATGGATTTGCTTCTAAAACATGCCACTATATCATGGAAACAGCTACTAAAAATAAATATGCAGTGACTTAGTTCCACTAAAAGCATTAGTTTGATCTCCAAAGCATACTGTTTCATTCAGATTTAATTATACTTCTGGTGGACCTAGTGAAATCAATGGGTCATGACTGTAGTACTCTAAAATAATACAATTTATACTATTTCTAGGGAAATGAATGGTGTGTTGAATTTTCCCAATGGCATGGGACTCCCCTTAAGTAGAAGAAGAATTTCCAAGTCACTATCCATTGTGAAGAAGCTGACTCACTCTCCAGAATCTCCAAATTGTATAAATAGCACTGAAAAATCAAACCAGCTTTCATTTCTTTTAGCATTAACAGGAAAGTATTTTGTTTGTTTGTTTTATTTTCATCTTCAAACACCATCCCTCAATTTTTAAGATTCTCTTTTATTACAGCTATGATTGCATGTAATTCATGCATGTCCTGAAATCTAGTGATGCTCCATTTGCCTTGATATCACAATATTTCTCAGGGAGTGGAATGTGTTTTCCTTTTCTTTGGACTATTACACCTGTTATGAAAGATTAACAATGCAAATTGACATATGTGTTAAAGGATGACATTCACCAACTGTCACAAATTGCTATGATTATCACACTTTTAAATGGCTGTCCCCTTAAAAAGTTCCAGCTCCCACAAGTTAAAAACTGTATTTTAGAGTTTTTCTCCCAGACTTAATTTTTTTTTTAAAGTGAATATTTTCCTATATTGGGGGATGGTTCTTCTGGGCATGCTAATTTGATAACTATTTTATCATGGGGATCTCTAGCTCCACCTTGCTCAGCAAGATCAAAGAAGTAAGAATTACATAATTTTCAATTAAGTATCTGTAATATTAGTCTTTGGGCAAATCAAGAACCTTGGAATCTATAAGAGGAATTTTTGACTCTCATTTGGGTCTGCAGTTTGACAGTTCGAATCTCACCAGGCTCAAGGTTGACTCAGCCTTCCATCCTTCTGAGGTGAGTAAAATGAGGACCCAGATTGTTGGGGGCAATAGGCTGACTCTGTAAACTGCTTAGAGAGGGCTGTAAAGCACTGTGAAGCAGTATATAAGTCTAAGTACTATTGCTATTTATAGCACATTCATTAAGGCAAAGTCTCTTTGAATGATTTGAAATGCTTCTGTCCAAGTTTCTTGTCACCTGCACTGAATTGCTGTTTCTAAAATAAGCTGTCAATGGATTTGCCTTTTATCTCTTGTTTCATTCTGGCTTCTTTTCCATTATTCTCCCAGCATCCCCACAATCTCTCACAGAGGGATTTATCTTCCTCCGATTGTCCAAGTCTTGTTTGGACTTTTGCAGCCAATTAAGATCAAAGACAACCTGAAATTGGCAAATTACAAACATTTCCGTCTGCAATTTAGGGCTGCCTGTTTGCTGGGTACCCAGAGCTTCCATAGTTGTGTATTTGTCTTAAAAAAAATAAAAACTGGCTTCAGAGCACAGATTCGGATGCATGAAGCATTAGGCAAACATCATAAATGTGTTTTTCCTGGAGACACTTTGCTTATACTCTATGAGCCAGTGGTTAGATGGAGAGGAAGTTAAACCATCTTTGTCTTTTTTGGGGGGTGGGGGAACCTGCTGGAAATAAAATCAGTGCTGTTTGGTTTTGCTTGTGTTGCTTAATTCTGTTTAAAAAGGCTCAGTCCCACGACTCTCTCAACTGGAAATAAACCATGTGGATCTCAGACTTACTTCTCAATAGTTATCTACTCTATGGGGTTGCACTATGCAAAGAGCTATGTTTATCCAAACAATGCACAGAAAACAAAATACTTCCATAGATGGGTTTATATTGAATCTCTGGAAACTCACTCTGAGTAGATTTGCAGAGGAAGAACAGGTTTTTCAGTTGATGTCCTTGCTGGCTGCAACAGGAACAGCAAAAAAGAAAGGGGAGGGGGTGTATTGTAGTATATAAGCTACTGAGAAATAATCAAAGGTTAATACATAGTGGAGTTGTTTAGCATACTCTAGTACAGGGATAGGCAACTATGACTATGCTATTTCAGGAATTCTGGGAGTTGAACTTAACAAGTCGTAAAGTTGCCATAGTTTCTATCGTTGCTCTAGTACACATTTAAGTCGTACACGTTCCTTTCCTCCTGCTTTTGTAACTTTAGTACCATTTGAAACACAAAGGCCTGGAAGAAAGGAATACATGTAAGCTTCTATTCACTTCTCAACTTCCTAGTTTGTTGTTTTTATTCTGACCTTGCTTCTGGTTTCTCTATTGAAGTCTGATTTGAGTACTACAACAAAACGAAATGAGTTTCACTTTATCCTGAAGACCAGTGGTGGGATTCAAATTTTTTTACTACCGGTTTTGGGGGTGTGGCTTGGTGGGCATGGCTTGGTGGGTGTGGCAGGCGAAGGATACTGTAAAATCTTCATTCCCTCCCCACTCCATGGGAAGGTTACTGCAAAATCCCCATTTCCTCCTGATCAGCTGGGACTCGGGAGGCAGAGAATAGATGGGGGCAGGGCCAGTCAGAGGTGGTATTTACCAGTTCTCCCAACTACTTGAAGTTTCCGCTACCGATTCTCTAGAACTGGTCAGAACCTACTGAAACCCACCACTGCTGAAGACCAGGCAATATGAAAATAGTGTACAAAATCATAGTTAGCAAGAAACAGGTTGGCACAACATGGTAGTTTTGGAAAATTTGTGCATGAGAGATTTAAGCAGAATCTTTTCTCTTTAGTCTAATCAGTGTTTGAAAGCTTGAGTGAGAGGTGATTGTTTTCCAAGCCTTTTTTTTTTGTCAAATCATGCTCAGAGTGTAACCATATGATTATATTGCTAAAAGACCACCAGAAATTACTCTTCAAAACTAATTAAAATGCAAATGTGGGTTTATCATATGTGAATGCCCTATTCATTTTTCTATAACTTCCATTTTTAGGGTAGGAGTTTTTTTTATTATTTATAAAATCCCATTTGGTAAGTTCAGCTCAGAAGTTTTCATCCTTTCAGAAATAAGTTCTGATTTATATCCTGCTTGAATAGAACTATTGTCTATAGATAGTAGTTGGATTAATTTGGAAGAGATTAATGAAAACAAACATTGTGTAAATGGTAAAAAAAAAATAATGGTGTGTCAAATATTTGCACAATGCTTACAGGATAAGCAGCTTAACACATTACGTTTTGTACTCAGTCACAGATATGCTAGTCAAAAATCTGTATTAAAAGGAATGAGTTAGATTTTACTTGATTGTCTACCAGCATGGTTTTGAATAAGAAAGATTATAAACAATATCAATTTCCTAACTATAAGATATTGAAGATAGACTGAAGAATGTAGAATATAGGCCATTTTATAAGTTAAAATTTAATTATACTTTGGTGTGTCAGACTTTCAACTATAGTAATGGTGCATGGCCATAGCATTTTGTCCTGTTACATGAAACAAACATTTGTAATACTATTTCTACAAAGGCAAAATTGATAAAAAAGCAGACTGCCTTTAAAATTCTACCAAAGACTGTTGGAAAAGTGATTTTAGGCCCTTGTTCATTTCTGATTAGCCGGCTAGATAGAACATTTCCTCTGATTGGGCAAAACAAGCATCTTCTTGCCAGAGAAGCTGGCTGTCACTTATCCCTCATACTCTATAAAATTGGAGTGAAGTGATGATAAAGCAACAGGCAAGAGAAAAAAGGAGGAAGATGACAAAGAACCTGTCTATTAAATCTAGATAGGAAGTCAATGTGACTTCTGTCCAGTCATCTTCTTTGCAGTGAACATGTGCTGAAATCTAGGAGCTGATTCAAGGCAACAGTAGCTACCGTATTTTTCAGCGTATAAGACACATTTTTTTCCCTCCAAAAGAGGCTGAAAATTTGGTGTGTCTTATACTCCGAATGTAGCTTTTTTGAAGCTTTTTTTCAGCCCTAACGAGGTGCTAATGAGTGATCTAATGAGTGAAGTTAGCCTGCTTTTCTCATTGCTTCTCTCTCCGAAGATCAGCTGTGCTTTAGAAGCTGTTTTTTATCCCCAATGCTCAAAACCAGTGAACTAATGTGCTGAAGCTGACCAGACTAAGGATGCTAGCCAGGTGAATACCTGGTAGGCAGAATTCCCCCCCCCCCATTTTCCTCCCCAAAAGCATCTTATACTCCTGTGCATCCTATACTCTAAAAAATACAGTAGTTATCAAGGCTGATTATATTGATTTTGTTTGTATTTTTGTTTAATGTGCTTTTTAAAACTTTTTGTTTGTTTCCCTATTTTACCTTACCTGAAAAAACTTTTAACATTTGTAGATTGGTTTCATTGGTTTTATCAGTAAATTTCTCATGAAAATATTGTCATGGGTAAGAGTTACATTGCTGTTCCTTGTGTTTCAGAAATTGACACAAGGCTTGTTAAGTCACGTGTTTCTAAGCTTTCAACCGTATTCCTCTTCTCCCAAGGTGGAGTTGCATTGGGTAGCAAGAAACCCTAGCTGAACAAAGGACCGAGAACTTTCCAGAGGACAAGCTATGGAATGTCAAGAGGTTCAGCTAGTTGGTGGCACATCATAAAAGTATTTTAGTTGGAAGAAGAGATTGATCAGGAAGATTTTACCATATCTCTCCCTCTGGTTTTATCTTAGTTTGAAAACAAGCCTGAAACCACATTTTCTTGTTCCGGACATGTGAAGGAAAATGGACATCAAGTATAGCTTTATTGAAGATGAGCATATGATGGCAAAAGGAAAGGAGGGGAATGGGCAATATAATTAATCTTTGATCATTCTTAATCTGGCATTGTTTGTCACACTGAGATTATGACATTTGCATTGGTCCATTATGTTTGAAGCAAATTTTATATTTGAAATGCCTTTCTCTGATTATGTGCACTTGTGCATGCATTCTTTTTATTCATTTTACCTATTTCCCAGAAAATATTTGGGATTTGCAAAGGTTTATTATCCTTTTTATGTATGCATGTCTTGGTTTATATAAGAATTGGATGAGATAACATCATAAATGTTTGTTTCACTGAAAACTGGCAGTTTAATCAATAGGGCTGAAGGCTTTTATGCTCTCTAAATGTTCACTATGATGATGTATTAACACTCAGATTGCAAGTAACAGGAGGAGATGGCACTGTTTCTGGAAATGACAGTATGACTGTTTACCAAAATCCCCTACATAAATCAACTTACCCAGCTCTAACTTACAAACACATGGCCCATGTTAGTGAACAATAGCTTGATCAACTCTTGCAACTTTCTTACTGCGGAATCATTGATCATTGCTTTTAAACCCATCTGTATTTCCAAGGCTGTCTTTTCAAGGACATTTTAAAACTCCAAATAATTACATTAAGAAACCCGCTCTTCCCCATACATCTTTTTTTAGCATTTCTTCAAATTAAAGGCAGCAAATTGAAAAGAAATTAGAAAAGCTTAATTTTACCTATCCTTTCATTTCCTGGTGAGATTGGCACTTCCTTTTTTTGTTTTAGAAACTAATCCCAAAAGACCTCGAGTGCATACATTGATTGATTGATTGATTGATTGATTGATTATGTTCCATTAAATTGACATTGACTCATATGTGACTACACACATATATTTTTTCCTAGGATAATCTGTCCTCAACCTGGCTCATTAGGTCATCCAACATTGTACATCCATCGCTGCTGCAACTGAGTCAGTCTGCCTTGCCTTTGATTGTCCTCTTTTTTTTATTTCTACCTTTCTCAGGATTATAGACTAGTCAAGATAGCTAAGTGTTTGCATAATCTGCTCAAATTATAATTTGAGTGGTTCATTTGTGCCTTGAAGGAGAACTCTGGGTTGATTTATAGGATGATCCATTTGTTTTCTTGCCATTCTTGGTATTATAAGGAGTTTTTTCCAATTACAGCTAAAAAGCATCAATACTCTTTAAATACTCTTCTACTTTTTAAAGTCCAATTTATGCTAGAGTCATAGGAAAAACCATTGCCTCGTAATTCTAATATTTGTACATATAGACATATTCCTGGCATCAGAATACTTTTTCAAAGATTTTCTGCACTACTCACCAAATGCTATTCTATAGTGTATTTCTAACTTCTGGTTCTTTTACTGTTGATGATTGATCCTCTAAGGTAGAAGATATCCACCAATTCAGTCTTTTCATTGCCAGTTCTAAGAATGACTGCTGTAACTGTCATTACAGTTTGCAGATCACTTGCATTTTCAGCTAAGCATAAGTTATTTATGTTTCTGTTTCCTATTTTAAACCCATATTCATCTTCTCACATCTTCTTTCAACATATATTCAGCATACAGTTGAATAAATGAGAGGAGAGTATGCAGCTTTCTCTCGCTCCTTTGTCAATCCTGACACAATCTGCTTCACCATGTTCCATCTAAACTATAGCTTCTTGACCTGTCTATGGGGCAGTACAAAAAGAATGTACTTGACAGACACACTTAAGTCTTCTTTTTTGGTATTGCTATTTGGATTGACTTCTTCCAACCTGTTGGTCACTATATCATTTTTTAGCTTTGCTGGTATAGATAGACAAGAATATTTGTAACTGAAGGTTGAACTACGGGGTTCTTGGTGGTGGTCACCAAGGACCCCACAGTTTACTGACATAGTTTGGTTAAAACCTTTATGGATCCATCTTCTGATGCTCACCATATTTCTTTAAATGTTCTGTCAATTTGCTGATGGCTAAAATGTAGTGTATTCCTTTCAACCATGTCCGCACTATAATTCTATTTTTGCAGTATCAGATTTTCTTTTTCTTCCACGGCAACATCAACAACTAGATGTCCCAAAAGCTTTAATCTAGCCATGCCATAAACACAATTAGTACTCCAAAGATCCTCAGCTCTTCCTCAATAGCGTATTGAGTGCCGTCTGACCTGAGGAGCCCATCATCTGACAGTATACAATATCATCAATCATTTTTGTCTTGGCTGCCCATGTGGTGTCTTGATAAAACACGGGAATACTTTAATGTTGCCTTCTCCTGCATGGCATGAAATGATGACTTTTTGCCCATGTCATAATAGTGATCATCTGTCTCCAGCATGTTGCTGCTTCCAAATATATTTGCTTGTTTGCAGCTGGATTGACTTTGACGCCAAGGGTGGCCCTGCTGAGATTATATATCCCTGGCATACACCTCTGGCATTCTTTTGCCCATCCTTTTCAAGAACACCCCCACCATGTTGTGGCAGCATAGCAGGACTCAAACGGTGTTTGTATGCGCAAAATATGTATACACACATACATAAAACACCCACACATACACACATGCAATTCTGCATATGCTAATGGAAAAGATAAGAAGGGAGATGAATTATTGATTTCTTTTCCAGTTGCAGTCAAATGTTGAAGCTTCATGGTTGCATTCAGGAGATTTTTAAAGGTGAAGTTGCCGCAACTCAATAACAAGAACTGCAGACTGAAATTAAGTTTAAGAATAAACCACCAATAAATATTCATTCAGCAGCATTAAATAACATTTATAAGGGGCTGGTCAGAGGAGCAAATGCCTACTCTTATTTTCCAACAGTGCAACCTCCCCTTGAGAAATCATCTCCATCTTGCAAGGAGGCTTTAAATCAGCTGTGACTGCTGTCTATGCTACCCAGATGAAATTTCTAGATGGCAGGTGGGATCTTCAAGATTGTGACTGCAGGTTCATTCAGATCCTGTCCTTACAATAATCCAACCCTAAACAAATCCATAATCCAAGTTGAGCCTTTCTCTTAGAGAGCAAATGGCAAGGCAAGCAAATATTCTTGCAAAGAAGCAAAGGCAGGAAGTGAATGAAAGGGCGATTTGTCCAAAGTTGTCTGCCCCCCCTCTGTTTAAAAGGAAAAGGACGTTCTTTTTGGATGCTATTTTGAATACGTTTTGAAAGGATAGTGAATCTTCAGTGTAAAGCAAATATTTGTATAAGAACATGACCTTTCAGAATCTATCATTTCTGTGGGTCTTCAGCTACTCTGATTTGCATTGAACTTGATGTAATTTTACTCTTTAAAAAGAGCATATATTTCCATAACCTTAAACAAATTCAGAATTCTGTCCAGCCTCAGGGCTACTGCTCCTGGTCTGCAGTTCTGTAACTGAGATACCTAAAACAGAGATACCTAAAACAATCAGTGTGAATTCCTGCAAAGTAACAAAGGCAAAAAGTGAATCAGATTTTATCCCACCCACCCACCCACTCACCCCCACCCCGGACTTGAAAAGGAGAATTTAAATTTCTTTTCTCAGCTTCTTTTCTAGAATTAATACTTACATAGCGAGAAGTTAAAGGCTTTTGTGATTAGTCTTCTTCGTGATAACAACCAGATTTGGAGTTATATAATGTGCACTTACACATGGATTCTTTTCTTGGCTTCTAAGCTATGAAACCAATAACACTTCATTAAAAACTGTAAATATCTACATATCTAGAAAGCCATTTTAACTGGCTTTGTTGCTTTTAGGATAAGTGATTTTGAAACCGGATGTTGAAGCTCTGTGTTCCTTGCATTTGAGTTAATGGAATTGCTTGTGTTGGTAGTTAGCAAATCGTAGCAGTTAGGGATTCACATCCTTTTTTTTTTTGGTGTTACTATCTGAAAATCATGAAAATGCACAACATGGTGGAGTGAGGTGAAGAGAACAAGAATGCACAAAGGAGAAGATAATTCTTTCAGTTTTCTTGGAGCCTCCAAACCACAGAGAACCAGATCTGTAAATAGCCTGTATGGAACACGCAAAGCACTCAAAAAGGATTGCTGTGGGATCCCCCAAATTAAGTTAGTTCTAGTACTTGCCTAGAATTTGCTGTAGGTGTTGGAGGTAATTGCAGCTGTTCCAGGCCTCTAGTTGCCAACCAATATTTTTACATACTGGGGAGAAATGTCACTTCACTGTTTGAAACATTTGAAAAGTCAATAAATTTCATCGACAAAATCTCCAATCTACCAATTCCATAAGGCTGGTAACCCTCTACTAAGAGTGCTGTTAAGAGTATGATCATAGAAAATGATCTTTCCTCAGTACAGATATTTTACTTTTATTTAATCTACTGGAGTTTTGTTCCATTGCATTAATCAGAACAACAAAATAATGCATTCACAAACCCTCCAACAGAGAATCCTATTTTCTCTGTAGGAATCAGAAGTACTGGTAGGGAGTCTTTTTTGGGGGTGGGGAGGTGGGCAGTGTAGTTAAAGTTGGGGGGAGTAGGTTAAAGTATGAATTCTGAAAGGATCAAAATGAGACCTTATGTAGATTTCAGATGTTAGTCCCTAATATTTTAAATTTTATTCTATGTTGATAGTTTCAATCTTCATCAATAAAAGATGACATTATTCTGTTTATTTATTAAGGGAAGGGAACATTGCTATGTTTATTTTACATTGCTTCTTTGATTTCGGAAAATGGTTGTGACAAGTGAATCTATGAAACTGAAGAAGGTTTTCAGTCCTAATTGTTTTCCAGCATTTTGATACAAAAAAAAAAAAATAGAAGAATTTTCACTGCCAGTTTATTGGAAATGTGTAATGAGTTTTTATTTCCACTTAGGTACCTGAGTGGTAAGAACTCTGCTATGTGTTCTAGTGATAGACCTCTTTTCTTAATCTTGGTTATTAAGATTTTCATAGATGCTTTGACCTGTAGTTTCTAACTTGCCCTTCTGAATTTTGTCCTGCATATATCAGGCCACACATATATGGCCATCTTCTTTCTGAGAATGTTACATTTTTAATAAATGATCTTGCTCTAACTCAGGGGTGTCAAACTCATGTTGTCATGGTAGTGTCACGTGACATATTGCAACTTCCCCCCCCCCTTTGCTAAAATGGGCATGGGCGTGGCCAGCGCGTGAGACATCTGGCCCATCGGCCGTGTGTTTGATAGTCCTCTAACTTGAAAAGTGACAGGGCACAACAACTATAATTTCTTTGAATGTTCGTGTGAGTATAAGTTTTTGAAGAGAATTTTGATTTATTTGGATATCCCCAAAGGTGTGTGTGTGTTTAAACTGATACGGTTTACTCAGCTCCTAAATTATGAGTGTTTATTATGTGACCTTTCCTTGATTAAATTTATACTGAGTATATACCATGCATGGCTTTTGTTTTTGTTTTTAATATAGCTTAGAATGGTATTTTGCAAGTAAAAATGGATGTTCAACAAACATTAATAGCAATGCAACAGTTTGGTGTAATGACTAAGGCACCAAGGAAGAAACTGGGAGACTATGAGTTGTAGTCCCTCCTTAGGCACAAAGCCAGCAGGGTAAACTTGAGCCAATCACTCTCTCTCTCAGTACCAGGAAGGAGGCAATGGCAAACCATTTCTAATATCTTGCCAAAAAAACTGCAGGGATTTATTCAAGCAGCTGCCAGGGGTCAAAAACTGACACAAAGGCACCCCTAACATGAGGGGAGAGCATAAGCTTCTCTATATTTAGATATAAAGTGTTTTTTTTAAAAAAAGAAGCCAATTTCTGGCATATTGAACATAAATTTCCTCTCCTGATAAACCAGAGCATTATTGCTTAAAATAATATGCAATTATTCTCCCATGTTCTTAAAAACTGAGATTAATACCAGTACAATCTGGCTACCTCAGAGAACAATGACCCCCCCAGATCTTGACTATCTCTAATTAAGCAGTTTTTACTTATTTTATATTTAACCATTTTAAAATTACTTCAGTTAACTTACTGTTTTAGCATTATAGTGCAATATTAGTATTATATTGTGCATTTCTTTGTGAATTCTTCTGAGGGCAATATAGGTAAATAAAATCAGGTATAGAAATAAAACCTGGTTTCTTACGGTAATACATGGCCCAAACCTGCAAAAAAAGAGTCCAAGTATCATTTTTGGAAACAAATAATCTCTTTTTCACAAGATCTTGAACTAGTTATTAAGAGGAGTACTGATCAATAAAGGTATCTTTTCTGCCCAGTGGAGCATGATATGAGAACATACAGTAGGAGAAGGTCTCCTGGAGCAAGCCGACATCTTCTCTGATACAGTTTTCTATCACCTATTGATCAAGCAAATGTGTTTGTGAGACTGCACATAAGTTCCCTAATTATTGCTATTTAAACCTTGCTGCCTGTCATCCTGGAGATAACATTAGAGCCATTAAGAAAAGCAAGTACTGATATCTGTTCTCCATAAATGTCTACTCTCTTTTTAAAACCATCCAAATTAGGCACTTGGTTGAATATAACCCAACTTAATTTAGAGAATAGAATAGAATAGAATAGAATAGAATAGAATAGAATAGAATAGAATAGAA
>WNWU01000017.1:32922206-32940495 GCA_012654045.1 Ptyas mucosa
AGAACAGAACAGAACAGAACAGAACAGAACAGAACAGAACAGAACAGAACAGAACAGAACAGAACAGAATTGAATTCTTTATTGGCCAAGTGTGATTGGATACACAAGGAATTTGTCTTAGGTGTATATGCTCTCAGTGTACATAAGGAGAATAAAATGTATTCATCAAGAATAAAAACACTTAGTGATAGTCAAGGTTACTAATAAGCTATCAAATCGTACTAGGAAACAAATAAAAACAATACATGCAGCATGGTTATAATAATAAGTGGAAAGAGATAGATACTACTAAGGAAGAGAAGAATAATAGTAATACAGTCTTAGTAAATTATTTGACAGTGTTGTGGGGATTAGTTGTAAAGCAGAGTGTTGGTGTTTGGGGAAAAACTGTCCTTGTGTCTAGTTGTTTTGGTGTGCAGTGCTCTATAGTGTCTTTTTGAGGGTAGAAGTTGAAACAATTTATGTCCAGGATGTGAGGGGTCTGTAGATATTTTCACAGTCCTCTTTTTGACTCGTGCAGTATACAGGTCCTCAATGGAAGGCAGGTTGGTGGCAATTGTTTTTTCTGCAGTTCTAATTATCCGTTGAAGTCTGTGTCTGTCTTGTTTGGTTGCAGAGCCAAACCAGACAGTTATGGAGGTGCAGATGACAGACTCAATAATTCCTCTGTAGAACCGAATCAGCAGCTCTTTGGGTAGTTTGAGCTTTCTGAGTTTGCACAGAAAGAACATTCTTTGTTGAGCTTTTTTGATGATGTTTTTGATGTTAGGTGTCCATTTTAAGTCTTGAGATATGATAGAACCTAGAAACTTGAAGGACTCTACTGTTGATACTTTGTTGTCTAGTATTGTAAAAGGTGGTAGTATAGGAGGTTTTCTTCTAAAATCCACCACCATTTCTACGGTTTTGAGTGTATTTAGTTCAAGATTGTTCTGGTTGCACCACAAGGCTATTTGTTCAACCTCCCGTCTGTATGCAGATTCATTGTTGTCTTGAATGAGACCAATCACTGTTGTATCATCTGCAAACTCCAGGGATGTTTTGAGGTATAGTCATTGGTGTATAGAGAGAGGAGAAGTGGAGAGAGCACACAGCCCTGGGGGGCTCCTGTGCTAATTGCGCAGGTATCTGATGTGATTTTGCCTAGCTTCACCTGAATTAATTCCAGATTCATTGGTCTGCAAGTCCAAAAAGATCTTAACAGGCATGAACAATGGGCCCTATCCACCAACATGGAATTCAATGTGGAGAAAAGAAAGGTTTTACACCTAGGCAGGAAAAACTAAAGATACAAGTATAGATTAGGCGAAACCTGGCTCAAAAACAGTAACTGTGACAGGGATCTTGGAGTCCTAGTGGACAATCACTTAAACATGAGCCAGCAGTGTGCGGCAACAGCCAAACAAGCTAATATAATCCTTGGTTGTATAAACAGAGGCATAGAATCAAAATCATGTGAAGTATTAGTACTGCTTTATAAATCCTTAGTAAGACCACACCTGGAATACTACATCCAGTTTTGGTCACCAGTTTGCAAAAAAAAAGATGTTGAGACTTTGGGAAAAGGGCAAAGAAGAGCAACTAAGATGATTAAGGGTCTGGAGATATAGACATATGGAGAAGGGTTGCAGGATTTGGGTATGGCCAGTCTAGAGAAAAGAAGGACAAGGGGTGACATGATAGCAGTATTCCAGTATTTGAGGGGATGCCACAAAAAAGAGGGGGTCAATTTATTTTCCAAAGCACTAGAAGGGAAGACAAAAAACAATGGGTGGAAATTAATAAGGAGAGAAGCAACCTGGAATTAAGAAGAAGCCTCTTAACACTGAGAAAAATTAACCAGTGGAACAGCTTGCCTTCAGAAGTTGTAGGTGCTTCATTACTGGAGATTTTTAAGAAATGACTGGACAATCACCTATCTGAAATGGTGTAGGACTGAACTAGAAGACCTCCAAAATCCCTTCTAGCTCTATTCTGATTGACTGAAGTCTCAGAGTTCCTAGTCAGTATATCTAGTAATCATGTTGGCAGTACTGACTTGCTTCAAGATGTGTGCTGTTCCCAAATGGGCATGGATTGAAATCTCCCTATGCAGCCAAGAGAATGCTATCTGAAAGCACTAATTGTGTTTCCACCCCAAAAACCTCTCTCTGAAATGAAAGTAAAAGGGTGTTAATGTCTGTATTGGCCTTTTCTAATTCTGGAGGAATTTGCATAGGGGAAGTATTAATAGTAATGAAAAGAGAAAAAATATATATATAAAATCTTAATAAGTATCTTCAAGATGAATATTTGAAGATAATGGGGAAAATGCGTGAGGAGAAATATTGTTCGTTGTTAACTTGAAATCTTACTGTAACATAAATAATTATGTTCTGATCCCAGAGGATTTGTGTTTATAATTATGACTCTTAGAAAAATATTTTAAATTGGGATGGCTCCTTTCCTCATTAGTTACAGAAATATTTTTGTTTTAGCTATAGATGCCTTGTGGAGAAAAAGAACTCTCTGTCCATAATTTGGACTACATACTGCAGTAATTCCTGGCATTTCTTCTCTAAAAAAACCTGTTCAAATCTAGTTTGTTTAATAGTGAATTTGCTCATGTGGAAAAAGCCTGCTGGCTAAAGAATTATTTCCTAAATAACATTAGTGAATAAAATACACTCTCACCGGTTTCAGAGGTCTTGAGAAAGCAGTTGAATGAGAGGTCAATGCTGCATTGTATACTGCCAACAAGTGATTGCTTTAATGTTTTAAACTAAATACTGTGTATGTTTGGAAAAAGAATCTCAACATTTAAGTGTACTCCTGTGGAGCCAAAAAAATGTTTTCTCTGAAAACGCACAGAGAGGTATTGAAATTATGTGACGTTTCTGTAAAACTTCCTCATTAAATGAAATTTTGTATTTTCTTCCTTTAGGATGACTGTCGTATCAGTATGAGGAGGAAACAATTATATGTAACTTCTAATCATAACAGTCTGGCATACATTTACACCTTGGTTTTGTTTACCAGGAGTTATTTTCTTTATCACTGCTGAATCTGAATCTGAAAAATAAAAGCAGATATAATCTCTCTCTTGAGCTTCAACATAATTTCTGGAAGTTACAGTATGTGTGACTCTTTGAATTTAGTCTTGTATTTAGATGCATCACCCTCTTTTCAGTTTTGAGGAAGGCCTGCAATTGTGAGATATCCCTCCCATACAGCCACAAACGATTGTTTGGTGAAGTTTCAGATTATGCATATTGTTTCACTGCTAAACCACAGAAGAAGAACCATAGAAGAGTGAAAAAAGGAAAAGGGGGGGAATCCAATTTCACTAATTTATCTCCTTCTCTTCAGGAAGTGAGGAAACCTGAAGTGAGACTACTTCCATATTTTAATAATATGATTTCTAAGAAAGGAGATTCATTGTAACGCTTGAAACATTTGCCATTCTCCCAAGAAGCATCTTATAAAAAGCAAGCATGTATGGAGGAAATATTCTGACTCTTAAGTATTTTTTTTTTATTCAAAGAGGAAGCAAGGTGTTGATGGAAGAGAAGCCAAGGCAAAGCTTTAACTTGCTGAAGTTACTAGTTTATTTATTTCATTTAAACCCCAGCTTTTCTTGGAGAGCTTCAGGCAATTTACTCGAGAGTCTCTCTTGATTTCCCCCCCCCCACCCCATAAGAGCCCTGCAAAATTGATTGGGCTGATAAGAATGATGAGTGCAGTGTCATCCAATGAGCTGCAGGTCAAATAGAGTCTTGAACATGAATCTCTTATGTCCAGATCTTACAAGTTAACAATTATTTTACCCAGAGTCTCAAATAAACCTCCATTTCCTGGTTTACCTTCCCTGCTAGTATATTTCATTCAGAGGTAGGTTTCAGCAGGTTCTGACCAGTTCTGGAGAACCGGTAGTGGAAATTTTGAGTAGTTCGGAGAACTGGTAGTAAAAATTCTGACTGGCCCTGCCCCCATCTATTCTCTGCCTCCCAAGTCTCAGCTGATTGGGAGGAAATGGGGATTTAGCAGTAACCTTCCCCTGGAGTGGGGTGGGAATGGAGATTTTATCCCATGCCACGCCCACCAAGCCATGCCCACCAAGCCACACCCACAGAACTGGTAGTAAAAGATTTTGAAACCCACCACTGATTTCATTAGATATTTGCCACTTAGTCCCCATGTTTTTTCAGAGGAGAAAAATAAAATGGTGGGCATGTGAAATGGATGTTTGTTAATCCCCATGCATATTCTGGGCATTGTTATGGGAATGGACTCTTCCCATAAGAGTATTCACAAAATTTCACCTTTGTCTATTACCTCTGAAATAGTTGGGGACCACTGGTTTTGGGATATAACTAGATTTGTTTTAATTTAGCATGACTAGTTCGTTTGAATTTAGTTCACAATCAAACTCGGTGAGGATATGCACCTGTTTGGATGAGTGTGCAATGTAGCAGCCTTTTACTAACCCTTGAGCCATGTTGGCATTTCATAGCTGATCTGAACTCTCAGGATAGCCATGAACTCTTTTGTCACCAGAAATATATTGATGATCCTGTCATTTTTTTTGGAAAACAATTTTTCATGTGGTAATGGGAATTCTAGAGACAGTGGAGATTGTAATTATTTGACTATTTTTCTGTTTTCTGCCAGTTTCATTTTCTTTCTGAATGTATGTGTGGAAAGGGTCTCTAAATAAGATTGCTCAAGAGACTGGGATTATGAGACAGGAATATTGAGAGTGTAAATACTAGATTCATTTGTGTCATGAAAATTTCCCACATAAAACTTCCTAATTTCTCCCATAAAAATACAAAGCAAGGGCTCTCATCTCCTAAATTACAGGGGTGGGGGGAAGGGAGGGTGTTTGTTCATAAAGATAATCCATAATAAAAGGGAGGACAACTCCTCCCAATTTAATTTAAATTAATTTATTTAATTTTTGATGGTAATGATCCTTGCTTCAGGAACCAAAGAACTGTATCTTCCTTCAGATATTAAAGGCCAACGTGTTCTTCATTTGATATCACTGAAGTTGAATTACCATTATTTTCTTCTAACTTAGTTATATGTATCCTCCATCCTTCTTCCAAGATTGTTTTTTTTTCCTTATTAGCTATAGAATATACAGTGCTGTGTGGCACATTGCACAGAAGATGCTGTAAAAATGGTTTATGATATTAGAGCAAAGAGAATTATGTGAAATGGTGGCAGTGAAGGGAGGTTGATTCATTTTGCTAAATGAGCAATGGGCTCTGATAAATGAACTGTCAGCAGTGGGTGGTGATTTGTTTATTTAAGATCACTGAACTTTTCATGGAACTGTTCACTACAGTTCTGTATTTTTACTTGATTATACTTTTATAGAAATATATATTTCCTTACATGCCTGCCTGATGATCTATAGTGTGTGTTTATGTATATGTGTGTGTGTGTGTGTGTGTGTGTGTGTGTGTGTGTGTGTATGTTTGTCTGTGTAAGTTTTCACGGGTATATATGTGCGTACAGTTAATATCTCAGGTTTCTTCCCGTGTAATTGTAAACGTTTGCCCATAAGAACCAAACAGAGAGCATCAGCCAGAAGATGACGAATGTGATTTCGTCGAAACATTGCTACTATCCTTTTAAGGATATGTTTACAATTACACGGGAAGAAACCTGAGATATTAACTGTACACACACACACACACACACACACACACACACAGTATATTTAGCAATTCTTCCTTCCTGTAGCTTCTTTGCCATCCAAGTTATTCAATATTCACATGAAAAGTAGATCATGGATATAGTAAAAACTTCAGAAAGGGAATTTTCCATAGACCTGAAGCTGATTGGATAGATTGATTGATAGAGCTGAAGCTAATTGGAATATTTTGTAGATTTTTAGATCTGTGATGCAGTGGCTCAATGGCTAAGATGCTGAGCTTGTTGATTGAAGGTTCGGCAGTTCAGTGGTTTGAATCCCTAGTGCCGCATATGGGGGTGAGCTCCCGTTACTTGTCCCAGCTTCTGCCAACCTAGCAGTTCAAAAGCACGTAAAAAATGCAAGTAGAAAAATAGGGACCACCTTTAGTGGGAAGGTAACAGCATTCCATGTGCCTTTGCCATTTAGTCATGCCAGCCATGACCATGGAGACATCTTCGGAAAGCGCTGGCTCTTCGGCTTTGAAACGGAGATGAGCACTGCCCCCTAGAGTTGGAAACGACTAGCACATATTTGTGAGGGAACCTTTACCTTTACCTTTACACTTCAACCGTTATTCAGGAATAGCCCCAAGCCTTGCACAACCACTTGCCTTCTGTTCATGAAAGCAGCCTGAGGTTTTCAGGTTTTGCATACGCTTGAAAATGTGATGGCTGCTCTAGAGAGGTGATGTGTAAAATTAATGCAAATGTTAATTCAGCCACAGTTTTTGAATTGTATGCAGAACCCTGAAAAAAGAAAGACTGTAGGTTATGCTAAATCAAAACGTTTTCTTACAAATTCCTTTTACTACATGGACAGTCGTAATAGAGCCTCGGTGATGCAGCGGACTAAAGTGCTGTTAAGTGCTAGCACTTAGCTGCCAGCTGCCTGCAATTAGTGCACATTTGAATCTCACCAGGCTCAAGGTTGACTCAGCCTTCCATCCTTCCCAGGTAGGTAAATTGAGGACCCGGATTGTGGAGGCAATAAGCCAACTTTGTATAGAACAACATCACTTAGGGAGGGTCGAACGCCCTAATAAGCAGGTATATACAAAAAAGTATGCAGGCTATTGCTATAATGCATTGTAAGCCGTCCTGAGTCTATGGAGAAGGGCCGCATATAAATTGGACTAATAAAATAATAATAAATAAAATAATAATGGTTACTAGTTTTTGTGCTTGCTTAGATGGAGATCCAATACTGCAAACTTCCTTGTCTTACAAATGCCAAATACCATTCAATATGAAGATCCTTGCAAGCACACTTTACCTCTAACTCTGGGTTACATTTTTAACCTTCTTATTTGACTTTTACTGTCTTTTAAGGTTTGTACAAATCTATATTAAGGGCTTTCCTAAAGGTCATCAGCCCATTGTAATGACATGCAAGTAGAATGACAAGTTCTGTCAATGGCATATCAGAAATATTCATTGATTTGTACCCATTTAATTGGGCTGGGCTGAAGTATAATGTGTATACTTCATGAATCCATCTGGAGAGCATGTGTGTCACTAAATGCAATTGCAATTAATATAAACAGCAGAAATAAACTAGGAGGTTACTAAGAAGAGTGAAGTCAGGGTCAGTATATTTTAGAACTTCAAAAAGTATTGAGTAGCACGGAGTAATCTTAAAATGGACACTGTTGAATAATATTTTGTGGAAGGGGGAGCATTTGGCACATCTCTCTCTGGAGTTATTAATTGCCCTGGGGAGTTTGTTGTATCTAATTATCTTTATGACAGAAAATTAAAACAAACTGCTGTTTTTCCTTTCAGAAACCTGATTGAAATTAATTGGTTTAGGTATACTTAATAAGAATATGTACAATTTGGTCTCTTCATCATTTAGAAAACTGTCTGATGAAACAGGGATAACTATATTCATCATTAAGTTGTGGGTGGGGGACTTGCTATTACTCCTATAAATTGAATGTGATGGTGACACAATTCAATTTTGGGTATGTCCAACTGAAACGAAGAAGGCCTATTATGAAAAAGAGACTTGGAATGACTGAAAGGGGAACACGGAGCATTTTTCCAACTTGTACCTTGCCCCTACTTTTATTCTATCTATTAGATATATTTTGCATCTTACAATCCAGAGTCTCTTCAAGAGCCATGGCTGAAATACTCTTGATCACAGCTATCCCAACATTGGTGGTGGTGCTAGATAGGAATCATTGTCTTGCAGACGCGTCTTAATATGAAGACTACACAGTGTGATCATTATGTATCATGACATCTTTGAATTCACTGTTTTATTATCTCCGTTCCCATATAGGTCTCTTTTATATTTCCTCACTTTAAGTTTTATTCCAAACAGTTTCATCAGTTTTATTTTTAATCCGATGATGCTTCTTTTCATCCACTAGCATTTGTTTCATTAAGCCAGTTCTGCAATTACTCTCCCTCTTTTAATCTTATCCATTTCTTGGTCTCTCTTACTACATTCTCTGGAATTATCCCTTTCTACCATTACATATTATACAATGTCTTGTAATTGCTGTCTTGTTTTTTGTATTTTTCTCATCTACAATCTTTTACTTCAACATCACACAAAACATCCTTTTTCATACTTCCCATTAGTGTAATCCATATATTTCATTGATTAGAATTCGATTCATGCTGTTCCATCACATCTTTTTTCTCCGACGATAGCGCCCACGGCAGTCAGGAGTGGGGGGTACAGGCACGTCCAGGATCCAATGCGACCGAGCCTCCTAGAAGTTTAGCACCGCCCCTTCCTTCGTCTGCCCAGTTTTTCGGCTCGGTCGGGTCCTGACAGACGTGTCTGTAGTCCTTCCTTGCCCGTAATTTTCTCTTTAACGATTTCTCTTCGGAAACTCCTCGGCGTTCTTCAGAGGCTCGCTTCCCAGCGTGAAGGGCTTTGCCCAACTCCGCTGACGGCCGCGGAGCGGCAGGGACGGTCGGCTGACAGATCCCCCTTTTGATTGCGCGCACGGGCTCGCCCTGCCGCGCTGCGCCCTGTTCTCCCGCTCGATCATTGGCGGCGGTTGAGCTTGCTGCCTCCGCTTCCCGCTCAGCAGCTGATCGGCGCAAGGACCATTCCCGCGCCTGTTTTGCCCTATTTACCTTCCGGCCGGCGAAACTACAGGGCCTGCCGCAATCTGCCTGTTCTCGGCAGCGGCCCCTATTAGCAGGTACTGGGCTTGCCCTTGCTAATATTGGCGTTCCTCCAGCTAATTGCGGGAGAGTTTAGGCGCGAAATCTCACCTTTCAAGATGGCGACCGTTACCTCTCATTCAGCGAGCCGATCCCATGCGAAAGGCAAACGGCGCCACGAGGATGATGCGGGAGAAGGCCCTTCTTCTGGCCCGAAGCACACCCCTGTGAGTCAAGGGGTCTCTTCCAAGCCTAGTTCCCTCTCCAAGACAGATCGCAGGCGACAAAAGGCTATGGACAAGGCCTTCACAAAGGCTCAGTCCAAAACGCGGCAGGATTCTCGCCCTGTGACTAATCCTCCTGTTCCCGCGCCCCCCCCTGCTGGAGACAACAATTCACCCTCAGCTTTATCGCCTGACAGATCCCTTAGCGGGGAGGCAGCTCTCACCTCTGATGTGGACTCTGTCTTTCCTACTGCCCCTGAACACTCACGGGCACCGGCTCAAGGCTCTCCAGCGCCCGCTCCACTGACTTCGGGGGCGCCTCAGGGACAACAACTTGCGCCTGAAGTACAACTTTCCTTGGCTGACCTCATATCTGAGGCTATTCAACGGGGCATTGCCCAAGGCCTCCATCAACACACGGCCTCTTCTTCAGCACACCAACGCCACCCTCGCTCTCGTTCCCAGCCTGTGCTTACCTTGGCGGAGGTTGATGCTACGGTATCGGACAGCCAGGATTCACTCTCTGAAGGCGAAATTGCGCCTGAACAGGATCTCTCTGAAGACGAGGGGCTTGAGCCGGATCAACCGGCCTTTGTGGGCCTTTTCAAGCCCCATATGTTTCGCTCTCTGTTACACAAGGCGCAGGTCACTACCCGCCTAGGAGTTACGGCCTCAGTTGCAGAGGCCCAACCTGTCCTTGCTGATCCCACCTCAGCCTTGTTCCAGGAACCTTCTGTGTCTTCCGATGTGGTGCCAGCACCTAGGCTCTTCTCCGATGTCGTGAAGCGACAATGGTCCTTCCCCAGCACTGGCCCTGTTCCAAACTCTCTGGATAGAAAGTTCTATAATATGGCATCAGATTTCTCCCACCTGTTGCAGATTCCTGCCGTCGATTCTCCGGTGGTTGCCCTTAATTCTTCCTCCCCTCTGGCCGGCCCGTCAGAGGAATATTTGCGGCCTGAGGAAAAGAAAGCGGAGCGAACCCTCATAAAGGGGCACCAGGCTTCTGCTTGGGCGGCCCAAGCATCCTCGGCCGCATCATTTTTCAACCGGGCTACCATTCTATGGCTGCGCCAACTTCAAGAGCGGATTCCTGCTTCCGATCAGCGCTCTCATCAGGATATTAATAAGATTTTAGCGGCTGTGGAGTTTTCCGCTGACGCCACGCTTAACGCGGTGCGTTTCTCGGCTAAGGCCATTGGCACATCTGTAACATCTCGACGACTCCTCTGGCTCCGCAACTGGCAAGCGGATGCCAGGCACAAGTGGAGGCTCGCCTCTTCCCCTTACGCCGGCGACAAGCTGTTTGGCTCACAGTTGGATCCTCTCCTGGTGGAAACCAGGGACCATCGCAAGATACTCCCTTCTCTCTCCCGTCGATCGGACTATAGACCGGGGTCCTTTCGTCCCTCTTCCTTTCGAGGTTCCGATTCTGCCTACTCTCAACATCGACAGCAGCGCTCCTTCCATCCCAGGGCGCCTCAGATGCTCGACAGTCAGGTCAGGCAGGGGCCCCGCTTTGCCTCCAAGCGGCCCTTCCGGGGAGGGAGGGGTCGCCCCTTCAGGCGGTCTCGTTGACCACCCGCCTGATTCCCTGATCGGCGGTAGGCTCTCCCTCTTTGCCGATCAATGGGATCGTGTAGTTTCTGACTTGTGGGTTAGGCATACCATTAGATTTGGCCTGTCAATTGAGTTTAACTCCACCCCCCCCAACTTTTTCGTCCGTTGCCCCGTGTCCCGGGACTCTTCTAGACGAGCCTTGGTCGATGAGGCCATCCACCACCTTCTGGCCATTAGGGCTATTGAACCTGTCCCCTCTTCTCAGCGGGGTCGGGGGTTTTATTCCCGTTTGTTTTTGGTCCCCAAATCATCGGGAGGCTGGAGGGCAATTCTTGACTTAAAGTCTTTAAACCGGCGCGTCCAGTACCGCCGGTTTAAGATGCAATCCCTCCATACCATCCTGCTCTCCATTCGCCAGGGAGATCTCATGTCTTCTATCGATCTCACAGAGGCCTACCTTCACATCCCCATCCTTCCCGCCCATCGCAAATTTCTTAGGTTTGCTTATCGTGGTAGGCATTTCCAGTACGCCGCCTTGCCATTTGGGCTTTCTTCAGCCCCCAGGGTGTTTTCTAAAGTAATGGCTGCCCTGATGGCTCATATTAGTTCAATCCCTATCAGAGCCCTGTTTTATTTAGATGATATCCTCATCCTTTCCCCCACCCTTGCACAGGCCACCCGGGACCTTTCCACCGTGGTGTCCATTTTGCAGGGGCATGGTTTTTTAGTTAATTGGGCCAAGAGCCATGTTTCTCCGACCACCCGGCTTCAGCATTTGGGGGCCATCATAGATTCAGATAGCCTGCAGGTGTTCCTATCTCCAGACCGTCAGAACAGTCTTTCTAGCATGACAAGCTTCAGGAGGCGCAGCTTCGCCTCCCTTCTCGGGCTTTCCAGCCTGTTAGGTAAAATGGTCTCGGCCTATGACATCGTGCCGTGGTCTCGCCTCCACAGCAGGGAGCTCCAGTGGTTCCTTTTACCGTATCAACGGCTGCCCAACATCCCCTCGGCCCTGAGACTTCGCCTGCCTCAAACAGTAGTCAACTCGCTCAGCTGGTGGTCATCGCAAGCGGTATCCCGGGGCTCTTCGTTCGGGGATGTGCAGAGGGTCGTTCTTACGACGGACGCCAGCCTGTCCGGGTGGGGCGCCCACTTGGACTCTCACATGTCCCAGGGTCTCTGGTCACCCACGGAACGGGTCCTCAACATCAACATTCTGGAGCTGAGGGCCATCTACCTGGCTCTGTTAAGTTTTCTGCCTCAGGTCCACGGCCGGGACGTCTTGGTCCTCACGGACAACGTCTCCGCCAAGGCGCATGTGAACAAGCAGGGGGGCACCCGCTCTCGGGCCCTCATGCAGGAATCACTCCGCTTAGGCCTGTGGGCGGAAACCCATCTGCTGTCACTCCGGGCGGAGCACATATCAGGAACAGCGAACGTTCAGGCGGACTCCCTCAGCCGCAGCTTGATCGATCCAACCGAGTGGAGCCTCCATCCTCTCCTGTTCGAAGAGCTGATCGCCCGCTTCGGGAAACCATCAGTGGACCTGTTCGCCTCGAGTCACAACCACCTTCTGCCCCGTTTCTTCTGTCGCTTCCCCTCCCCGGGGGCGGAAGCAGTGGACGCCCTGCGCAGTCCTTGGCCGGTAGGTCAGCTCCTCTATGCCTTTCCGCCCCTGCCGCTCATCGCCAAGGTGGTTCGGAAGATCATCCGCGAGAGGGCGGAGGTACTCCTCCTGGCGCCTCACTGGCCTCGCCGGCCTTGGTTTGCGGACTTGATATCCCTCTCCTCGGCAGCTCCTTGGCGGATTCCCGACGACCGGATCGTCTTGCTGCAGGGCTCGCTCTACCACCCGGATCCCCAGTCTTACCAGCTGACCGCCTGGCGGTTGAGCGGCTCCTCCTGACCAAAGCTTCTCTGCCGGCCGCTGCTATTGACGTCATCCAGGCAGCTCGTCGTCCATCCACTCTCAGAATTTACAATTCTACCTGGAGGTCCTTTGACGCTTGGTGTCGGACGCGAGGCACAGTCCCAACTAAGGCTTCCGTGGTTCAGCTTATCAGTTTCCTCCACGACGGCTTCGACGCAGGACTAGCTCCCAACACCCTTCGCCGGCAGGTCGCCGCCCTGTCCTCCATTCTCTCCTGTGGTTCAACAACTTCGATAGCTCATGAACCCCTCATTCGGTCTTTTCTGCGGGGCGCCACCAACCTCCGCCCTCCCACGGTTCACCGCTTCCCTACGTGGGACCTGAACAGGGTTCTGACGGCCCTGACGGGTCCTCCGTTCGAACCGCTGCGGGAGGTCAGCTTGAAGTTTCTCTCCTTGAAGGTCTCGTTCCTGGTCGCTATTACTTCCGCCCGGCGTATTTCGGAGCTTGCCGCCCTGTCCGTTCGCTCGGACCTCTGCGTCTTCCACGCGGACAGGGTGGTCCTTCGCCTCGATCCGGCCTTCATTCCGAAGACTAATTCCAGCTTCCATAGGTCTCAGGAACTCTCCCTACCGAACTTTTGCCCTTCGCCACGACACCGTCAGGAATACTTGTGGCATAAATTGGACGTTCGCCGGGCCCTAAAGGTCTACATAGCCAGGTCCTCTTCCTTTCGGAGGACCGAGGCCCTCTTCCTTTCGTTCCATCCTTCGTCGATGGGCACCCGTGCGTCCTCTGTCAAAATAGGGCGTTGGATCAGGGCCACGATAGCGTTGGCCTATGAATCTCATTCTCAGCCAATACCTCGCAATATCACCGCGCACTCCACCAGGAGCGCGGCCACCTCGGCTGCTTGGTCCACCCAGGCTTCGGTGGATGAAGTCTGCCGGGCGGCCACCTGGTCCTCCGTTTCGTCCTTCATCCGGCATTACCGGCTGGACGCCTATGCCTCCGCAGATGCAGCCTTCGGCAGACGGGTCCTACAGCAGGTCCGGCCTCTCCCTCCCACGGAGACATCTAGCTTTGGTATGTCCCACTCCTGACTGCCGTGGGCGCTATCGTCGGAGAATGGGCGTTGGTCCTACCTGATACGCCCTTTCTCGACCAGGCGCCCACGGCAGTCAGTCCCACCCTCTCGGCCGTACCTGGGTTACGGGGGTGGGAGTTCCCTTATTTCTCTGCTTCTATCTCTACAGACACTTCGGCCTCCTGACCGCCCTTGCCTCAAAACTGGGCAGACGAAGGAAGGGGCGGTGCTAAACTTCTAGGAGGCTTGGTCGCATTGGATCCTGGACGTGCCTGTACCCCCCACTCCTGACTGCCGTGGGCGCCTGGTCGAGAAAGGGCGTATCAGGTAGGACCAACGCCCATTTTCTAATATCTACTTTCCATTCATTTTAAACTCACTTAAAGATGTTTAGCAAGAGAGTGTATAGACAAGGTCACCAGCCTTAGTCATATCTGTGCCATATGCAAAAAACCCTGCAATGATAGGGAGAACACTGGTCACTTGGGGACATTTTGGCCAATATGCTACAAACACATCATGCTGTGCAAATAGAATAAGAGTATTTCCTGCTGAAATAAGATTGCCCCCCCCCACTTTGACACTCCTTTGAAAGGCCCTGAAGACATAGTTCTGCCAATGTGTCTGTGGAACCGCAGGATCATATAGAGCCCATTAAGTGGTTGATTTGAGTGTTGTCATCAGGAAGCTAGGGGTTTAATTGGTTTTGGTATTGGGGTGTTATGCTATAAGCCATCCAAAGTCAGAAAGAAAGAAAGAAAGAAAGAAAGAAAGAAAGAAAGAAAGAAAGATTTTGATTTCCTTCTTGGAACTAGGCATACAGCTTTATCTCTGCATTAAGAGAATTAGAATTTTGAAAGCACCAGAATGTGGGGACTCCTGGAGAGGCATGGCAAACTGAAGATGGCCAGCAAAAATAGAGCCAACAACTACAGCTAGTGGACTAAGACAAGTAATCAGTGGATAGATTGCTACCTTGGATCTTCTCTGGATAAGCAGAACATGGGTGAATATCCACATATGCTCCAAAGGCTGCTCCTTGCAAGGGGATAGCAGGACAGTGATTTTCTGCACATTTGAATGCCAGCAGATGGTGCAGATTTTTAAAGGACATTAAATTTGCAAGCTTCGCTTTCTAATTACTTTCAGATATTGCTCACTAACTCCCCCCCTCCCCCGTTCAGTTGTATGTGAATCTCAGGGACCGCTTGGACTATCCTTGCAGTTTTCTTCGCAAGGTTTTTCAGAAATGGTTTGCATTGCCTCCTTCCTAGGTCTGTGAGAAAGTGACTTGCCCAAGACCACTCAACTTCATACCTAATGTGGGACTAGAACCCATGGTCTCCCAGTTTCTAGCCTGATGCCTTAACTACTACACCAAACTGACTCTTGTGCACTGCATCATTACTTCTAAGCTATTCGAGTTTCTGTGGAATGACAAGTCTGAAAACACTGGGTAGCCTTGCCTTCAATCCTGAAGAAAAGAAAATTTTAAGCATAAAATTAAGATTGTAAAGAAGCTGACATAAAGACCAAAAAGCTAAATAAGATTTTTATGTTAGAAAGTTATAAATGGACTAAGGTAAGGTGACCAGACGTCCCGCTTTTGGCAGGACAGTCCCGATTTTGTCCCGCGTCCCGCGGCATTTTAAAAAAGTCCCGATTGGCGGGAGAAGGGGTTTGCTTACCCCGCCCACTCCCAATCTATTGCTGCCTCCTGAGTCCCAGCTAATGGCTAGAGGGGAAAAAAAACTGTTTAAATTCTTGCCGCGGGGCTTCAAAGGGCCGCCCTACAGCTGTTCAGCGTTGAAAGAAAACAAATGAGTACTGGTGCCTGCAAAAATAGAAAAAATAGCCCCTTTCAGCATAGGTTAATTACCATAAGTTGATTAGATCGGCCTCCCGGCTCTCAGCTGATTTGCTCTCAGCTGTTTTGGCAAAGAGTGCAAAGAGTACTGCTGGAGCACATTTTTTTTTCTCCTTGTGCAATTCAAGCTGAAACCGAAACTAAAGCAGGTTGTTTGCTTTGCTGCTTGCTTGCAATGTTGGAAAGGCAGATTGCTTTTCTTTTTTCCTCATCAAAAAAGGTAGGTGCAAACAATGGGAAATTTATGGCAAATGAGGAGAGTTCAAGATTTTAAAACACAAAAGAAAAAAAAAGCTCTATTTAACTAGGGAATTGTAATAATTGAGATACTATTAATTGTATATTGTGTTAAAAGCAGAAATGGTTAAGTTGTGGTTTGGAGGAATATATGGGGGAAATTATTTGGTTTATTATTGTTGGTAAGTATAATTAATGGATTTGTAAGAAATTGGATTGCATGGAAATAATTGGAATATTCATGTTCATATTGATTAATATACAAAAAAGATAGTTATATAACTAATTGATTTATATTAAAATGTTGAATTTGTATTAAACAACTGTAATATTACATAATTAAGCAATGTGAGGATGGATATAAAAATAGATGACAATGGGAAGGGGTATATTATAGAATAGAAGGGAAAAATTGAATTTGATTAAGATTAGAGATGAGGATGAAGGGTAATATTGGTTTTTTTAAAAAAATAGATGAGGAATAAATATGGCAAAAAAGAAATATAGAAATTGTAAATTTAATTGAAATGACTAAACACTGTTTAAATTTGTGAACCAGCCAAATACTCTGTTCAAAGAAAATACATTGTATGTTTGTATGTGTGTTTCTTATTGCTATTTATTCATATTTGTTCTCTTTTATTCTTTAAAGTTTAACAATTCATTCTTTATCTTAATATCTTTATATTTGTTTGGGGTTTTCTTCCCTTTCATCTTTTTTATTGTACAGCAATCTTTCTCCTCAAACCTACCACCTCTCTCTTTTCCACTCAGAGGACTGAAAAAGTTATTTTTGACTGGTCCTCACACTTTTGACCAGTCCTCGAACTTACCACTGTCCTCACATTTTACCATGGTGAAGAGAAGCAGTTATGAAATGAGTGACACGTTTATTAAGATGCTACAATGGGCATAAATGATGACCAGTCATAAGTGCGAAGACTGGTCAAAAGTGCGAGGACCTGTCAGAAATCACTTTTTTCAGGCCTCTGGGTAGTCCTTTTGTGCACATGGACTAGTCAGAGGGCTGAAAAAGTTATTTTTGACTGGTCCTTGCACTTTTGAGCAGTCCTCGAACTTATGACTGTCCTCACATTTTACATTTTTGCCCTATCTTATCACCATGGTGAAGAGAAGCAGCTGTGAAATGAGTGACATGGTTGTTAAGAATGCACGGGCATAAATGTGAGGATGGTCATAAGTGTGAGGACCAGTCAAAAGTGCGAGGACCTATCAGAAATGACTTTTTTCAGCCCTCTGTGTAGTCTCTATAGAATAAAATAGTACTATACATAATTTTTATTTATTTATTATATTTGTAAATTGTACTTATGTTGAAATTTAAAAAAATATATTACAGTACTATTTTTGCGTTCTATGAAAATTTTTGTTGCTCCATATATACCAAATTTTTAATCAACCCCCCCCCCCCCCGGTCAATGGTGTCCCTTTTTACCAATGTTAAAATCTGGTCACCTTAGACTAAGGGTCCAGATAAAAGTGAAGAATTGAAACTTTTACAATAAGAATTTGGAATTAATTATAAAGAACAAAATGTTTTTCATAGGAAATTGATTCCATTTTGGTTTTTATAAGACATAATAAAAATAAACAGTTTAATGAGTTAAAAAAAACTGAATACTACAGGGAACTATGCTATTATAATCAAAATTCATAATAAAGATTGTATACATCTATATAGAAAGCACCATAATATATGAATGTTTGTTGTCTAGATGGGAAGACAACAAGGTTATACAAGACAGGAAGCTATTGTATGTTAGATTATTGATGCACCTGATGTCTTTCAATATTTTTATTATTTTCATGTGTGAATCTACAGAGAATATATTTGATTTATAGGCTTTGGCTAGGAATTATCTCCATCAGCAGTTTTTCCACCTGGCTATTTCATTATGTAATACTTGGCATTGAATCATTTTATTTTTCTCTTCCTTTCCCAACCTTATCTTCAATCCCCATTTTTTAAAATTGTGTCTATTAGATCATAAATGCTTGTGTTAGATTTTAAACTTCCTTGAATGTATAATGAAAAAGTTAGTATGAAAATTTAATAAATAAATAAAATGGCTATAATTCAATATCATTTTGAAGCATATGGCACACCTTCAGGCTTTAACCATTGGTCTATCTAGTACAGTGATGCGAACCTTTTTGGCATTGCGTGCCAAAAGTCTAAGCGCACGTGTGCTGTCGCTCTCCCGCGTGCCGGAACCCATAATGCAATGCGCGCCCCCATTTACACATGTGTGCACAACAACTCCCACACTCCCTCTACACATGCGCCCACACTGTGCATGCATGCCCCCCCAATGCGCCCCCCCTTTTTCCAAGTGGGCCGGCATACCTCTTACCAGAGGACAACTAGGTACCGGCCCTTCCCTGGTGAGAAAGCTGTTCCCATGGCGCTGCCAAGATGGCTTGGCTAATGATCAGGCAACTCCAAAGTTTCCTGCTAAACGTGTTCGTTCGTCTTTCCCTGTTTAAAAGAGCCGCGCTTGTAGGGGGGAGAGATCTGGCTAAAGAGCTGTGCTTTAGCTGTGCTAAAGAGCTGCCTCCTGTCTTCCACGATCTCCAAAGTTCCTCTCCCCATGGAATCCTAGCGTTTT
>WNWU01000017.1:32940505-32956762 GCA_012654045.1 Ptyas mucosa
CCTGCCTTCCACGATCTCCAAAGTTCCTCTCCCCATGGAATCCTAGCATTTTCTTGCCTTCCACGATCTCCAAAGTTCCTCCCCCATGGAATCCTAGCGTTTTCCTGCCTTCCACGATCTCCGAAGTTCCTCTCCCCATGGAATCCTAGCTTTTTCCTGCCTTCCACGATCTCCAAAGTTCCTCCCCTGATTGAGTGCCTCCTGCCTTCCGTGCCTCCTCAGATTTTTGCAGTTTCTCCCCCCATCGCGTGCTAGCTTTCTCCTGCTTTTCTGCCATGGAGAGGCATGAGATCGAGGAAGGCCCTGCTTCTGTTCATCCGCGGCAGAGACTAGAAGACCAGCTGGCCGATTGGAGGTGCGCGCATGTGTGGTGGATCTGGGCTGGACCAACGGCTGGCGTGCCAGCAGAAAGGGCTCTGCGTGCCACCTGTGGCACGCGTGCCATAGGTTCGCCATCACGGATCTAGTACAATATCAACCTCACAGTTATTTTTCAAACTACAATATAACCATTTTAACCCTTTCTTATTTAAAAGAAAGCCCAGACTGAATTTAATCCAGAGGAGTTTTTTTTTTTCAATTTTACTTGGAGATGCCAAGATTGAAATTACTCCCCCCCCATGACCCTCAGTTTGTCCAACTTTTGTAGTTATTATGATTTAGACATCCACAGTTCTAGATGGAGTTACAGTTACAAAGCCATCTTAGAGTTCCAGCAAATGATCTTAGATCATCCCAGAATTTTACTGACTCTTAAGTATAAACATAGCACCCTTCTAGAATATGTAGTGATCTTGGCATTTGGACATAGGATTGTAGCACATCTTGAATTAACACACACACATGCAAACCCCTCTCTCCAAAATTGTTCAGAATTAACAGAAATGCTATTCGTTTTGGAAAGTTTTTAGGAGCTCAAGTGCTCTGAGAGTTAACTGGAGATCAGAGCAGTTGAATGCAAAGGGATTCATCTGTATTTGAACAGTCTGTAAATATTGTTAAATGAATAAATTTCATGTGGAAAAACATACAATTGAAAGTGTATTTCATTTCAGCCATTATTTGGTAGATTGTCTCATCTTTGAACATGTCTGTTACTTTCTGGGATGCATACTTTTTTGGCCGTTCTTCAAATGTCCTCTCTAAGCAGGTGTTCTGGATAGTTTAGGAGCTTAATAATTTCATAAAGACTTTGGTAGAACCTTGTTCCTCCACAGCTTTTATCTCTTTTTACAGCTAGTATGGTAACTGCTTGGTACACAACCAGGTGTGCTCTCTCAAACAGCAGCAGGCACTCTTTAATTTAAAGAGGATTATGCTTATTAAAAAAAGACACACAAAAGATACCAGAATGCAAATCCTAGGCAACTGTAGAATTACTGTAACTGTACATGTGTCAATTAAAGGTGGGGTTGATTGGGATTCAACTTTCCAAAAACTTTTTTAAAAAAATGATTTTGAATTTTAAGGACAACAGAACTGTGTTTTCTGAGGAAAAAAAATCCTAACAAGGTCTTATATGAGTATTTGCCTCTCCTCATCCTCCAAATTAGCCCAAATTTTATTATTAAAATATATCAGAGTTCAGAATAATACATGCAATTTCAGAGTAAGATTCCATGGGACTTACTTTTAAATGAAAATACCAAAAGCAAGTAGATGGTAATGAAGATTTTCTTTTTAAAAAAATAAGATGAGTAGTGCTAGGAGACCCCAATTGTCTCCTAGGAAGGAGGCCTTTCTGTGCATTGTGCTAAGGCCTGTTCCTCGATGTGACACTTGTTTCCAGTATAGTATTTGTAACAGTCTCTCCTTGCCTCTACTCACAAGAAAGAAGAAGCAATCTGAGGATAATCCCAGTGGCTTGTTATTACCATCCATTTTGTTTAATTACTTTCCATTGTTTGGAATGTAGACAGGATCAGGAAGAACAATTGGAAAAGCAAATGAAGAATCCATTTCTGCTCATATAAGGTGCTTTAGCATGCAGCCTGAAAACTTGGGATTTATAAGATCCCCCTTTAAGACCATTTTAAATGATTTGACATTAGCAGAGTAATTACTACAGTACAGAAAAAAGATACCCCCAAATTCTGATAATAAAATAAGTACCAATCAATTTTTCCAGGTTATTCTGTGACTTTACTAAAATTTAGACTGTTTAATACTTGAAATTTAATGTTATTTCAAATTAATAATAGTATGTTTTTAAGCCATTTGGATACTATAAATCTAAACTAAATATGTTTTGTAGAAAAAACCCTAAGAAATTTTAGAAACTTTCCCATATATGAATATTATACTTGGGAGTATCTTTCATTGATGTTAATGCTTTTGATTTATTTTCCAAATTCATCTTCATCTTTTTTTAAAAAAAAATCAATGTATACCTCAACAAAGAAAGAAACCCATAGAACTTTGTTTAATCTTAATTGGCTTTTAAAATAAATCAGTTTTTATTTTCCAACTGAGATTATTGAAATCTTCCTACTACTTCACAGCTTTATGTGACAGCGAACAAGCAGCAAATACTTCAGGAAAAGCCCAGGAGAGTCAGTTTAATGCGTACAACCACCAGAAGCTTTGAGGAGACAAATAAGATCCAATAAAAGCTTAAGATATAAATTCTAGCGGCTAATACATGTAATCAACAGTTTCCAAACATCTGCTGATTGCTACAGAATAAAAGTTTTTGTAGCATATCTATTTTTTTAAAAAAAATGCATTATTAGTTATAGTGTTTGTAATGTTATTTTATACAAACACAAGGGAAGCTTATGCTTGGTACCCATCTGGCAATAATTAAGCATTATGTGTACTGAGGATTTCTTCCCTGTATCTCTCTAGATCAGGGGTGTCAAACTGGCGGCCTGCAGGCCAGATACATCACACGCAGGCCACACCCACCCCAGCTCCGCAAATGGGAAAAATGTCACGAAGCTTCATGACAGCAATGTGACGCAGCGAATTTGACACCTGTGCTCTAGATTCATATCAGTGCAATAAGCATAAATATTTAAAAATCTGACAAATTTAATTTGAAAAAGCTATGATGATCATACAGTTTTTGACCTTTACACCGAGGGAGTAAAGAGACATTTTGAAAAAAAATGAATTTGATTTGCTTTCCACTAAGAACCATCACTGTGTTCATATGTTATCAGAGCTTAGTACCAACCAATCAAGAAAAGTGTATATGTTTTGTTTTGTCAGCCTTTCAAGGTAGATCATACCAGGAAACCAAAGTCAAGTAGGCCAATATTACTTTTATTGTAAAATTAGAGTAATAGGATATTTCAAGACTGAATATACTTCTCCTTTCCTTTCCATTTCTCCCTAGTTACATGAGAACCAGGAATGATCTTGTCTGAAACTTTTTCTCAGGTTACATTTCTGCCCTAGATTCAGCCCTTTTTGTCTGACCATTGTCTTGATATCAGCTATTCCTCCAGTCCCTCAAGATCATTCCCCTTGCCCTCTACCTGTTTGTACCAACTGGTTTCCACTAAACCAGCTTCTGAAAATAGAAATTTGTAGATGTAGGAGGTGAAAATAAATCTGAGAAAAACAGTCATGTGTCAGAACATAGCCTGGAATTAATTGAAAGGCAGTTTCTATTTTAGCCTTCTCCGACTTGATGGACTATTCTCAATCATCAGTTATAGCAGGTAAGAATCATCATCATTATTATATTATTATTTATTAGATTTTTATACCACCCTTCTCCTTTCAGACTCAGGGCGGTGAACAGCCAATTAAAAACATTGTACACAAAAGTTAAAATAATTTTAAAATAATTAAATAAAATTTGGCCCATAATTTAAAACATTTCAATTAAAATCAATATCAAACTTTAAAACCGACATGGAGTCAGGCCAGCCCGGCTAACTGAATCATAATCATAATCATAAGTTTATTTGTCTATCATATATAATATAACAGTATAAACATAATTTGAATACATGAAAAGAGTAAGTAAAAAGGAATATTGGGACAGGGACGGTAGGCACGCTGGTGCCCTTATGCATGCCCCTTACAGACCTCTTAGAAATGGGGTGAGGTCAACAGTAGACAGTTTAAGGTTACAGGGGTTTGGGGAAGAAATTATAGAGTCAGGTAGTGCATTCCAGGCATTGACCACTCTGTTATTTGAAGTCATATTTTCTGCAGTCGAGTTTGGAACGGTTTACCTTGAGTTTGTATCTATTATTTGCTCGTGTTTTGTTGTGGTTGAAGCTGAAGTAGTCATTGACAGGAAGAATTGGGGAAATGGGTTCCCAGCATCTGGAAAAGGCTGAATCTATCTATTAGAACTATTAGAAAAGCAACCAAGCAAGTGGGGTTTTGTAATTCTTGTAACAATTAGCAGCAAATTAGTTAACACATTAGTTAGCAGATGTGCCGTCACATTACACATTACACTCTTCCTGTTGTGATATTTAGCATATATGATATTGTCAAAATTATTTAACTTGTACGCATTTGTGCTAGGGTACGTGCATAGGTTTTTCATTTCGAATGTTATAAACCAATATTAAATTATTTTTACATATTGTTTAAATGGGTTTTCTTAGCAGTTTCTTAGGACAACGTGTCTGGGTTGAAGAATATGGCCACTTCATGGCAGCAAAGAGTTAGGGTTTTCTGGACTTCATTTTTCTTGCCATCTAATGATCATCTGGAGTTTTGGTGTAGTAGCCTCTGTTTTATTTAAGGCTTTAAAATGCTTGGCTTGTTTCTTCCATAAAAAAATGAGGGAAACATTTGTCTGAACCTTGAAGACATTTATTTATAGGCAAGATGGTAAATTAAAGAATAAACTATATTGGATAATCAATATAATATACCCTTCTCCTGTTATTTATGACAACTCTTGTCTGAATTTTGATCATACCAAGTTCTATCAAAATCTCAATTACTGTAATTGATTTTTCCCTTTACATTTAACATCCATCCAAAATTGCTTAGGAAATATTGCCAAGTATCCCTTTTCCATCTTTAGCATACATACTGAAAATATTCATTTGGTTTTCTATAGATTGCCACCAGTTATTATATTCTTCTATACTAAAATCTACTTTTTTAATGCACTTACTCACCATTAACCTTTATGATTTGGGACCAGGTTATCTGAGGGACTGTCTCTTGCCAGTCACATCTAACTGACCCATCAGAGTGGGGAGGCAGGGAATGTTGTGGGTCCCATCCCCGAGGGAGATATACCTGGTGGGACCCAGAAGAAGGGCCTTCTCTATGTTGGCTCCCTTTCTCTGGAACATCATTCCCACAGAGATTAGAATGGCCCCCACTCTAATACTCTTCTGGAAGGTACTGAAGACCTGGATCTGCCAGCGGGCCTGGGGAATGGTATTAAATGGCTCGTGTGATCTGATGTCACTGAGGTGAGGAGGTGGGAGGTGGGGCGTGATTTTGTTATATTGTACTATATTAATTTATTTGATTCTTTTTGTTAGTTTTTATTGTTTTAAATGTGGTCTTATATTCTGTAAGCCACTTTGAGTTGCCATGGGCGAATAGGCAGCAATATAAATTCAATAAATAATAATTATTATTATTATTATCTATTCAGTTTTGCATCTGTACCATTTGTTGGTTACTTCAGTTCCCAGGGGTGATGTACAGTCTACAGTACATCTGCCTCCCACTATGCCTCTCCTGTTCAGCCATTTGCCTTGATCTTAATGCCTACACAATCTTGATATTGGTGGCCATGTATTGAACATGCAGCTGGTTTTGTGGCTGTGCACTTTAGACAAATCTTTTAGATGCTGATGATTCAAATTCAAATTCATTATTTATCTTTAGTTTTCCCTTAGTGTTGCAGCCAAGTATTGAAATGGTTGACCAAGCTCTTCTCGTTGTCTTAGAACATCGGATACCTTGCTTGCTGGGGTTATAAATGAAGCATCTTCATCAACCACTGATCTTGCACAGTGTAACACACCAGTACAGATTCCCATATTCCCTGTTCTGTTGGAACTGGATATGGACAATCCTGTCTCTCAGTAACTAAATGCTAGATGGATCGCGAATCTAGTCCACTATAATATTTCCACGATTTGATAGTTTAAAAGAGCTATTTAGAAAGCATATTACAGCAGCTATTAAATTTCGCTATGAGATTGCTAGTAAATCTTATTTTACTCCCAAGCCATTCTTGAAGAATAGCAGCATCCTGAACTTCATTTTAGAGATAATTCCATTTTCCAGTATTTGCCAGCTGGTTTCACGGTCATAGCTTTCCACGTTGATGAAGTTAGATCTTAACTCAAGGGTATATCATACTCAATTACCTGTAAGTGTTCTTATCGTTATCCATCCATCCTCCTGGTACGTAGGAATCACAATAAGGAACAAATGCTAGCTTCTCCGTAACTCCTTCAGTTGGCCACTTATGAAGCCATATAGACATCTGTCCACCCCAGATTAGATGGATGGTGTGCCACCTGTGCTCAGGATCATTGTCATGGTACTCTGAGCTGAATGGTTTATGGTTTATGGTTTATTTGATTTATATACCGCCCTTCTCCCCGAGGGGACTCAGGGCGGTGAACAGGCAGAGATAAAAAACATAAATACAAAATTTAAAACCGAATTAAAACCAAATTAAACAATTGCCCAACAATTCAACCCCATTTTTAAAAAAAATATATAAATCCCAGATCTAAAAATTTGGATTAAAAATGGAATGAAAAAAATGGAATGGTGGCAGCTGTATCTTTATAGAAGCACAAAAGGTGCTTCTACATCACCTTTTAATCTTCTTTTAACGACCCCATAATCTTCTTTTAACGACCTCATAATCTCTTGTGGGGGTGGAGTCTGAGCAACCAAATGGAGCTAGCAGAGTGTTTACTGGCCGGATGCCCTTCCTGTCACCAATGCAGAGTTTTGTTCAGCAGATACATTCTCATTGTGCCCGGAGAGAGAAATATCTTCCTCTACCTAGGATCGAACTCACAGCCTCGATTGTGAGGCAAAAGCTCCACCTCTAGGCCACCGCACCACTCCGTAAAGGTGCTTAATGTTCCTGCTAAAATGTTAGCTTTATTTTCATAGCTCAAGTGAGTAACTTATGTGCATGAATTTGTAGATGACCACTCGAAGAACCAGTTACAGTTCTTGTAATTAAACCAATTCATTTTACTTCTGGTATGCATGAGAAGGAAATTATTTCAAAGATCTGACATATATATGTGTCACACATTATAACATTAAAATGCAAAGGTATTTCAAAAATTGCTTTATCTGAAATTTTGTTGCAGTCATGGTTGGCTACAAATTGAGTTTTTGCTTGAAATATGAGGTTTAAGGAAAACTATATTTCACAGACTTGGCAGATCACTTAAAATTGCAATTCTTAATTATCTCTATCACATTCATTCAGGAAATGCTATGGTGTACCCATCCAAGATTTATCCTTTATTCCTGATAATCAGCGTACTTTTATAATGTTTTAAACTCTTGTTTAAAGTTTGAGATTTGATTGTTGTACTTATTTGAATTGGACAGTAGTACTGGAGAATAGTGCAAGCAGGAAACTATTACTAAGGCTCAGGAGTAATATTATGCATTATATGTACTGAGAGATCAGTAATTCAAAACGCTAATGTTTTATATAGGAAGAAATAAAATCAGTGTATAATTGGTATGTGTAGCTGAGAAACAATTGCTAATTTTGTTGAAATGGAACTCTAGTTTTCTCTTTAGCTGCAGCCATCATTGTGTTATCATCATTACCTCCATTAGAGTCCATAGTGGCAAGAACAATTGTTTCTGTAACACATTGTACCCAAAATAAAATTTTCAGTGAAACACATTTGCCAATAACATTTTGTTGTTCTTCTCATATAGCTATGGAAATTGATCCAGGAGATGGAGTGAATTACATATATCCTTTGTGTCTTTTGATCAAAATTAAATGCTAGACTGTTACTTTATAGCTGGGATAACGCAGTCTGTCTAAAAACCCAAAACATCAAGAGCAGCAATGACTTAAATAACCATTCATCAAATAAATGCCTGTTTAACCTAGAGAACTATCTTTATTGTAATTTTAATGTACACTGTTCCCCTAAAAAATCCAACACCAAAATGAACACAAATAAACCAGTGGTGGGATTCAATTTTTTTAAATACCGGTTCTATGGGCGTGGTTTGATGGGTGTGGCGTGGCTTGGTGGGCGTGGTATGGCGTGGCTTGGTGGGCATGGCTTGGTAGGCATAGAAGGGGAAGCATACTGTAAAATCTCCATTCCCTCCCCACTCCAGGGGAAGGTTACTGCAAAATCCCCATTTCCTCCCAATCAGCTGAGACTCGGGAGGCAGAGAATAGATGGGGGCAGGGCCAGTCAGAGGTGGTATTTACCAGTTCTCTGAACTAGTCAAAATTTCCACTACCAGTTCTCCAGAACTGGTCAGAACCTGCTGAATACCAACTCTGAAATGAACAGTAAAAACAATACAATGAAACTTGGGGAAAGGTGGGTCTCTTGTAGCAATGTAACTAAAAGCCTCTTCACATTTCTCCTGAGTTCTGTTTGCACCTTCCCAAGGTAGGTACACCTCCTATTTTAGGAAACCCTCTCCTAGAATAAAACAGTGAGAACCAATATCTCTACCGTGATAAGATTTGTTAACTTGTGAAGGAAAACGTTGTTCCTAATCCTAAAGGATAGACAAGTGAGTTTAGGAGACATTTGTTATCCTCACTTTGGCTCAAGCAGAGCCATTCACTCTAAAAGAAACAAAACAACTTCCAGAAGTACATTGTATAGTGAAATTAATCTACAATAAAGGACATAGGAATTATGGTGCTCACATTTATTTACCTGTATTGAAAAAAAAATCTTGTGTTTCGAACAATGCTTATTCTCTAACAGATGCAGCTTAATGCAGGATAAGTAAATAAAGCATTTTTTGTGACACCTTTCAACCAGGGTAGAGAATGCTGGCTTCAGTTGACCAATAGCCTGATCTGATCTAGTACTTCCTTGGTTTGTATTATCTAAGTCAAAGGTTTTTTTAAACAAATTGACTCTATTCTTTCTTTCTTTTTTTTAAGTGAACTTTTCCTCTGGACATCAGCATATGAATTAGAAGATGGAGTCAAAAGATGCAACTTTTTACATTATTAGTAGCTGAACTGTAGGCCATTCAGTCTGTCAGAGATCATATTTGGTCCCAATTATTTTTATAGTTTCTCTGTAGATCTTTTTCTCCCTGCTGCTTTAAGAAAGAAAGGGAGAAACCACAGCAGCAATAAAAGGTGTTTTTTTTAATTCTTTTTGTTTGTTATATTCCTTCTAATATAGCAGAGCCTCAGGGAAAATAATTCTGTATCAGCAAATAAATATTTAAGTCAAATTAAGTTAAGCCCACTTTTTACATATATAGCTATCACACTATTTCTTTTTGGGATAAGCAAAGTGCAGGAAAGAAGTAAGAAATATTAAGCCAAGGAACTTAGGGCATGAGTTAAGAAAAAGAGAAGGAAAGATAAATAAATTGAGTTCATACCAGTACTATTTGGTGTACCTCTTCATATCTTCCTATCCTTGCAAACCATTCTTGCAAGGGCATCTTGCTTTCTTTGTTACTTATTCCATATTAAAGTACCATGTTCACTGATAGCATTGCTTAAATAAATGCCATTGCTGAGTACATTCCCTGTCTATGCATTTAATAGCAAGAGGATAAATGTACTCTTTAGACATCTGACTATCAGTTCAGGGGTGGGTTCTACTTACCTTTACTACCGGTTCGCAACGGGGCCGCGCACTCTTCTGCGTATGTGCAGAAGTGTTCTGATGATGTTGGGGTCGGTGGGTGGAGCCTCCCGACGGTTTTACTACCGGTTCTATAGAACTGGTGCAAACCGGAGGCAACCCACCACTGCATCAGTTCAATAACCCATACAATCTTCAACAGAATTACTTTTCTCTATATGTGACAACAATTGTTTGCTTTCTAAACCAACATAATTAGCTGTTCCAATTCCAATATTATAGTTTCTGCTATGCTAAACATCCATTTAAGATCATGTATATGTTGAGAGGCAACATAAAAAGGATTTGCAGAAGGATTTGGTTCTCTTTCAACCTTCTCTGAAGATGAACCAACACAGCTTATAATACATGTTGATAAATTCTTGAAATTCAAATGCTATATTACAGAAGAGAATAAAAGACTTCAGTTTAATATGTTTATATAACTCAGAAATATTGGTAGCATTGCAAATGAACACCCTTGCACCATAGACAATTAAAATGAAGATACATGTCTCATTTCATACGACATGTCTTCCTCCTCCTTCTGTCCTCATTTTTTGCTTGTCTCATGTGTACTCTTTTGAATTGGCATTCTAGGTTTTATAATTCATTGTGCATTCATAATCCTTTGTTTTATAAAGTATTTTATAATCCCGGAAACTGTCATTCACTTGCTTTACCTGCTAATCTATTTTGACAGTATTCACATAAGTGGTGCTATTTTTGTTTTTTTTACATTTAAATAACTTTTTTTAAAGCTGTCTTACCTTTTGTTAGTTTTTCTTGGCCTCTCTCACAACATAAAATAAGTGACAATTCATCCAAATTTACTAATTTGTTCAAAAAATGGCAGGGAAAGAGTCAAAGCTTTCATTTAATGAGCATACGAGAAAGAAAAGGAAAACAGGCAGATTTATCCATCCTATATAAAAAGACATTTTTCATTTCATTCTTAACCTACTTCTATCACCCACCCATCATTTTTCCACTTGCAAATCATGATAGATAACAGATGTCTATGCCCAGCTGTAGTAGATGTACTGGTGCTACTCTACCTGAAATAGGTTATTTTAGCCACTGGGACATATACCCTAACAGCTTCTTGACTGGATTACAGTATTTTAGCAGTGAATCCACACTTTTTGAGGTTCTCTCTACTGAGTAGAAGCTGCAATTTGTGAAGGCTGAGATAAGAACCAGCAGTGTTTAGACCAGAAATGCAGTTAGGTAATATATATAACAAGAACAGTTTGGCTTCAGTGTCACCAAGCTCCATAAGACCATTAATTTTTGTTTATAATTGCTCATTACATTGTTTGCTCTTTCTTTTTAAATGAACCATGTTTCAATTGTAATGTATGCACATAGACATGTGTTTTATTTGAGCAATGTAAGCATGTTTTGTATTGCTCTTTTGTGTAGCATTCTGGAGTTATCCAATAGGAAAAGTAGCATAGAAATAAAAAACTACATAATCACAAACATAGTTGCAATTGCAATTCATTCAAAACCCCCACATCTATTGATGTCCTATCAGAAGTATGTTTTCAAGATCTTCTTAAATTGACCAGAATAAATCAGTCAATTCTCAATACATAAATATATATTAAAACAAGTCTTGGATCACAGCATACAATCTGGATCAAATGCATTTTAGATCTTTCATAAATGGGATCCTGCCTTTCATCACACTGAAATAGGATTTGTCAGTGTCTGTATGTACATTAAATATTAAAGTTGAAGACTGAGATAGTACAAAAAGCAGGAGAGCATTAGAATATACTCTCCGTGAAAGACATTAGCTTTTCTGAGAAAATCTTTCTCATTTTTACTATTGTTTTAACAGGCTTTTCACCTAAAATATTCAGACTGTATTCTTCGTTTCCCTCATGTATATGATTCTGTAAAGACTTCTATCCACAAGCATTACTCTAACACTAAGAATCTTTAACAGGATACACTGCAAGACTCAAAAATGAGATAACTCTTCCTGCCAACTTCAGAATAATTAGAAACTCAACATTCTGCTAATTTCTTTCATTCACATGAGATTAGCTATGTTTGGAATATTCTCTACAGAAATGTGCAAAAAAGATGACAAAGGCAAATGCACCAGGACCTGATCACCTGTACAGAACTGGACAATTGGGTCTAGAAGATACTAGTTTAATGTTCCAAATTGTCACATAACTAGTTTATTTTTATTTATTGATATATTTATTTGATTTTTATACTTGCCCATTTGAACAAGTGATGCTAGGCGGCATCCATCATGAACCATAAAAACAATTTAAAATACTACAAAATTAAATATGTATGGCACCAAGTAAAACCGTTACTATGGATGCTAATACAGCCAGGAAACGGGACCCATTGACTATATCGCTATACTCAGTGTTAACTAAATAGCATTCAAAAAATGTCAGGGTATTCTCTGGCTCCTAAAGTAGCACTCAAACCAATCAAATTAAAGAAAATGTATAGCTTTCTAACTTAAAAATAAAAATGCCCCATATTTGTTAGATGATGGGCTATTGGAGGTGATTCTTGCAGGAGTTTGCACAATAGCCTGTCATTCCCTGCCAAGGCTTGCAAAATAAATCCAGTAAAACAGGGGTGTCAAACTTGCAGCCCACGGGCCAGATGCATCACGTGCTGGCCCCGCCCACTCCTAGTTTAGGGAGTGGAAGTCCCCATACGTCACATGACGCCACTGTGACACTGCGAGTTTGACACCCCTGCAATAAGACATTTCAAAATAAGAAACTCAGTAGAAGTTTCTTACTCCTAGACTGAAGTCAGTCTTGTATGTTTAACTAAGCTTTGCAAGAAAATGAAATGCTTCCATTACACTTTGTCAAAAGTCAGCAGCATATCATAGAACCTGCAAGCCAATAAGATGGAGAGAATAAAATCCTTGCTTGCTAAATCACAGGGTTTTGGATGAAAAAGAAGTCTAGCCAGAAAGCTATTGCCTTATGGAAAACCTGTTTTGTTTTGTTCTTATAAAAATCAAATTGTTTTCCTTTTTTATTCGGTAATGAAGCAATTTTGTATAATTCAAAAAAGTCAAACTATAAAAAGATACATAGCTCAAAGGCCTAGACATCTTTTTTAAAAAAGAAGTCTTCAAAATTATAAAAGTGGATTGGTCTTAAAACAAAATAATTTTGCTATAGATTTTTGCAGAAATGCAGCAAAAGAAAAAAAAATCCCTCAAAATGTAGGCATTATTTTTTAGTTTCATTCTGAAAAATTATATTTTGGACCATTCATAAATTCTAATTTCTTGCAGAGGATAAAAAAGAATAGAATCATAGTCATAAGGTAATTTTCTCCAAGTTGGTACCAAAAATGTGCTAGATTGCAACTCCTGTTTTGCCTTAGTCATCATGGGAATAGCAAAGCAAAGTAGGAGAGATTGTTTGCTTTTCCTTCCTGGAATAGATGGCTTAAATCTTCAAATTTGGATTTCAAGCGCTAGACTAGTACAATCTAGATTGCAAAAGTAAACATCTATAGATTGTTGATGTGTAAGATCTTACAATATGCTATATTCATATTTTCATAGAGATCAATTCATAACGGGTATAAAGTGGACAAAGTTATAACTTAGAAGGTGCTGTTATTTGATTGCTACAACAAAAATCCCAGATAGAATCATTTATTTTTATTTATTTACTTATTAAATTTATTTGCCACCCATTTCACCAAAAGGTGACTTTGGACAACTTGACAACAGTAAAAGTGGTAAATCCATAACAATAAGAATGCAAAGTTATAATTAAAAGAGTACAAAATTATAATTAAAAGAATACAAAATTATAATTAAAAGTTGGAAGAGGAGAGAACAAGATGCATGGGAGGAGGTGGGTTTTATTATTAGTCTATCAACCAACTCCAGCACAGTTCCCCCCACTTCGGACCCCAAGCCAACTGGTAGGGCTAGATCTTGCAGAACATCAACTCAGTGGGCAAGAAGTTCCAAAGGGCTGGGACCACAGCAGAGAAGGCTCTTCTCTTGGACCCCACCAGTTAGAATTCCTGATGGGATCCACAGCATACTTCCTCTGCCTAGTATGGCAGCATATCATGTAGGTATCAAGATTGTAAAGCACCCATGGCCAAGTTAATTATGAGCAAGCTCCTGTTCCATTTCCACATCTTCCATAGTTCTCAGCTACTCTCAACTACCTCCATTACATAAACTGAAGGCATCAATACAATAGTTATAATTAATTTGCTTGGTTAAGTATCTTGGTGAAACTTGAGTACATGTAAGTATGGATACCCAGTGTATTTGGAGTCACAGCATAGATTTGTTATCATTATACTTTAAAAGGTTTACTGTTTCTTGCAAATGAAATGCTGATGGAGAGTATGGTTTCAATGTACATAAATCCTTCATTACGATGTGGTTATGAGATAAGATTTTGCCCTGTGTGCTGTACTGATTTATTGAACCAAATAAGGTTGTATGCATACATTGCTTTTATTACTAAAAAATGTTGTCGGCTTTGTTTCACCGGACCTCTTCCCACTTGAACTAATGACATAGGAAGTAACACTGTAGTAAATAGCCCAAAGAAGGAGATTGGCAAATACTGAGTACACAGAGGGGAAGAAGAAATTTGAAGATCAAGAACAACTGGTGTGGATCAAACCAGAAAACCCATCTGGTTAAGCAATAGGTTTTCATCAAATGGTTAGGCATCAAATAATGCCTAAAACAGTTCTCCAGCAACTGCTATCAAGAGATATACAAATCTCACAGCAATGGTATTGACTGTTTCTTCTAAGATGTTTGCATTACTGTTTTATATTGTTTTCTTTCTTTTCTTCTTTCATTTTACAAGCAATTTTTCCTCAGTGTAACACCATTTGGATATTTGAGGGTTTGGCAAGAACTAATCCCTAACAATTCAGCAAAGATTTCATAGCAACATTGCTGGCATAAGTGTGTGTAATATAAATAGCCTTTTTAAAAAAAATATCTTTTTTTTTCTTTTAAAGATTGCAGTTGTGATAGTTGAGGCAAAGACAGACCGCTGGCAATGCTAGATCACTCTTCAAAAGGCTGGTTTTTCATTAGTGATTTGGGCTTCGCTGTTGGGAGTTATTATGTAATACTTCAGGATAACATTCAGAGATCTTGTTCTCTCTTGATACAGATCTGAAGAGAGGTATTTATGGATAATGTTTCAACTTTTAAATGATGTAAAGTTATATTGCATTTATTATTTACAGGAATGAAATCTGGGTTGGTGTTAAAGGCAAGGTTTTTTTTAATGGTAGAACTTACTAGTATTCCATATGTTCAAGGGAACAAGATCTCAGAAGATTTTAGGAAGGGTGGGGTTTTTTTGCCAAATATAGAGACTTTCTTTTAAATTGCTGCCAGCAAACTATTTATGTAAGATTGGAAATGTTGTGTGTGGAAGCTGCTATGGGCACAATAGTTTTTGGCCTATGTTAGGTCTATAAAAAGTGTATAATTTTCTTGCTTTGTAAAAAATGGCTGTTCTTTTTTTTTTAATCAGTATTCCTAATGTAATGCTGTTGGTTATATGTGGCTTCTTTGATCCATCACTATAGGCTTGGCTTGCCCAACATACTAAGCAAGAATGTGATTTATTTAATTTTGATATATGTTAAGCACATACCTAGTTTTATAAACCATACTTTTTGTTTTAATGTCTAGTGTAAAACCAGGGATTTTGCTTGAGTTTTTAGTAATGATTAAGAAAACTATGACTTAGTTTAATAGAAGAACCAAGACATATAAACATATATGATGCATACATAGATATATTCTGGCTACATATAACTCTCACAACAAATCATAGTGTAACTCAACAATAACATGCCTCTCCCTAGTTACACCACTTGATGAGAATATAAGACAGGTTGGAAGCCTCTGCCTTTATTTCAGATTACATCCTATTTAAATTGTCACTCCAATATTGAAAGTGCCATTAGTTGTAAAAAATGGTGAGTTGAAATAAATCAGTCTCCTCAGTTTTGCACATGTGAAACAGGAAGCAACTTTCATTGAAATGTGGAAGCCATAGTTTCTTAATTCCCACCATCTTTACTAGAAAAAGAGGAGAGCAGAAGAGCCTAAGAGGAGTCTATACTCTTCCATTATTACAAGCCAGGGTCTGTTAGAAAAATTACCACTCTGTAAATGTATACTATACTTATTTCAGTAATGCTACCATCTTCGGAATGACATCTGTGTAAACATTAAGAATATATAGATAAGTTATCATTCAACAGAGACAGAATAAACTGAATTAATTTCAGTAGTTTATGGATATATCAAAGCACTAAATTTTGGATGTTAACTTTATATCCAAGGGCTGATGCTAATATGATGATATGCATTTGTCTGGTTTAGTCAGATTCATTTCCTTGTCATTGAAGCCATGGTGTATAGGGATGTAAGTCCATGGGGGGGGGGGGG
>WNWU01000017.1:32957162-33013318 GCA_012654045.1 Ptyas mucosa
TGGCAGCTATGCTGGCTGGAGAATTCTGGGAGTCGAAGTCCACAAGTCTTAAAGCTGCCAAGTTTGGGAACCCCTGAGTTAAGGCAATTCTTTATTTGGAGCACATTGATTTGCTTAAAATTATCAAGAGAACATCAATTAATCTTTACACTCCAGAAGAAACATGTTGTAATCCTTAAGCATATTTAGCTCTTTCTCTTTCTTGTAATAATTAGGATTAGGCAAAATATCCCGAAAACATTTTAACATTCACCTTTCCTCAGGCTTGTTCACTTCCACGTGCTTCAAATTTATTCAGCATTATTGCTCAATCTCATCTCTACTCAGTATTTTTTTTTTCCTGATTTGAACTTCTTTTTTCTGGAATGATCTTTCCATTGCCATGTTATCAACAAAATATTGAGACATATCTGAAGATAAATGAAGCCCATTTAGAGTAAGGGCAGTACTTCCAAGACAACAGTGAAAGTAACTAATATTTGCAAAGGTTCATCACATCATTTTTTTTTAAAAAAGAGGATTTAATTTTTGATATTCCATATTTGAATAATTGAATTGTAATTGTAATTGAAATCCAGTGATATATCTGAAAGTATGAGAAATTAAATCTACTTTTTTTAACGGCTGTAAATTTCACAATGAAAATCCCACTGGATTTTCTTGCCAAACAAATTTATTCAATATCTTGTAAATATGTTTAAAATGATATGATAGCAAATACAGGAATGACCTCTCAAAATATAAATCAACTTGCATCAATGTATTAAACTTAATCACATTTATCTTATACCAAATATTAAAGGGAATTCGAAACCATCTGTGTAGATATTCTTTCAGCTGTGCCAAAAACAGAGTAAATTTAATCTTACCAGTTGAGAAGAGTTTCTGGAAATGCTTATGCCAAGAGAAATTAACAATTTATTGTATATCTCGAACCCTCAGTACAATTGTCACCATGACCAGGTGGCCTTAAGTCTGCTTTGCTTCAGGAGTAGCAGGACAGGATCCCAACATATGTTAATATGATAAGATTGGGAGTAGTTTATTACTGTAACTTTCTGATGAATTTATTCTGTTGTATGTTAAACATTTTGCCCAATTATTATTAACCCCAACTATATTTGGAAACTGTAAAAAGAAAGATTCAGGCTTTGGCTTTAATCTTAAAATTATCGCATCCAACCACACTGATTTGAAGAAAAACAATTTGTAAGTAAGATTACAATTTGGCGAGGTGGGAGATCAGCCATAATATTGCCTCCTTGCTGCAAAAAGAGGTAGAGCTGGAATACCTAACCATCTGGAAATCATTATGACAATAGATATTTAATTAATGGCACTAGCCTTGGAGATGACAACAAAAACATTGGGCTTTATCAACAAGTAGGTAAGGATGTAGAAAATCTTTCATCGGTGCCTGAGATTTATAATTGATGCCCCCACCATTTTTTAAATATTTTGTGGGGGGAGGGTTTCTGATGGTTTCATTATATCGAAGAAACACTGCCAATTAAGCTAGAGAGTATTTATGTACAAAATTGTGGTGCGGATGCTGGCTAAGAAATCCCCTTTACTTTGTGAAAATGATTATTACTGGATAGGTAAAACACCAAGTCAAAATAACCTCTGGGAAAGGTCTGTAGTAATTGCTATGGTACAGATATAATAATAATACAACTATATAAACAAGGTAAATGACCTAGCTTAATGATCTATGTTTTATGTTCTTTAGAATTCAAGTCATATCTTCCTATCTAAAGTAAGACTGAACATTTCTCAAGGATTCTGTTTCACAGCAGATTCACAACCTCTATCCCACATTGTTCAAAAGGCTTGATTGTCTAGAGACAGTTTTCAGGGACTATAACGAGCTGTGTAGGAAAAAAGGAAATGCCAAATCTTCCTTTTATATTTCTTTAAGCTATCTCAGTATTAAAACTCATATTTACCAGTTTCGTAAAAACAAAAAACTTGTAATGAAGTTTTTTCTGCAAGCTCCATCTTAAGAGAACAAATGTATTTCATACATTATGAATATTTATGAGCAACGCTTGCTTGTTTTATGCATGGGGAAGAGTAGCTATTTGTAGAAGCTTTTGTTAAAAACAAAAGAAAGCCAAATGCTGTTGGATGAAATTAACCTGTAAAATCTGCTTGTATTATTTCTGTTTGAAATAGAACTTGAATGAGTTCAAGGAGGAAAACAAAGGAAAGTTGTACTTATCCAAGTGATTCCCTACTATGGTCTTGAAAACAAAAAATTTATTTATTCTTATTTATTCAATAAATAATTTATTGAATAAATTAATTTATTGAATAAATTTATTCAATTTATTCTTATTTATTTGAATGCTTCTAGGGCACAATCCAGCCAGTTTTCTTGATTTTAAGAGAACGTTAAGAATATAGTTAAGCCTCTTGGATTGGAAATCATTGGTCTTTGAGTTGTACCTTTGGCATTCTATTTTAAGGGAATAATGTAAGTAAGAATAATTGAAAGCAAATGCTGCATATACAAAGTGGACCAAATCAAAAAACACATCTACAACCCTTAAAACCCCACCATCTGGCATATTCAAAATTATCTGATGAGGAGGACACAATTAGAGTAGAAGCGTAAGATATATGTTTAGTATGGGAGATGGAACAAGGATTATTTAACCAAGGAGAAGTGCAAAAATTCACTGAAATGTGTAAGCATAATGTCAGGCTCACTGATATTGCACAGAATACTAAAAAAAAGAAGCAAAAGGAAGAAGAAGATAATTAAGGAAGGAATAAGTTCACTATTTAGGAAAGATGGTGAAATCTTAACTGCTGAAAGAAAGTGGTACTACTTAATCCTTATTTTTGACTTAATTTTATCCCAAAAAGATTATTTTGTTCAACCTTGGAGAACCTAAAATGACCTAAAGAAAGATTTTCAGTCAAGTTAAGTAAGGAGATAATGAGATGAAACTTAATTTCATTAAAGTAAATTCAGGTCTCATTTATATAAGCATTGCTATAAAAAGTTTGCAGATGTTATCTTAGAACCGCTGCCTATAAACTTTAAGAAATCTTGGAGAATACATCTAAAAGGTTCATTAATGTTTTGATCCTCAGAAAGGGGATCAAAATGAATCCAGGAAAATCCTTACCAGTGAACAGTACTGGGTGAAATTATAGAATTCAGGAATCTGTGGATGATGGACATATTTTGAAACATATTGCAATATACCGGTAGGTCTTTTCCCCAAATAGATAATTTCTATTTATATATAATTTATATATAATTTATATATAATTTCCTGATTTCCCTCCAAGACAATGGGTGGCAAAGTTAACGTAACAAAGTAACGTATTATAGAAGTATAATATGCAAGTCAAAGGAAACCATAACTGCACTTTAATCTACCTTGGGCTACAAGAGCAATTTGGTTGATCATTTATCAAGTCTCGAACATTTATCATAATTTTGTATGCACACGAGGAACTAAAACTTTCAGATTTGTGAAAAAAGTGTGTAAACTAGGAAAACAGGACACAGATATACCAGTTGATATACAAGGAAACTATTAAAATTGTACAAAGTGCTACTTGAACTTTGTATGCACATATGGAAAACACAGCAAAATACCATTTTATATTGCAAAACAACAAATAAACAATCCCGTTAAGTGTAACTTTTTGGTAATTTGAGCTATCATTATTTCATATAGTGGTAAGGTAATGTTTAAAATTTACAACCCAGACTTCAATAATATATGAATGTACATCCAGGTGTACAAGCTGGATTCTACCAGTCCCGTACTTTTTCAGATGTGTTGAAACAGGCTGAAAACAATATATTTTGCTCAACATAGTATGATTTATTTATTTTAAAAAAAAAAAATTCTGAAGCTTTTTTTTTTGCCACTGTTCAGACATTATTATTTTATTTTGTTTTGTTGGTCTGATAGAGTTAATATTTTACATAGGTTTGCTCTTACATTTCAGGTATCAAACAGCCCCCACATCAGTTTAGCACCTGTTATATGCCACTATTGCACCCTTGGCTTATTTAAGTGTTGACAGTGGGAATATACCGGCTGCTGTAGTACAGTAGAGTGATTAAATTTTCAGGTCTCTCAGGGAGACTTATCCAGATGTCAAGCAACGCTGTGGATTGTGTGTACATCAACTAAACTACAGCAAGGAGACTGCTATGTTGCATTAAGCAGACTAATTGACAATGCCTGATAGAATTTGTTGGAATTAATAGCCTGCATAGGTATTGCATCTGTAATATGTGATTTTTTTTCTTATAATTTGAATATCTTTTGAAACAGAATACCTAAATGTACAGTTTTAAAACTGTTCTTTAAATCAATCAAGAAGATCTCAGACACCTTCTTGCTTGAATCCATTATTAGCAGTGTAATGACTTGATGGTCTTTCGTGAGGCATTGCGTATCTTACATTATTTTAAAGGTCAGCTATTGAACTTTATTGAAATCTGTCCTTACTAGGGTTGTGTTCCTTTTCTTTTTAGGTTAAGTGATAGCTTCTGAATGGTTGTAAGTTGCTCGAGGAAGGAGAATCTTTAACCAGTCCTGCTGGACTTGGGCTCCTTGCCATCTGCTCTCTTAGAACATCACAGTCAGATTTTATGTGACCATTGTTCTCATCGCTGATGTCTTTGCTGGTCTATATGCTGAGGAATCATTGAGCAGGGTGAATGCCTTCATTTTATAATCTTTATGGTTCATCACCACTGTTGAGCGGCCTTTATCTGCCGGCAAAATAATAATATCCTGATCTTGTTTTAAGGCTTTCAAGATGCGTTGCTCGGTTGGGCTGAGCACATTGTTTTGTTTATCTACAACCAGCATTGCTGATACTTTTTGTCTGATAGCATGTTTTTCTAGCTCTTCTGTCTCTGTGCTGTTGAATATGAATATTCTAATGCTGCTATCAGTTCCCTTAGTCTGGTGTTTCATGTGCTAACCCCCTCACCATGTTCAAGTATTCCTAATTCCTGCTGGCTTAAAATGTTTGTTTGATAACTTATGGACCATGTTCACACAGTTTTGGAGCATGGCTTTAATTTTTGAATTTTATCCTCCAACTGTTTCCTTTTTCTTGCCTGCCTTTCTTTTACAAAAGTCCTAATAACATTTTCCAGGTGGGTGACTAGCAGGGGTGAAGTTCAGCCGGTTCTATCTGGCTCTGGTGAACCAGTAGCAGCGGCTTTGGGACGCTCTGCCCACCCACGCTGACGTCTTGATGTCGCTTTTTTGCGACGATTTTAAGCCTCTGCACATGCACAGAAGGCTTTGCGCGTGCATGGATGATGGCATATGTGAGTGAAGCTAGCCCACACATGGCACACGCACATTTGCAAACCAATAGGGAAGGTAAGTGAATTTCAGCCCTGGTGACTAGTTCTTCTTTAAGTTGTGATAGACAATGCCCCTTAAGTATATTGATAACTACTTTACAGTTGCCCAAACTTAGATGGCAATCATTGATTAGGACATCTAAAATGCTGAATGCTTTTGCCGTACGTCTGCCCAGCTCTGGGTTGATTAGTGGTCAGTATCATGGGCTCTGTGGAAGGACTCTTTCCTGAATGCTTCAGTGTGGGAAGCATAGTCGTTCACAATTGGACGCCTCATGTGCTGTGTTTTCTTTAATGAATTTTAATGCCATGAGTCATGGCTTGTAGTACATAATCCTGAAATCTGAGATTTAAAAAAAACCTCCAACCTTTCTTTATTAGAGAGTTCATTAAGGTGGGGTTTCTTCAACATTGTGATTTTTCTTTCTTTCTCAGAATGTTTGTGTGATGGACTAAGGGTCTGTTTATGTCATAAGCACATAACAGAACTGTCTGTTGCTTGCTTGTTTTGAGATATACTCTTTCTCTCTCAGCCTTACCATAATGGTATGTGAGAAAGACCTTGAAAGAAAGGGGAAAGAGAGGCTGCCCAGGGAACAGTAAGATAAGAGAGAGCTTAGCCTGCAGTTGCATAATCAGTGACAAAAGAACCTCAGAATGGACCTCCTTAGCTTCTTGGGTTATAAAGGAGAAGAGAGACTTTGTACTTTCAGACCTGTAAAATTGTGTAAGTATAGCTTGACGATATAAAGTTAGAAGCAGCACATCTTGTCATATTCTTGTCTGGTCTATACTTAGCACAATCCCTTACAAGTTGATTAATGGAGAACCAATGTGGTGCAATACTATACTTGGAGCAGGGAGACCCAGGTACAAGTCCATCCTCAGCCTTGGAAGCTTATCAGATGATTTAATTCAGACTCTATCTCAACCCAATTTATCTCAAGGTTTATTGTTGTGGGGAAATTAGTAGAAAGGAACACTTCTGTCACAATAAAAAAAGAAATCCAGGCAGTTCAAATGAATATAACTTATTGCATGCTAATGTTCTCTACAAGAATCTGAACTACTAACAAACAAAGCAAATTAACAGTAGACAAGATTTAATGGAATTCAAAATGGGCTGGACGTAGATTTCTTGTAGACATGAAGAGACTTGAGACTGATGATGCGTTTGACTCCTCCCTTGGGCTCAGCCTGAACATCTCCTATAACTGCCTACGCTTGCTTGAATCAATGAAAGGTATAAATCTAATAAATAACCACTCAAAGTTGGTTCTCTTTGCGGCATCCTAATTACGTGTTCAATTTCACTTCATCTGCATTTTAAATTATGTGGTTTTGGCTCATCTTTGGTATGTGTTTTATATTTAATGAATTATGTAGTTATGTAGAGAGGGGAAAAAGTGACGTAAACAAAGAAAAGCAGACCAATTCAGAAAAAAAGGAGCCTAGTAAAGTTATTTCACCTCTGTTTTATCAGTACTAATTAGCTAATTATTGGCAACATGAGAGGCAGCATCTCTTCTTACCCTTTTTGGAGTACACATGTACGTTGTAAAGTTTCCAAATTGTCACATAACTCAAGGCAGCATACAGAAAAGCTGAAAGTGCAATAAAATAATAACAAAGAGCCACTATGGAATACAAAGTTTGAAAGTTATAGTGTTGTAGTAAATTCACAAAATCTTTAGCCCTGGGCTTCCTAGAAATGCTAAGTGTGAATGGCCTTCCTGAAGAGAATGGGTCAAGGCCATGTAGACCTTGGTGCCAAAGGGCAAGAGTGGGAAATGACTGGTACTGGTCTAAAAAGGCCCAAATATTTTAGGATTAGACCATCTGAAATATCTAGAATAGCCAGGTGTATTAATTTATAGAAGAGCAGCTATTTTGGAAGCTCTCCATATATGTGTAACATCGAAGAAAAAGACTGAGTTGAAGACTCTCAGACACAGCTTGGATGAACTAGAAGCTTAAAAAATAAATTATACACATTGGATTTGGCCACTGCAGTGCAAAGAAAATATGTATAGGTCTGTGCTTCAAAATTTAAGCTCCAGGCTTTTTCCTCCTATCTTTCTAAGTTAATGGATACTTGGCTAGTCGATTATAGGCTTTGAGGGGCAGCTGACAAATGTAATAGAACATTTCTCTCTAGCTTGGGAATTGCTGGTTACTGCTTCAACAGTCTCACCTTTTTCCAAAGGTAACAAACTACGTGGGGTGAGAGAGTAGGGAACTGAAGCTAAATGTTAGGCGGAAAGCAGAGTGAGGTGGCACAAAGGTTATCTACTCAGTCTACTCAGTCTTTCTCAGTAGGATGATGAAATGTATTGTATCTATTTCAGTTTCACATTTATCTCTAAATGTTCCTCTATACAGATAGTTAGCATATGAAAAGCTTATGTAAATGTATGCCCCATTTTCTCCCCTTTTATGTGGAGTATTTCCTAATTTTTATGACATGCAAATAGGCATCGTATGCCTGGTTTCAGTATAAACATTCTTGAATATTAAGGTCAGCCTCTGAGGCTCTGGTTCATGTAGATAATGAAAAAAGAGAAATAAGTATCTAAAGGAACATGTCTTGATTAGTCCGGCATTTTAATTCTTTTTAAGTACTTGTGAATGCAAATTGACATTATTTCTCTGCTATGCTGAAATCCTGCTTTGAGATTAATATCACTTTATGGCTTTATGATTGCACTGTAAAAGAGCCAGTTTAGTAGTTAAGGCACCAGACTAGAAACTGGGAGATGAGTTCTAGTCTTGTCATAGGCACAAAGCCAGCTAGTTGATCCTGGATCAGTCACTCTCTCTCAGCCCATAAAGATAACAATAGCAAGCTACTGCTAAAAAACCTTAGCCAGAAAATTGCAGGGGCGTGTCCAGGCAATTGTCAGAATACAGCATTGACTTGAAAACGCCAATATATAAGAGATACAGGTAATCCTCAAGATAGGACAGATCATTTAATGACCATTCAAAATTACAACACACTTCCCCAAAGCCATGTACGACCATGATTCGAAGATAAGAATTTTACAAAAGTTATCCAGTCATTCGGACTTACAAATGACCGTGTGGCTTCTTAATTTTGCAGATATGCTGAAGCACACCCACCTATCTCTTCCCCACCCACCCCATCCTTGCCCTGCCAGGTCCTCAAAAGTACTGGACCTACTTTCCCCCCCATTCCACCTCTCACAATCCTTGCTTACCTTCCAGAGATCTGTAGAACTGTGAGCCATTGTTACTGGGCCATGTGAAGCAGCCATTTGCAAACTGACCTCGGCAAAGCAGCATTTCCCCCTTCCCTCTCTTTAACTCAGAACAGGATAGTTAGTTACAGTTTGTGTTTTACAGTTTCTATGTTTCCTGGTTTAAAAAAAAAGTTTTAAAAGGAAGGGGAGAAACAAGAGTGGTACAGTGAAATGGAGAACAGACAATGAAGGGGTCTGTTGTGAACCGCCAGCAGGCAGCAGAGCTGGCAGCAGAGTCGGACAGTGAGAAGGTTGGGGAGGAATATGGGCCAGTCCTGGGGCCTGGGGAAAGTTTGGATGAGGGCTCTGCGCCAGAGGCAGAGTGGGAGCTAGACAGCAGTGAGGCAGAGGAACAGCTGGAGCCTGTTCCCAGTGTGCACATGCGCAGAGCTGCCAGAAGACAAGAACAACTCAGAAAGCAGAGTCGATTTGAGATTAAAGCCACACCTTGGAGGTAATTGGCTCCTCCCATAGGAAACAAAAGAGGAGTGAACAGTGAGTGGGCTTTTACAGGAAACAATTTGTTCATTACGTAACTGTGAGAGACTCTGTGCCAAGTTTTGCCTTGTACTGCATTTGCAAATACCTGGCAGCCTTCCAAGCGAGATAAGGTCTGTGTTTATAAATATTCCTTTGAAAAACTGTTTCGGAAGGCCATGCTGACTGTGAATGAAAGGAATTCACAGTGGTGTAAATAAAAGAGGTTTTGCCAGGACCAAGACTCTGCTTCCTGCTTTTTAAGGGAGCCTAGGTCAGAACAGGTTCAGTGTTAAAAGAGTGATGCAGAGGGAACTGCTTTGACTTGTTTGAAACCTGACCTGGAAGGCAAAACTGCTCTTCCCCCTTCCTCTGCATCACTCTTTTAACACTGTTAGGAAATGAGTATTATCTACCTTGTTGGGTTGGCAATATATAAACCATCAATATAGGTTTAAGACTGCTGTATTGCATCATACTGTGTCCTGATTGGTTAGCTCTGTAGCCAATCTCCTTAAGAGGGAGCTAGAGACATGGTTTGTTTTTCTTTGCTGTTCTTGCTCGCTGATATCTCTGTATGCTACTGTTTGCAAATCCAGAAGAACTGTTTATTGTGAATGACTACGACAATTGGTAAGAAGAATGCAAATTTCTTAACACACTGAACCCTTCATTGTCTGTTCTTCATCTCACTGAATTACACTTCTGTTTTTCTCCCTTCCTTTTAAAACTCTTTTTCATGAGGAAATACAGAAACTGCAAAGCACAAACTGTGCTGTTTTGAGTTAAAGAGGCTATGCAAAAAGGCAAAAAGCAGCAGAAGTACTGCTTTGCCAAGGTCAGTTTGCAAATGGCTGCTCCATGTGGCCCAGTAAGAACAGCCCACAATATCGAGTTCTGCAGATCTCCGGAAGGTAAGCAAATGCTTAAAAATAAGTGAAAACATAAAATAGAAAAAGCAAAACACAAAACTAATATGTTGTTAAACTAAACAGTTATAATTCAATATATAATAATCTAATGCAAACATTTTGCAGGTGTTTGTGTGTGTGTGTGTTCCTTTCTAATATACTTATATAACGATCATGTTTTAATATCCAGAAAATATTTTCCAGAAAATATATTCTAGAAAAATTTATGGGGTTCTTTGAGTCCAAGAATATCTTTACAGAAAACACAATTACCAGTTAATGAGGGAGGATTTGGTTTTCCAGATCTGGAAGCAATATTATATCAAGTTTACCTATTGTCAAGTACTGTATTTTATAAGGAAGCCAAAATTGGTGTTCATTTTCCATCTAGGCACATAAAGTACATTTGTTTGGATGGACAGAATTAGGATTCAAATATAATAGTACTCTACTATCTCAAAACAATTATTTAAGTTAGAAAATTATGGAATGTAAGAACTATTAAAAATAGATTTATTCCTTTTTCCCATGCTAATTTGACTTTATGAGGAAATCCAGTATTAAACATTTAGGGAAAACGGTGGCATCAAAATTTTTTAATAAAAGTAGGGATGTTAACTTTAGACCAATTGAAAGATAATGAGGATGATTTTTTTAACATACAGTGTGCTGGACTGAGAGACAAACATCATCTATCCGACGTAACTCAATGGCAATATTTATAGCTACAACATTTGTTAACGTTGTTTGGGTGAGCAGAATTTTCAGCTTCTGCAATACCCAAGATACTACAAAAATTGGTTAAATCTTTTAAAACTAAAAAAAATTAATATTAGCTTTTTAAATAGATATTTGTTATCAATAAATCAGTTTGATATGCAAAAGTTAAGAGATGAGTGGAATAAAGAATTAGAGATATTTCTAGACAATAGAAGAGTGTATTAACTTCTATAGTAAAAGTGTCAATGGAATTTAAACTATAACTTATACAACAAAAAATAATATTTAGAATATATTGGATTTCATTACGCCTCTACAGGAAAGGATTGTCTAAGACAGAGGTATCAAACTCACAGCCCATGGGCCGGATGCATCACACGCTAGCCATATCCATGCCCGGTTTATTGAAGGAGAAAGAAGTTGTGATACGTCATGTGACGTCACAGTGACGACCCAAGTTTGACACCCGTGGTATAGAGGTAGTTGCAATTCACTTCTTAGAGCACAGGAAAGAGGGCAGTAGTTTGCAAAACATGACACGGTTGGAATATATACATATTCCTCCTGCATTGCAGATGTGAAAAATTATTTTTCAGTTTTGAGAGCTGGTCAGCAAGAGAACTGGAGAATTCCCCCAAATTAGCTAACTTGCTGATAAATGGGATGCTAAAGCACATACCAGGTTTCAAAATCTAGGACAACATTTCGTTGGAGATTTAAGAAGAAGGCTTAGTTTAGTTTAGTTTAGTTTAGTTTAGTTTAGTTTAGTTTAGTTTAATTAGATTTATATACCGCCCTACTCCCGAAGGACTCAGGGCGGTGAACAGGCACAAGATAAAATACATAAATACAAAAGTTAAAACATGATTAAAACCAAATTAAACAATTTAGCCCATCACAATTAAAAAAATCCCAATAATTTAAAACGAATTAAAATTTCACTTTAGAAAATTTAAAAGATCATTAAAAGAAAGAAAGAAAAGGGGAGAAAGTTAGGCCAGGCCAGCTTGCTGGAATAGGAGGGTCTTAACAGCACGGCGGAAAGTACGCAGATCCAGGATCCTCCATATCTCTGGGCGGAGCTCGTTCCAGATAGTAGGTGCCCCCACAGAGAAGGCCCTCCTCCTGGGGACTTCCAGTCGACATTGTTTGGCTGACAGCACCCGGAGGAGCCCCTCTTTATGAGAGCGTACCGGCCGGTGGGAGGCTGTTTGTGGTAGTAGGTGGTCCCGTAAATAGCCAGGTCCTAAGCCATGGAGCGCTCTAAAGGTGGTAACCAAGACCTTGAAGCGCACCCGGAAGACCACCGGGAGCCAATGCAGCTCGTGCAGGAGGGGTGTCACGTGCGGGCTTCCTTAAAACATATGCTTTTACAATGTCCTATACTTACTATGTTTTGGGAGAAAGTAGTGAACTATATAAATGTGACTGTGCATCCAAAACTAAATTTTTGGAGGATAATTTTCTTTTGAATTACATATCTAGCTCTTGGAACTTGACAACTGGACAAAGTAAATTGATTTTCCAGACCCTTATTATAGCTAAAAGATTGATATTGCAACATTTGTAAAGATAAAGGTATGACCCCATTTATTTGATGGGTTGTAGACTTGATTGAACTTGCTCCTCATGAGCAAATTGTCAATAGACATAGATTTTATATGGATAAATATAATAAATTATGGGATTCATTTATACGAAATGGTTAAAAACATTGCTAAATAGGAAGAGCTATTTTGTTAAAACATTTGCTGAAATTAAGCTATATTATGTCTTCTGTATTCTACAATTTATTAAGGAAATTATCTGCTCCCAAAGAATGAAATAGGGTTTGGCAAGACAATCTCCTGCAAAGTTCACGTTGACATTTGATAATTTCTACCTTGTTCTCAGGTATTTGTTGATCAGTTTCTATGGTCTCCGGATTTTTTTCCAGATGCCTATGTCAGACTGACTGATCCGTAACTCACTGGATCACCCCTTTCTCCTTTCATGATGATAGAGACAAGATAAGAATTGAGATAATTATTTCAGTGCCTTAGGATCCAATTTGCTTGGCTTCAAAACTATCCTTCATTTAACTCCTCACAATCTCTGGATGGAACTTTCAGGAACTTTCTCTCTAACAAGAGAGAAAACCAAACAGTATAGGAGTTAAAATAGCTCTTCTCTGCTTTGAGCAGCTGATCCTTCCCTTTTCTGTTTATTTTAAACATATCTGCAGAAGGCCTTTTTGCTGATCCTAGCATCCTTCATCAACTTTGGCAGATTCTGAGCTTTGACTTTTTTGACACCATCGTGACAGTTCCAAGTTAACTGCATGTATTCCTTTATGGTGGCCTGGCTGTTTATCATTATGCCACCAAATCATTCTGTCACCAAGGAGATTACAAAATAAAATACAATTGACACATTCACTCTAAAAGGAGAAAAATAATAAAATAAAACATTGGTGATAGGGAAAGGAAAATAAATAGCCAATTTAAAAACTTAATCTAGAGCTTTCATAACAATAGAGCTGCAAAGAACTAACTCCTCCACCCTCCCAAGAAAACAGTAACAATAAAAGCAAAAAATCTAATAAAAAGTGCTATCGTGAAGAGTAACAATCAAAGTTCCTTCTGGAAGTATTTAGCTTTCACTAATTTCTGGGAGGTCATTACGAGAAGATCAACCTGGCTTCTAGAGGGAAACTTCTCTAAAGTTTTGTTGCAATATTTGAATATTTGAATTTGAATATTTGAATATAGACTTTTCTAGAGTTAGCTCCCCATAACTCATGAAAATGTGATACAGCAGCATCTCCAAAGAGGATCCCTTCAGATGGTTGACACTGATTGGAATAGATGATCCTAGAAGTACCTTTGAATTGTATCTAGAAATGTATTGGTAATGCATACAGGGTCTACAAATTGGGTATAATATGATCATAATGTATACACATGAATTGCCCATGCATTTTGCACCAAGTATGGTTTCTGAGTGTAGAATGTTGTTTGTTTGTTTTTAAATCTCAATTTTTATCTATACACTGGCTTCGATGTTCCTCTACTATTTTTCTCACTGGAATTGTTTGGAATTATGTTGCTATTATTTTCCTTTTATAATAGCAACTCTAACACCAGTATTATAATTCCCACCTCTCCTTTTCCCCACAGTTTATTCTGTCATGGAATCCCATTAGATTTCTTTAAATAATTAAAACATTTTTTAAAGTTCAAGATATCACATATAGCTTTCATTTTCCTTAAAAACAAGGGTTCCAGCACTGCAAGGTCATTTCCCTAAATAATCATGCCACTTTCTTTTTCATAAACTAAGTCTTCCTCATTGGTTAGTATGATCAACTAACCTATAGTCAAGGGTAGCTGATCCTCATCTTTGCATTCTTCCATCCTCTAAAGGGAAAAATTATCAGAAAGACAAAGTGGGAATTATCTGGAAGGACCAATGTTTGGCAGTTTTAGTCTCCCAACAAATGTAGAGATCCCCCATCTCTTAATGACACTTTGAACAAGCTGCAAACTGCTTTTGGAGGGTTTGCTGTAATCTTCTTGGTTGGGCAATCAATAGTAGATCGGACAGTAGGTAGCATTGCTTTTAATTGTTCCTCCTTTTATGGTAGTGCAAGATGTTCTCTACAGTATTGCCAAGTTAGTTCACTTAAATTTCTGAGCAGGAGTGCAATTCTTTTCCTCTGTTGTTTATGTTCCTTTTGAGTAATGTGTTTTAGCCATCTTTATCTGTATCTCTGCAAAAAGTGATTTGTAGCAAATGCTAGACTGACCTTGAAGAAAACGGCAAAAAGCAATGCATCCATTTGTCAAATACTTAGTATCAGCTGATTGAAATCCAGAATATTGATTATGTCAATAACTGTATTCATAATAGTACGTCACAAAAGCAATGACTATATTCATCCACAACAGTTCACTGGGGAAATAATAGAATTTCTGAGTGCTAGTCAGATATATTTAGAAGAATTGTGTTCTCCCAAGAAATGTGAACCACAGCAAAATATATTTAGGCGAACAAGCTAAATAAATAAATAAATAAGAATCCCCCCCCCAAAACCCCACACTGTTTGCAGATAAATGTATAATGTTTTTATTCAGGTCTCTTTCATATGTCTATCACTGTGAAGACAAATTGCTCCAAGCTCCCTAAACACTGTGGCTAATGATGTAGGATATGATGTTGATAGACAACCACACAACTTGTTCTGTACAATGTGCTTTATTTTATGGGTTATTGCCTCTTAGGCAATTCAATATTATATTTCCATTTTCACCACTGTTTTTTTTCTTCCTTTTGGAGTCTATATTTCAGTGTGCATTTGAAAAAAAAATACCACTGCTTTTCAAAACTCCTTATCTGTATTTGAATTTAAGGGAATGTTATGTTAGCCCTAATAGTTTTAAAGATGGCAAAGCCCTTAATAAATGTTTATTGTTATTATTATTTGTTTATTTAGCTCTTCCGCTAATCATAATATAGCAGATTACAATTTTTTGAACAGAATTTGTTATTTGTGTACATATTTAAAATAAAAAATTAAGCATGATGGTATTCATGATAAATAATCATCAAATTACCAGAACAATAGCCATACACTTTACTCAGTATTATTACTAAATAAATAAATAAATAAATAGTAATAATACTGAGTAATATTCTTTTGGGGTCAACTTCATCTCTCCGACTTTTTGGAGGGAAAATAGGAGAAAAGGTTGCTGGGGGTTTATTTTAAATATGTACACAAAATAAAAATCTGTGATATATTATTTATATATTAATATATTATATATAATATATGGCTATATTATTATCCAAAATAACAAGAGTACCTTTTAACAAGGGTTTCAGCAATAAAAGAAACAAAAATATTTAATTTCCAATCAGACAGTAAAATATGTCAACCATACTTGTGATATTTGGAGGATTATGTCCGGGGAGCTCAAGAAGAAAATGTTGGCCCTTGATGGATTATTATTCACAAAATCTGCTTATAGAGGTTAGTTACAAGAGGTCATTTTTTTTGTCCTAAAAGGTAAATATTCCCTGGACAGAGGTGCTGCATAGAGTTGCTTTATACTGTAAATTAAAAAGAAGAAGAATTTAAGCTTTATACTTTCAAATTATATTGTAGTTAACTTTCCTAAAGTAGCAGCCTTCTGTATATATTTGTATCAACAAAGGTGGGAAATAAATTATCATTGCCCTTGTGGTTTGACAGCTTGCACGCTGCAATTTTTTTCTGATCTTAGCAACTTCTAAGGAGATGTTCATTATTTCTAAACAGAATGAATATGCATGCTATTTATTACCCAGTTTTTAAAAAACATTTGAAGTCAACCTACAGACTCCTGTATCCTGATAAGGAAAGTACTTAGCAGTATCCTTCTAGACGTGGGCATCTTCAGAAGTTCCCTGCTTTCATCAGAATGATGAATGTGGCCCACCCTAAATCCATCCCAATAGTATAGCACTGCTGTTGTCATTCTTTTCTCCCCTCCCCCGTACATGCTACTTCTCACCCAACCCCCACTGAAGAAATATCTGAAAGGAAAAAAATAGATGGGGAAATCATGGAAGCTTGCTGCATTGCATTGACTTTGCTTGAAGACAAAGGCCTTTTGAGAAGATTAACCTGCTAAAAATCAACATAACCTTAATAATTGGAAATAGGATTATTAAATGAATAAACATAAGACTGGCGTACTTAAATATAACTTGAGCAGTTCTGAATTCCTCTTGAACTGAAACCTCAACTAATAATTTCCCCTAGTAAACCAATTTTAGGTGACATTAAGCATGTTAACAATTTCTGATAGAAATATAAATGATGAGTTGTGTGTGCATGCACACTCCAAGTCAGCTAACAAATACAATATAATTTACTTTGAAACCCGTTTAAATAGTACTGTCCATCAAACTGAGACAATAACGACAACTGAGGGTGTTTTAAGCATTTCAAAATCTCTTAGAGCTACAAGTGGCTTTTTTTTTTCATCTTCTGCGGGAGAAGAAGGGATGGTCATTTGGCTTAAAAACTGACAACAATCTTAATACACTTTTCCTGTGCCTGCTGATTTCTGTTGAGAGAGGGAAAAGATCCAAATTCGAATAAGACTGATAAATGGAATGGCCATCCAGTAATAACATGGGGAGGAAAGGCAATAAGCCTGAAGACCATAATCTTCATTTTACTGTAATTACTGGCAAGATGTTCTGCCAGTTTTATTTTAAGCAACAGCCTTGACCTTGGTTAATTTTGTGCCAATAGAATCATGTGGAGCAAGATAATTTATTGCTCTAGTTTAAAACAGAAGTCATTTTTCTTCAGCATAGAAAAATGTATAAATCCTTCAAATTTTCTTGTTATTAACTGGTGATTTCATGTTAGAGGAACTTCAGATTAATATATAGAAAGAGCAGGAAAGGTTAGAGTGACCATATGTCCTATTTTAGGAAATGCAGCCATCTGTTTGAAGGACTGTCAAACCCTTATTTCAAGTTTTCATCATGGTTAAGAATGGAGTATTGCAGCTTTAAAGTGGCCATTATCATGCAGCTTTAAAGTGGCCATTATCAGTATCAGTAAGACTGAGCAATCTTACTGGTGAACATTGTCTTCTCGTTTTTTAATTTATATCCAACCTCTCCTTAGAGAACCCAAAGTGGCTCTCTACCATAACAGCAACCCTGAGCTCAGAGACAGAACAGTTTGCCAAAATTCATCCAGTGGATTCTGTGGTTGAGTGGGAAGTTGGGTCTCGCAGTCCAAAAGTGTCCCTCAATCACAACACTCTATTGCCTTCCCCATTAGAATGTGATATATAATGTATTTCTCTGTAAAGTATACTTCTAAAAAGGTAAAGATTTCTCCTGTTCAGATATGCCCCACTCTACAGAGTGGTGCTCATCTCCATTTCTTAGCTTAGGGAGCCAGTGTTTCACACCTACCCCCCTTCGCCAGGGCTTATTTTTGGGATGGGGCTTACTGTATATTAGTAAGTCCCTGTCCATGCTTAAAAATCAGGCTAGGGCTTATTTTTGAGGTAGGTCTTATTTTCAGGGAAACACGGGTATATGTGCACCTATATTTATGTGTAATATTTACACATTGGAAAGCAGGTTTTTTTAAAAAAAACTATAGTGATTTATTCTCATTTGTAGGGGGGACGCCCAGATGGCTCTACTAGCTGGTTTGTAAATAGGAAAGGATTTGAATCTATGAATTGCATTTTATTTCCTTATAAAGTTTATTTTTCCTTGTGCAAAGAAAATGGTAAAAGTCCCCAACTGTTCTGAGCCGATTGATGCATTTGAAATCTTAAGAGCAGGTGAGATGTCATAAGGGGCATCTTCCAATGGCACTTTTTTCCCCTCCCCTCGAAATAGTGCTACTGTCATCTTGAAAGTTGGTGAGGTTCTCATTTTCAGAAATTGTTGAGCAATGTCCCCTTTCCCTGCAAAAAGTAGAAAATGTCCATCTGTTTTTTTCTTCCTATAGCTGCAGAGTACGTCCATGTGTGCCCTGCTTTTTTAAGTGTTACACAGAAGAGTTAAAGTCACTATGTGAATGGCAGAGATAAGACCTGCCCTGTGGTGTTGCATAAAATTCAGAAAAAAGACTGCAGTATACAACAGTTGCACTTAATAGTTAAACTCCTGTTTGTACTAAGTGATTGGAACTGCTGTCTAGCCCCTTGTTAAAATTTTAGTGGTTTAAATATGATTTGTTTCTTTGCTTGCTTGTAATCTTCAGATGATGTACAATGTTAAAGCCAACAATTGATCAAACTGATTTATAGCTAACATTTTAATTCTTTGAGGAAGGGAAGAGTGTCAACGCCACAAACAGATGTATTCTCTAATTTCCTTGGTATCTGCTTTTCCTCTTTCTTTTTCCTGGAAACATTGGGCTATTTATAGTGCCTTTGATGGCCTTAAGCAGTTAGCTTCACATTACATATGATCAATATGTAATCAGTTTAATAATAATAATTACAGAAAGTAAATTGAAATCCATTTTATTTAATTAATGATTTCCATTACTTTGAGAAGTAAAATCAATGAGGCTGTTTTTACTCCATATAAAAATTTCAGTAGTGTTGTTCCTTGGCTCTGGAATCCAGGTTATAGTTGATTTTCCAAATATGGTCATTTACACTAAGCTATGTTGAATTTAATTATTTTTATTATGTGTTGAGAAAAGTGACTAGAATATCAAATGGTATATGAAATGCTAGTACCTTTAAGCCATATGGTTATTTTAAATCATCATTCTAGCCATTGCCTATCCACTGGAGGATGAGGGCCTCTTCTGCATGTTTCCAACCAACATGGTCCTGAGCTTTTCTTTGCCAATCGGACCCGCAATATTTGCTGATGTCCATCTTGTGTTAGGTCTCTTTCATGGATGCTTTTTATCTAGTGGGATCCATTCTATGACTGGGCCACCTGCCATCAGTTCTTCTTGCTATGTGACCAGCCCATTTCCATGTCAATTATTGTTTCAAATACTTGTTATTAAGGCAGGGTCATAAATTGCAATTACAGGTAAATTCTTATTTGAAACTTGCTGTATAGATTTCAAGCTAAGTGCAACAAATTAGTACCAAAATATTTTTGGTATCGTCATATAGATTTACAAATAGATTTACAAATTATCCATGAGACTTTTTCAAAAGTCTTATTGGAGTTGAGGTCAACATAGTCTATTAAAAAGTACACATGGATGGGTTGTTTGATCTAGGGGTCAAGGCACCAGGCTAGAAACCAGGAGACTGAATTCTAGTTCCTCCTTAGGCATGAAAGCTGGCTCAGTGACTTTGGACCAATTTTTTTCTCTCTCATCCCCAACTCATCTCACAGGTTGTTGTGGGGAAAATAGGAGAAGGAAGGAGTAAATAGGTATGGTTGCTTCCTTATTTATAAAAATAGTAAAAGAGATATTTTTTTAAAAAAATATTTAAAAAATCCCAGTTTCATATAATTTGATATATTCTTTCCCATGGATTCTTTAACAGATATCAATATTTTCACAGGTAGCAAATTGTGGGCTTCTCAAGCATGTCCATGTTGTAAGCATTAAGAGTTCAAATTCCACGTTTTATTTATTTGCTAATTCTGTCTGAGAATCGTAATGACAAATGTATTCATTCCTCAAAATGGCTCTTTCAGTTGTTAGTAAAATTAAATAATTTTTAATCTTGACATAGGTTGTGTTTACCATGGGGCCTCCAGAGACGGTGTTGCGTTACCTGGCTTAGGTGTTGAAACTCAACATTTTTAGTGATAATAGAATCATTTGTACACTGAAAAAGATAGAGAAGTGCTGATCTAGTATCTTGGCCTATTTAGCTGCTTTAGAGCAAGGAAATACAAGCTATGATGGCTCAGGTAGGCTGTTTCAAATGGTAGGTTAGAATCGTCTATGCATAAGTAAGGATTTCATGTCATACTTCATACTGGTGAAGAGACTCACTATAAATAAGTGTCTATAGAAACTCTATACAAATACACTTACAAACAGATAACAAGTGATAAGACTATTTCCTAACAGTTTATAGAAATATATGCAACTGCGTCCTGTATACCATTTTTTTACAGTGAAGCTGAAAATGGCCAGTATGATTTAAAACTACTGCTAGTCAGTTAAACAGGTGCAAGGAAGAGGCTTTGATGTAAACAACATACATGATTTTCTGCATTTTGATTATGTTTCTTTATAGAATGAGCCATGGTCATTTGTATTCATATAAAATGTTTTGACTTGATTCAGCTATAATATATTATTTTTTTTAGAAATGGGTTTCATTTACAGCAGTTTTATCAGCGTTATTTGGTTCCTACATTTTGCCGGCTAGATATAAAATATGTACTGTAATGCTGCTATCTTCCATTTCCTTGTAAACCGTGCATTTTAGAACTGCCAAACTTAAGTATTTATACTGCTTTCCTTGCTCATTTATTTAACTTTAAGACAGACCCTTGAAGTTTTAGCTAATAAATCTGGAAAATAGTAACTACTTTTGAAAAGTACAAATCTCTGTAATTTATTAATGTTATAATTTACCCAGACTTTTGGTTAATCCCAATAATAAAGTTGTTGACTCTAGCAAACATGTATCTGTCCTTTCCAAGGAATCAGATAGGGAATTACCTTGCTGTCAAAAATAAACTAATTGTTTAAATAGATTATTAATCTGCTATATTTTACTTTGGTCCAAGACAAACTTCCAATATTGTTTAGGATACATAAATTTACCGGTTATACTTGGTGAACTTTTTATATATGCGAAAAATAGGAACAGTAGATATTTGTAATGATAGCTTATAAATGAATAGTTTAAAATCCATTTGTTGATGCTTGCATTGATTATTGATTCAAGTATACACTATAAATTTCATGCTTGCTTTATTACAAAGAGTAATAAACAGGTAAAACTGAGGATTGGAGATATTTACACTGTGTATTACTGACCATTTTTTGAATTTGTTTTCTATTGCTTCCTGAAGTGTGCTATACAGGTAGTCCTTGACTTATATCTGCCCATTTAGTGACCATTCATAATTACAACAGCATTGAAAAAAGTGACTTGCAACTGGTCCTCACACAACCATCTTAGCAGCCTCATGGTTGTGTGATCAAAATTTGGGTGCTTGGCAACTAACTTATATTTATGACAGTTGCAGTGTCCCGGGGTCGGTCATATGATCACCAGTGGTGACTTCCGAGCTGGCAACCACGTAGCAATGCCTAACTAATCTGATGAGGACCCACATTGTTGGGGGCAAGATGCTGACTGTGTAAACTGAATCAAGGTTATCAGTCAACATCATTAATAATCATAATCAACATTATGATCTGGTGTGGACATCATTTGATCATCCTATTCTAGATTCTTTAAACTATTTTTTTCTCACCTAAGTCTATTTCCCCCCCATAAATGACATTTTTTAAATCCAATATGTATATGTGTGTGCGTTTATAGTTACCACATGGAAACAGGAAAGCTTCATCTTATTTATTTATTTTTTAAAAATAAAAACTAGAAACTCCTGTTCTGGGAAAATATAATAGTGCTGTATCTGTTTCTTCATTGACTTTCTAGTTTTATTAAAATGTAACCACATCTCATTGTTTGGTTTGGAAGGTAAATGATTTCTTTGTTAATTAAAACCTTCTCTGTATTATAATTTATGGGTGAATTGTATGTTGCACTCAGTGCGGTAAGGCAGTACAGAATTGGCAAAGCTATATATCCCAGCCCTAAAGCATCTCAACTGACACTCTCATTGAATGCTTTCTGGGAATAGGAAGGTCTTTAAAGATTAACCTAACATCAAATGCCTGTCTGCCAATATATATCTATAGATGTATATCAGGCTTGTAACCAGGTTTCATGGTACACTGAACCTGATAGTCAAAGGGACTAGACACAGAACTTCTTAAAGCTCTGAAGACCATGAAAAACATGTAAAAATTCTGAAATGCTTATGGCTGTTTTTCTTTCTTTCTTTAACAAAGCATCTTGTAATAGCTTTCTTTGTTTTCCCTTATATTTTCCCTTACAATCAGTTACAATTTGAACAGGATGTATGAGTTGCATATGCTGGCAAACCTCATCAGTGTGTGACATAAGATTTGTAAGAAAGTCTTAGAGTCAGCATAACATTCAGCCTCTTTCAACATTTGGTTTTAACTATAGTGAATGTTGAATATTCAGTTTCTAGCTATATGATGAAGAAAAAGGTAATTTGGCAGTTAAAGCTTTTTCATTTAAAATTTCACATTAACTAAATTTTCATCCAAAAGTCTTCTAGTAATTACTTTTCCCCCAATTGTTACAATGTGATATTTGAGGAGATCTTCATGGATAGGGACTTGTTTGTCTAGTGCAATTAAATAGATTGAATTAAACACTGCAAAATAATCATGTCATCTTGGATACACTGGAGATTGCCTTACAAGCTTCAAGAACTAGAAGATGGAAATATAATCAAAAGTCAAGCTGATATCACCAGCATCCATGCTAAATAAAGCCCATTAATTGCTCCAGCAATACATTCTTCTTCTCCCAAGCATTTTTATAATGTATATGTTTATGTATATGTTTATAGTTTTACAACTGGTTTTTTCTACTTTTAATTGTTTTATACACTTAATTAGAACATTATCTCTCAATAGTATAAGCTTCAGAGGTAGATATGTTCAGGTTATAAGAGTTTATTGACAGAATAATGGATTGAAAAGTTTGCATACTTCCACAAGTTTCCTATGAAGCAAATTGTATTTGTTTATAGACCTATTTCACAACCAACTTGTAGCATCTTCTTATAGCACCTAAATTAACATTTGATTCTCATAGGAACTTGTTAGGCAGAACTAACAGTTGAAAATCCTTACCTGACTGCCATTTAATATTTGCATATGTAAAAAGCTATATTTTATTAATTGCTCATAAGATTTGATTTTCACATTTTTGTACTGTAGAAAAAATGAATGTGTGGTTGTGTGTGTGTATATGTATTGCTGTCAGCTACTATTTAAGCAGACTCTTCTGTTTGCATTACATCAGTGTACTGTGAATGACTTAACACCAGTTTATCATGATGGAGTTTTTAAAAGAAATCATTTGTTTAAAATAGCACATCTAAAATGAAAGGTATTTTATTTCATAAGGTCTGTCATTTTTCAGCCTTCTGAATACTGGTAATAATTCACATTATTCATCTTTTGAAAGCCATAAGTCAAGACTTTGTTGCCATCATCTCACCCCCTATTACTTATCCAGTAAATCTTCCCTGCTATACTGTAAGTAACCAGAAGAGATGGTAATTAATCATTTTCAGAATATAATAGTAAAACCAACAAGTAATGAATAATTTCTTTGAAATATTTTAAGTAATAGCATCAGGTCCCCAGCTCAGCTTCACAAAGAAAGCATCCTCTTTAAAAATCATCACTACCATTCAGCCGTTGAACTGGAAATGATATTTTCTATCATGGGCACTTCCTTTTTCAGCATGTATCAAAAATGTATTACTTCGAGAAGTATCAAAAAGTACTTGCAATAGAATTAAATTATTTGAGAGTATTAAACTAAGGAATAGTTTGTTCACAACATTTAGGAGGAAATGCATGGAATTTTATCAAGTATTTCATGAAGAATTTTCAAGATGGAAGGAAATTGGCTTGTCTAATACGTACAAGAAAGTGTGGAATATAAAACCACTCACTGAGAGAGATTTCTGTAAGCTGTGAGGGTGTTATCTCTCCTGATGAAATTATTATTGTGTTAAATCGTTCAGAAGCTCAGAGACTTCTCTCGATGTATTGCGAATTATTTTTAGTCTTAGTGTCTATGTAGCAGAAGAGTAGCAAAAAGGTATGAAAGTTTTTTTTAACTGAGCTATTTCTCCACAAAGTTAGTATTTTCTTAGTCCAATATCAATTTATAAGGCTCCACTGAGGTGTTAACAAAGCCAATGAAGGTGAAATACATGTTCTTTTAACAACTTCAGTGCTCTCTGACCTTCTGTAGATGTTCTAAACCTCATTAGCCACTATTTTTTTTCTTCAGTTCAGGTGAGGCCTCTTTGATAAATATACAGTAATGTTACAGAGATAGCATCCCCATCAGTAAATCTTGGAAATGTAATTCTCCAGGGATGCCTGTATCTCAGGGTTCCTTCACTGTTGATCTAGTAACGTGTTAGAAGAGAGCTATCAATACCCACTTCTGTTGTCCCCACCAATGTATTTTCAGGAGAAGGGGTGGAGTATGAGCGGAGGTCAAAGAAATAAGATGGTTGGCTTACTTATGAAAGTAGCCACAAGAGTTTTTAGTTTAGGTTTATTCCATCATTAAACCAGGTTTGGTAAACTTTTGTAAAGTGCTAATACTTTTCACCAAATACAGACTCAGAGTATTTGGTACATTTATGAGTTGTAGTTCATTTCTACAAGTTTGTGAAAGACAATTCCAATAAGTGTTACAGGAGGATAAGGTCAAACCAGATAGAAATTGGGAGCCACAGAAAAGCCAGCGATTCTATATTGTGTTGCTGACTCCATTACAAGCAATTACTGCTTAATATTTGGACTTGCTTTTCATTTAACATAAACAAGAGGACTAACTAATAGGCATAATCATTAAGTGCTTTTAAAATTGCTTTACAGGCTGCCTACATGCAAATTCTTTGGGGATCAAATAGTTCTGAAATGACTGGAGGGCATACAATTACAATTTGACACAATTTATTTAATACAAAGATTTTGGGCAAAAATCACAATCCATTCCTTAAAATTTGTTCTGCGCATGAGGGAGAGGAGGGAGTAAGAAGAAGTTTCAGATTATGCAGTATTTGTTCATAAGAAATTTAATTTGAGGCAGAAAGAAAAAAAACTGCTTTTTTTTCATGCTGAGGTTGCTCTCCTTCTCTGGCTGGGAATTCTTGGTGTTAGTCCCAAAACATCTGGCATATAGCAGGAAGGAAAGAAGCGTCCACAGAATAACTGAACCCAGCCTATTTTGATTTATAACCCATTTTGTTCTTGTTCTGTTTAGAAAACTTCATTAAAGAGCAGCATTATATGTTAAAACATGGGATGGGATGTATTTTCCTCTTCTTCAGTAGCACTGTCCTCCAAATTAAGCATATTTAATAACTCAGGAGGTTATTCTCAGATGTGTCGGGGTATCTAAGCTCTGTGTACACTGACTTAAATTGAATCAAGGTTCTGAAAATTCAGGCATACTGCTAATATAAAAGATTAGCTAAAATTACATTTACATCTGCCTCTCATCTTTACGGGCTATATTATTTCTTTTATTTTAAGCCATTTTGCAGTGCTTGGTTGTTACGAAGCACGTTTGCAGTTAATATGCTTGTCATGGTGAAGTATGGAGCATGCCGCACTTTATCAATCTGCTTGTTAATAAAAAAAATGCTTTAGCAGTCTTCAGGATCTAAAAACGATATTGCATCTGTTTCAACGAGTCACATGCAAGCGTTCTTTCAGAAGGGCTTTAAACTTTCTACACCTTACAAAGATCATAACGGAGATGATGGTATCCCTCTCTGAATTTGTCTTTGGTGCTGCTGTGGGGGGGGGCAGTATTTTTACTGGCCATTTTATTATTCCATTAGTACATGATATAAAAAAGTTTCTAGAAGGGAATTAATACATCACAGTCATTGATCTGTGGGACCTCCATTGGAGAAAATGGAAGAAGAAGCTAATATTCATCCATGTATCCTTGCAACCCTCAAGGTTCATAGCTGAACTCAGCAGCAAATCACCAATCTCCCAACACATTTCATGTCTTGGCTTGACTGGGAAGAAGATTCACTAAGATGGGTTGGATAGATCAAATGTACTGCAGCCAAGAATTATATTATTTGCATAATGCTGGAAAAAGATGGAAAGATATCATGAACTTTTAAGTATATTTCTGAGGGTTTAAACTCAAAAGCTTCTTCCTCTTCCTCTTCTGAATCAATGAATGTCTGAAATAGTGCTTGGTGGTCTTAAACTCAGTTGTGATTATGGTTACCTACCATCTATCCCTACCCTGGAAATTGCTGGTTCTCATTTCATCAGCTTCAGCTTAGACCCATTGTGTCACCCCTGTTTTCTAAAAATACCCCAATTCTCCAGGGCAGGCTTTGAGACAAATGGAAAATTAGTGAAGATTATCACATCTACCATTCCGCTACTTAGATTAAAAACTCCCTCTGTATAGAAAGGGCCCCTCCATCTGTGGGAGGGAGACAATAGAGTTTGAAACCAGTCCAGAATTCATAATAGGTATTTAACTCCATTCTTTGATTTAAAAAGAGGCTGAAAAGCTTTGCATTTTGAATGGATTCATAATACAGTTTCTTATATAAATGTGTATTTCATGCGCCGTTCCAAAAAACAAATCCTGTGTTATTAAATTCAGCAGACTTCTCGTACTTAGTATATTGATGGAAAGTCATATAATTTAAACAGGTCACAATAAAGATTGCTGTTCCTGAAATAGAAGACCAGCTAAATTTTGTACATACATCAGAATCAGATTGCCGCATATCAGAGTGAACTGAGGAATTATATGCAGTAACTCCTGTATAGATAATTCTTAAAACAATACATGTAAAAGAGAAAAGTCTACTTCAAAACCTTTTTCCTTGCCATGTCCTTCCCCCACCCTCCACCCTCCACCCCCATCCCACTGACAGGACATAGAAAGCATTCAAACAAGCCAAGTCCAGCCTGCAGCCTAACTGATCTTGTCCTAGAGAAATGTGCTCCTTGTAGTTCAAGCCTGAAGATCTGATAATCCGTAGCGAGGTATCGGAAGGTTACACTATGCTCTCTGTTTGAATATCTGAGATCACCCACAGCTTTTGAATAATACATATTCAGCCACTTTTGTTAAATGTAACCATTCGTTACCAGAAAACACATGTGCTGTGGGTAGGTTTCATACTTGTCCAAGTGATGGAAGCCCACCACCAAATTCTCAACAGATGTGCCCCGGTGCATTCATCTTTCATTTTCCAACCAATCCATACAATGCTATAAAGCTTTATATTCCCCAATGCAAGTGGTCTAACATAACATTCTTTCCCAAATTTTCTATGCTCTGCTTTGGCATACTACTTCTAAGGCATGAAATAGTAAAATAAAAATAAATAAATGTTATTTTTGTTCTACTTAGAAAGCAAGGAAAATAGTTCATTGAGATTATGGTTTATCTAGCTATAATCCTTTGGTCACTTAATCTGGGAATAAACCCCATTGAACTCAAAGGTATTTTTGAGTACACATATGCAGGATTGAATTGCTAATTTGCATTGATATAGTTAGATTTGTTTATTCTGTCCCAATTCTTGCTTCAACTATAACTTTTGTTTGATTGTACATATTTCAGTAGAAGAACTGTCAACTCTATTTTTTTTGTTAGTGCAAAAAAAAGTACCTAAGAATATGAAACCAGATTTACTAAAATAAGAACTAAATGTGCCTCAAGATATACTTATATATTTCTTTGAAATATATTTAGTTAGTTTATTTGTATTGGAACATATATTCACTTTTGACAAACAGACTAGTAAATATTTAATTCTGGAAAAATTCTACTTTGAAAATCGCTGTTAAGGCTTTCTATTGGAAAATTTCAGTGAAAGCCAGGATCAGCAAGTTGTTATGTAGTGACTTTTTCCTGACTTCAAATTGAATTTGGTTTTCCCAGTTTGCAGTACTGGTGCTTTCTCCATCTTGAGCATATTCTAGTGCAGGGCTGTCAAACTCATGTCATCATGGCGACATCATATAATGTATCAGGAATTTTTTCCCCTTCGTAAACCGGGCGTGGGCATAGCCAGCGTGTGAAGGATTTTGTGAAATTTTGTAATAATATTTTGTAATGATAGAGCCATGGTGGTGCAGTGGTTAGAATGCAGTATTGCAGGCCTTCCATCCTTCCAAGGTCAGTAAAATGAGGACCCAGATTGTTGGGGGGAATATGCTGACTCTGTAAACCACTTAGAGAGGGCTGTAAAGTACTATGAAGTGGTATGTAAGTCTAACTGCTGTGACTATTGGTATTATATTAGAGTGTATTTATTAGTAAACTAGTAACTATTGATTAGTATAGTATATAAAATAGATTTTTCCCTTTATGTCTTATTCTTAATAAAGTATGTATGTACATACATATGTTTGTATATATGTAAAATTTCTAGAGAAGGTGGTAGGTTGCACATGTAAATCTATAGGCTTGTACTGACATACTGATTTATTAACGCAGTGCAAAAGTGAATTAATTGTTTATATTTCCACTGCTTCTAAGTAAGTATATTTATTAATAAAAATAAAACCTGTGTATAATAAAGACATGGATGGTAGCATATGTTCTACTCCTAGGAAATGTGTGTATATGTGTATGTGTATATCAGTGGTGGGCTGCTGCCAGCTCGGATCAGTGCAGGCGAACCAGTAGTTCCAATCAGTGGCTGGGCCCGCCCACCCACCCTGGCACTATCATGTCCTATATAATTGCCGGTTTTTCAATGCCACATGCATGCACTCACATTTTCGGTTCTAGGTGAACCGGTTGTTGCGGTATGTGACGCCCACCTCTGGTGTATATGTGTGTGTGTGTGTACTGAATTTATATGCCACCCATCTCACTCTGCAGAGCAACTCATAAAGTCCTTTATGTCTTGTTTTCAGATAGAGATTTGTTAAGCTAATGAAAGATCTGAGCAGGGCAAGGAAGCAGCTGTAACTATCAGTGGTTGACATGTTGGGCAGCAACCAATGCCCTAAAGACTAGATGGTTGGTTGATTGAATGGCCCTGAATGTTCCTGTTGAAACAAACAGTGAGGAAATTTGAGATAATTTCTCAGTGTAAATAGCAGCCTTGCATGGTTTTTTTTCCTGCCATGGCACCACCCAGTTATTAAGCTGGCAATATCCTGACCCAGTTATAGCAGCAGAAGAAAATGTGACCAAGCAAAATGTCATACAAGAGAGAGAACAAATACACTCTTAACAACGGTAATGGGATGGGATGGAGAGGGTCTGTGTCCATTAATATGTAGAATTTAGGCTTAACAAGAGGGACAGAGTTCACCAGGATTCCTTCAGATTAGAGAGGGAAAATTGATACACTATAAATAGGAGATCATTGTCTTCCTAAACAGCTACTACTTTTGAGGTTTTTCTCTGTGCCCCTCCCCCCCGTTCATATTAATTCATTCACCTTTGTTAGACTAAGCAGCTTGAAAAAAACTATTCTCCTTTTCCCAATCAAAACGATTGGCATTGTGTCCAGGGGTGAAATCTACTTACCTTCCCTACCGGTTCAGAAGTGCATGTGCCGCGTCACGTGCCGCTTGGCCCCTCTGCGCATCACAAACCCTTCTATGCATGTGCAGAGGGTAGAAAACAGGTTACTTCCTGGTTAAAACCAGGAAGTAACGACAATCGGGTGGGCGGAGCCTCATGCCGCCGCCGCTACCAGTTCTCCGAACCACCCGCTGCCATTGCTATTGGTTCGGCCGAACCGGTCCGAACCGGTAGCATTTCACCCCTGATTGTGTCCCATAATCATTATTTGATTTCAGTGGGAAACCTGCTTGGCTGACCAGAGCTGAGAGCACCACTTTTATTTAGTCCTGGAAAAAGTAAATAATTATTTTAGTTGTTTTTGCAGTTTTGTTATGTTTATTTGTAAAGATTTACATTTGCCCTTTCTCCTAAGAGCAGCTCATATGGAGATCTTATTTTATTATCTTAGTTTATTTTAGTCCCATAATAGCAACTCTGAAAGTTTGATTGGGCTGAGGGGCTGGCCAACCCAGATTCTAGTCCAGCACTTTCATCGCTACACTCTCACTTTCTTTTCTTCACTCTTCCATATGAATGGTGAGGAACATAAAAACGGAAAGAGTAAGCTATTCTTGTTTTGTGTGATCTGTTCTAATCCCCCCCCCCAAATTGTTGAATTTATCTCGATGTTTGGCAGCGGTTGTTGTTCTAACCTTTTTCTTATCGCATCCATTGCATTTCCCTAGATTTTCTCAGCCTGACTAACCTAGTCATATTTGTTCCCCTAGCCGTGTTGGTTTTTGATGTTTATTTAATTCTTCATCCTTTTCCAGCCAAAACACAAGGACTGTTCCGTTGAGCAAAAAAGCAAACACACAAGAGCCGTGATAGCCATCATTTTGCAGATAGATTCATTGCTCAGAGCAACTCGGATAAAAGCAGCGTTCGTTTCCACTGAGTAGTAAGCCCCGAATATTGACATCAATACACTTCCTGAGTCTTAAGGAGCATTCTTGATCTCTCCGATCCATCCAGCCTTCGCTGTCACATTAGCCAGTTTTATTTTTACACTCATTATTTTTCATTTTTGTCTTTGATCATCTGCTGTGCCCTCCCACAGGAAGAACTGAAGCTGAACTGCCTGTGAGCCACTTGCAATGCTTAATGAGTATCTGTTCAGAGTTTAGCAGGCATTTTTGTTCGTTTTATCGGCCAAGCTTGTCACTCATGTTTGTGGTTGCAAATAAAGTTTTTGCTCTCTAAGAACATGGCATTTAAAACAATTTTTAAAAAAATAATGATCTTCATCTCCCTTTTGCCCTCTTTTTCTTTTTTTAAATTAAGCTGTAAAAACTAACATTCTGTCAGTACAAACTGTTGTATGTTTACCTTGTCCATCAGCATTTCTAACCACCCATTCTGAGATGCCTCTCCTTCAATATCTGACATATACGTAAAAGCGTTGCATGTTTTATATGTATTTATTATGTATAATATATTTAATACGCCATCCGATATTTTAAGCACTGAAAATTGTGATTGGTAATGGTAAAGTTTTCCCCTATTCAGTTGTGCCCGACTCCATTTCTTAGCTGAGAGAGCCAGCATTGTCAGAATACAATTTCTATGGTCATGTGTCCAGCATAACTATATACCAAGGCACATGAAATGCTGTCACTTCTCACTGAACTGGTACCTATTTATCTACTCACATTTGCACTGAGCTTGTTGATCAGAAAGGTCGGCAGTTTGGCAGTTCGAATCCCTAGTACAGGTCTCCTGCGTGAGCAGGGGGTTGGACTAGATGACCTCCAAGGTCCCTTCCAACTCTGTTACTGTTGCTAGGTGGGCAGGAGCTGAGGAAGTAATAGGAGTTCAATGTCAACATCCAGCTTGAATATCCAAATAAAAGTTCAGGATCATGTCTTTTCTGTTTATCGAATACATAGCATGGTAATGATGAGGTAAAACTAATTCTGAATTTCTCAGGCAACAGTTCACAGTATTAAATAATGAAGCTCCCAGTCCAACCACCAGGCATCCACATATACCATGTAAACAAGTTCTCTTTGTTATGGGAACCATCTGCTTTCTTCTTCTCACCTGTTGATACGTCCTTGAAGAGTTTCCAGACTCTCACAAGTTTCAGTGGACCTGTAGAAGTTTTGTTTCCCCAACTAACCCATTCATAATCAACACCCCCCCCCCCACCCACCCTTTACTCTAATCACAAATTGAAACGAAGAGGCACATAGCTGCCAATGTTTCACACTTGGCACTCATCCTGTCATGCGGTATTCAGGTCTCAAACCCAAGCTATCACCAAGGAGAGATTCAACCTAGAAATAAGGAGAAATTTTCTGACAGTGAAAACAATCAACCAATGGAACAGCTTGCCTTCAGAAGTTTTCGGAGTTTCATCACTGGAGGTTTTCAGGGGGAGATTGGACTGCCATTTGTTGGAAGTGGTGTAGGGTTGTAGTGGTGTAGAGCTTGGACTAGATGATCTACAAGATCCCTTCCAACTCTGTTAATCTAATCTAATCTAATCTAATCTAATCTAATCTAATCTAATCTGATCTTTCCAGCTGAGAAGCTCAGTGTCTTTAACCACTGAGCCATCATGCCCCTTAACTGCAATGATGCAAAGTTTCTTTTAATAAGTCAAATGTGTCTTTTGGACTGATTTTTATTCTCCCATCCCATCCAGCATTTTTGAGTCCATGACTAAGGGAGGACATATTGTTCCTTCTCAGTTCTATCTCAGGTTGCACTTTATATAAAACACCTTGGTGCCCTATTTTGAAATCAGGTTGTTTTTTTTTGCCTCAGTCTATTCCCACCAAACCCCATACCCTTCTTGTTCTACCTTCTAAAACAGATAACTACATTACACAGCTTGCCCTGTTGTTGTTTTAGCTATGTTAATTCAATCCACCAGCCACTTCCCTAGCCTACTCTATTTAGCAACTTCTGCATGGGGGCTCTCTTTCTTTTCAGCGCCTCCTGCTCTTCTGTGCTGACAATTCCTGCGCTTACCCTGAGAAGAATCTTTGAAAATATTAAGAAATAATAGTTATGGGAGAAGTGTTTGGTATTCAAGGGAGGGAGTTTTTTTGCCTAACAAAAAATACTTCTCTGGCATTGCTCCAAATATGGTGCTTTGAAGTGCTTGTTCATTTCTACTACTGCTGTTTTCTCTGTAGCCATTATTTAATTTTGTATTATTTCAATGTATACCTCAGAAGGCGTGTGTATACCTCAAGGTATGTAGCAGCCGAACACGAGCAATTAAAACCCAAGAAAGATAGCTTTGTTTATTTATTTTAAAGACTTTCTAAACTTCTTAGTCTTCAAATAATCCCTAAGCAGCGTAGAAAATAAAACAGGATAAAAAAAAAAGTATAATAAGTACAATTTAGGTCTTTAATCTACAGCGAGTCAAGAACACAGCTTGTGATGAAATACTAGAGTCATTTGTGCTGGGCTGGGCTTACATGGCATTGAACTCAAACCAAATAAACTATGTTATGCCTTCGGGCAACGTGCAAACCTGCCAGCCACTGCTTACTTCCAATACTAAAGTAGCTTAGAAAAAAGTTCCAAAGAGCCATTTCTTAAGTTCTGAAACTATCTTTTGAGACCAAGCCAACACAAAGAAAAAGAAAATTAATCAGTGGAACAACTTGCCTCCAGAAGTTGTGGATGCTCCAACACTGGAAGTTTTTAAGAAGATGTTGGATAACCCTTTGTCTGAAGTGGTGTAGGGTTTCCTGCCTAAACAGGGGATTTGACTAGAAGACCTCCAAGGTCCCTTCCAACTCTGTTATTCTATTCTATTCTAACTATGGCAGAAAAGAAAATGATGTCAATTCTTGCGATAACATCTGCCTAAGTTACATCCTCTGAACCCTGCCTTGTGATATATCTCTATAGTGATCTAACAAAGTGACAAAGAACCTTCATAATGTTACAAGCCAAAAGTCATATGAGGGTGGTAGGGCTTGCAATAAGGAAGGAAGTTTCATTCTGGGTACCAGACTGAATTTAAAGGGGGTAGATATAACGCTGCCCAGAAAGTTGGCTTTCAGGTGTGGGTGATACCCTGTTTTCATGTGCTTTCAAGGATCCTTTTATTAACTATAACCTTTGCATCTGTTTTTTTTTAAATGGCTGGCTTTGATTTGTCCATCCTGTTCATTATGATACTGGTTTAGATAGATTTCAGTTAATTATGATTGGTGTCTTCTGACTACTACTTGGTGTTCATGGATGCGCTCTACTAGTCTAGTCTTCTGTTCAACATAGTGGCTGTTACAGTTCTTATCCTGTATGTTGTAGATGACCCTTGGTGGCTTTTTTATTTCTTGGACTATTAGATCTTTTGGTTTATGTAAAATATTTTGGCTTTAATTAGTTTGTGTGCTATAGTGAATAAAAAGTTTCCAAGCAACAACTAAGCTTGGTTAAAAGTACATTAATTTTACTGTATTGCAATAGTCCTACAATGCTGGCAATACATCAGTTGTTATAATTTTAGTGTGATAGATCCCAAATATTTACTGTAGTCCACAATATTTCAATTTTGAACAAAAAGTCTTGTGTATTCCAATTTATGATGGAATTCACTTTCAAGTATAGCTATTAGTGGAATGTTACATTTGCATAGTAACTTCATGATTTATTCACATGAATGTACTTAACTTACATGCAATGAAAGTGTCAGCTCAGTGGGTATCCATTGTAAAATGGCCAACAGCAGGTTAGGGAATAATAACAAATGATACTCAAAACAGGGATGCCAATGTCATAATGCTCTTATATAAATTAATGGTGCAACCACATCTAAAATATTGTACAGTTTCTTGGTACCATACTTTGAAGGGAATATAGTAAAGCTAGAGAAGGTTTAGAAGAGATCAGCTAAGAGGATCAAGGGACTGGAGCAGCTACTCTATTCGATATAAATTCAATATAAAATAAATAAATAAATAAATAATTCCCAGCGCAGCCACATTCTGCACTAGTTGGAACCTCCGGGTGCACCCCAAAGGGAGCCCCATGTAGAGAGTGTTACAGTAGTCCAGACGAGAAGTAACAAGTGCTTGAGTGACTGTGTCCCGATCCAGAAAGGGGTGCAACTGGCGTATCAGGCGAACCTGATAGAAAGCCCCCCTGGCCACGGCCATCGTATGCTCTTCTAAAGACAGCCATGAGTCCAGGAGGACGCCCAAGTTGCAAGTTCTTACCGTGGGGGCCAATGATTCGCCCCCAATAACCAACAATGGCACCAGCTGGCTATACCAGGACACCGGAAGCCACAGCCACTCGGTCTTGGAAGGGTTGAGTCGAAGCCTGTTTCTCCCCATCCAGACCCGCACGGCCTCCAGGCACTGGGATATCACTTCCAGGGTATATATACTGAGAGCTTATGCATCAGAGACAAATTCCTTTGTGGCCAATCATACTTAGCCAGTATTATTCTGTCCTGTCCTGTTCCACTCTACTCCAATCCACTCCATTCCATTCTTACTCTAGAAAGAAGACAAATGAGAGGGGACTTGATTGAAGTGTATAAAATTATACATGTTATGGATGAAGTAGACATGCCGTTCCCCTTCCCAAAATATAGAATCAGAAGTTGTCCGATAACATTGAATCCAGGGAGAATCAGGGCTAAAGGGTTTGTTATTATTTTTACAGTGTGTAATTAAACTTTCAAATTCACTATTATGAGATGTGATGCTGACCAGCAGTTCAGCTGGCCTTGAAAAAGGGTCGGCCCAATTCATGAAGAATTAATGGCTCTTAGCCTTGATAGCACTGGGCTGCCTCTAAAAGACATCTGCTGGGAAATTAGTGGGCTTCCTTATGAAGTTGATTGACCATTGTGAAAGTACTGTTGGAGTAGATGGGCCAAGAGTCCAATCCAGGAGGGCATTGCTTATCTTTTTATGTAAATTAGTCATTCCAAAGCTGATTAACTTGAAGTATTAGATTCAGGAGCTGCATGGTTAATGTCCATATATAGCGGTTCCCTCCTGCTAGGGAACAAAAGCATAGTCCACCTATCAGCCTTTACTTTTTGGATTGTGGTTGTCTAGTGTTTATACCAATGCACATTTGCTGGGGTGGGTGGGTGGGTAGGAAATGAAATAGGCAGCACATTCTGTAGTTCTACTTCTTTTTGAGAGCATTTTATTCACTGATTAAAACTGGTTCTCACCAAAAAATAAATCAAACACATATACTCTCATAAATGATCATTTTACTTTTAAAAGGTTTGAGGAACAAATTTGCAGAACATTTAAAAACTTTGATCTAAAATTAAAATGTGCATATTGTGCCTGAACTGTTTAGGCAGATCTGTTCTCTAAAGTGTTTCTCCATGCGTGGGCTGTCAGTTTATTCTTTAGCTGAACAATTTAGACCATTCCTAGACCATTCAAGGTACTCTTACTTTTTGAGAACAAGAAAAGTTACATTCTTAAACTATCATAGCAACAGAAGTTAAAGATTTGGAGAGAACTGGATTCAATATTTAAGGTCCAGACTAAACTTATTTTATGATGATATTGCTGCGTGTCAGTTTTAGGTGACATTTAGATTTGATAAACTTCTGCCAACTAATTTGAAAAGATCATTTTAATTTAAATGGCAGTATTTTCATATTTTATTTCAAAAGGGATGAACCAAATACCTGATTGCAAGCGTTCTTTTTAAATATGAGTCACCCTCCAAGTTATAAAAGAACCGGACAGAGGTATAATTTACAGGGGAATTTTCCTGGACAGAAATAAGAATTTTGTATTGTCTCTCATATTTTCCTTCCCAATTCTCTACACATTTATTAAGGAAGGGGGAAGTGATGAAAATGTCTTGCACCATCTTTATGCAACCTCTGTCCTTTATGGACTTGCCAGTTATCTCAAAATGCAAGTAGAAAAAAATATAAAGCTTGTGTTGTACAATCATAATGCAAGTCTCATCATGTTAGTATCAGTGTGGCTAGCCATGGATGTCTGTGCTCCATCTGTGTGCATAAGATGGAACCCCAGATAGGGAGTTCAAAAGCCATTCATGTAGATGATGTGAAAGTATTAAGATTCCTATCTTTCCGGTCCGCCATTCTGGAATCCGAGATAGATGTTCCAGCCCCCTAACTTATTAGGTTGTGAAAAGAGATGGCAGGAGATTCGTACTTTTAGATTGCAATATTCTGTAAGTGTAGCCTTACAATAAAATAGAATTAGCTCATTTAGTCACATTTTCTGTCTAGTCTACCTAGGAAGACTACCATCAATTTTGCAAGTCTCAAAAAAACAAATCTTTTTACAGCCCAATGTAGGGAAGCTTCCACCATGTGCCAAGATCATCCCCACACCATTACATATCCACTAAAGGAAATGTGTGGGGTTTTCCTACAGAATTAATATTATAGAAGTGATGAAGAAGATGGTGGAGTTTATAAGATTAATTGCATAAAGAATGAACTGCAGTAATTTCTTCAGAAACCAATTTGATGTTTATTACTATTTTGTGGAATTACTGTAAATTGTAAAACATTTGAAAACAAAAGTATACCTTTGACAATTAACAGAATAGCAAAGACTCTCATTCATGTTCAATATATTATGTTCATCTTTGTGCTCCATTTTTTAGCTTTTCTGCTCGAAGAATATTCATAAAATGTACTTCTTAAGTGTTATGGATACTGTAGTTCTCATTTATTTGTGCATTGCTTTTGATGGAGAATGCTTCCACAATAGAATATGAATTCTTATGAAACTTGTGGCTTTAAAGGACATGTTTGAAAGTAATTTTGTAGAAGATAATGAAAAATGTGAAAGGTAAGATATCTTTATTTATGCTACGAAGTATGCCAGGAAGCCTGGCCCTTAATAAGATTATCAAAAGTACTCCGGGGGATCAAAGAATGAATAACTGACTCAATGAATTAACAGATTAATTTCAATTCTGAACCAAGGTTAGGATAGGGGAGGATTAACTCCTGACAATAAATACAGTCTTAGTATTTAAACTAATGTACAAGGGCATTTAAGTCAGGGAATCTGTGTTCACAGCAGACTCCTTTTCTTTTTAAAAATTGCTTACAATTTCAGCATCTTTCATGATTCTCAGGGCACCAACTTCAACCTTAGAAAACAAAACCAGTTGGCAAAACACCACGTCACAACTCTATGCAATCAATTCAAGGGAAACTCCAGTGTGGTGCTTATTCATAAATCTCATGGCATTGCATTATTGTTCGCAGCATCCCTCCAACCCCTTCACTTGTATATGTTTTCGTCAGATAGGAACATCTCATTCTAAATATTAACTGTAAGTTGGAGGAAATAGGAAAGTGCAAATAATTTGACATCAAGAGAAAAAAAATTAGGAGAGAGCACAGAAGATAGCAAAAATAAATTAAAATTGGAACAAAGAGTGGTAAAGTGAATGAAAAGTAAAAACTGTTGAGACATCGAACTGCAAAAATGCAGGACTTGTAACAGGAGGAAATTACTGGGTAAACAAAAAGCTAAAATAGTAAAATGGACAATCAGTTAGAATATCTGAGAACTGATATATCTCATAATGCTTCAGGCTATCCAGATGTCGTTAGGTAAACATTTATTAAATAAAACTTCCACAATTATTTGCAACCAGGCCATGTTATGGAAGATTAACATGATCACACAGAAATTATCCTCTGTTGAAGTAGTTTAATATTTTATGTGATTCAAAACTATTTTTAAATTATGTTGGTTTTTTTTTTAAGAGTGGGGCTCCTCGTTGCTTTATGGGGAGAAATCAAACCATCCAAACACTCCATCTTATATTCTATGTTCTCCTCTAATTTCAGGCATAAAAGTAACAAGGTAGTAATGTCTTTAAACTCTGTTAACCCTTTTAACTCAGATTTCCTGAGTCCTACTCCTCAGCCACTATATTCTCAATTAAGACCTATTGTTGAAACAATCCATGGAATCATTTGAGAATATTTTTTTTTAAAAAAATTCAGATTGGGCAAAAAACATTGTTTGTTTTGAATTCCATTTTCAAAATAATATTCTAGTGGCATTATTGTAGTCATCAGGAATTATATATCTCATTGCTTCTCCCAGGAATGTAATTGCTACCTTGGCTCTCTCATATATTAAAACCCTACCATTAATAACTATTTGCCTTGTCCTGTTCATTCTTATATGGAGAAAAAAACCACACTATTTTTTTCCCTTTTGCTCAGACATTAGACTACGATATAGACATCTAGTTAATATACATTCATTCTCAGAGACAAAGTAATATGTTTTGGTGAACCTTCATATTATGGGTATAAAAAAATGAACAGCACTAACAGTGAACATAAAACAAGCATGATGTGATGAATGCAGAGGGTAATTTCTGTCTATGGACAAGTGGCCTTTTGTTGCTATGACACAGACTCATTCTTAATAGGCTGTTTCTCATACCCAAGTACAGACTACATTATGCATTATGCCAAATGACACATAAAATTCCTGCTGGGATCTAATTAATGGGATTTTCCCCTGCCAAACTGTTTGCTTATCATGACCCTTTACTATAGTGATTCTTAATTGGGGTTCTTCAGAATTACATATCAAAAGGCAGTACATTTTTGTTTATATAAAGCTTCAGGGAAGCAGAAAATCTCAGTAGATGGAGACCCAGAATAATCTATCCTCCAAAGAAGTCCTTTAAAAAGATAAATAACTGTTACATTTATGATGAAAAAAGGTTTTGGCCATGCAATTCCTTAAAAACAGCACAACACAACCATATGGTTTAGGATATATATATATCCTAAACCATCGAAACATCACCAAGATACTCTCAATCTTACACGGGAAAAGACCCAAATACGCCAAGACTTACCTGTACCCGTGAAAATCTACGAAAACAAATACATATACATACACATATACATATACATATACATATACATATACATATACATGTAGGTCTTTGGTTATTCGGGTTTTCTCCCACGTAAAATTGGAAGTGTCTTGGTGACATTTTGACGAAGTCTCATTCATCATCTTCAGGCTGGTGTTTTTGGCTTCGTGCTTCTAGGAGCAATGTGTGATCACAGCTGTTTCTCCCTTTTAACTGCCAGTGGGGGTGTGAACTGATTCAGCTACAATCACACATTGCTCCTAGAAGTACAAAGCCGAAAACACCAGCCTGAAGATGACGAATGAAACGTCGTCGAAACGTCGCCAAGACACTTCCAATTTTACGCGGGAGAAAACCCGAATAACCAAAGACCTACATACAAACACCCGCAAAAACCTCAGAAAACGTACATATACATATATATATATAATCATATATAATATATACATTCCATATAGCATCTTTGGGATGTTTTGGGTTCAGCTCCAGGTATATGTAATTTTTTTTTTTAAAGTCCCACTAATTTTAATATAATTTTTTTCAACATTGACCCAGGTCTTTTAAAGTGTTAGTTTTTAATTAGATTGAATAACCCATACTAACTTTCTACATAATTCTGTTTTATCAGAATGTAGACAAGCACCCATATTAAGATATTAGCCTCAGATCTCAGCTTCCATGAAATGCAAGCAACATGCCAATCTCAGTATTTTCACTATAAATAGATCCAGAACAGAGAATAGTCTTTAGTGCAGAACAAAAAAGTAGCAAGTCCAAAAGAAATCTTATGAAATAATAATAATAAAATATCAAAGAGAAATAATGAAAAGTATCTTAGAAATCCCATAGATGAGAGATGTACATTTTCTCTGTGCATCAGGAGCTACTGCTCTTGGGGGTAGCAGACTTTGCTTCTTGCCAATGGCATTGCTTGGAGGTGGCATGGCTGATGGCTTTGCGATGATTTGTATTTTGGGGGTAGCATTGAATGCTTATCTGTACTTATAGGATGATGTTTCGTCTATGTCACGGTGAACTGACAATATGAGCCTTCTCTGCTTATCTGTTGGTTTTCTGAGGCAGTGAAGGCTTGTTTGAAATGTTCATGTCATTTATACCAAATGTAATGGAGAAAAGGATCTCAGTGGACCAAAATTGTATGCTGTTTGACTCCCAGAATCAGAAATGATGGAAAGCCCAGATTAGGAAAAGAGTAGTAAAATATGTCTTCCTTGATGAAGGCTTCTCCAGCTTTGGTACATCTCTGAACAGATGCAATCCAAATTGAAACAATCTGTCTTAGCAACACACTGTCAACAGTAAGAATTTTTTTGGGGAAAAAAAGTGTACCACAAGCAGGCAACCAATTTCCAAGGCATCATGGTAGTTACTCAAGATAAGAAGTATAACTATATACAATGTGTATACACTCACTCACACACACACATAAATTATATCATACTTCTAATTCTTATGTATAAATCCTTCCTCTTTCCATACTTCTAATTCTTACATATAAATCCTTCCTCTTTCCTACCCTTATTAACTTTAAAATAGAGTATGCCTGGCTACTTGCAATTATAAGCTTCTTTAAAAACCTTTTTGGGAGAAATGCAGGGTAAAATTGTTTCCGAATAAATATGTAAGTAAAGGTTACTTTCAGTCTGATCCATTAAGCCCATATTTCTTTGCAACCCAGCAGGAATTCATTGCTTGTGAAAGACAAATTGAGACAAGTAAGTTTAGGGATCAATAATGGAAAGAGGTGCAGGGAGAGAAGAGATCCATAAGATAACACAGAGAAGCACTTCCTCAGTACACATTTTTCAGCTACGGAAACTTAACATACTGCTAACAAATACATATTAATTTCAAAATGTATATTAAAGAACATACACCAAGAAAAGCTGGATGGAAGATGAGCATGGTTTTAAAATTGGGGGGAAGAAACACCAATAACCTGAGGTGTGCTGATGACAGTACCCTGACAGCTGAAAATGCAAAGGATCTGCTAGCCCTAGTACTAAAAGTCAAAGTACACAATGAACATCTGGAAATATAAAGAAAATCAAATTACTGTAATGACAACAGACAGAACAACCTGCCTTAGAATTAATAATGAAGATATTGAAGTGGTGAATATGTGCATTTTAGAAACTACCAACAGAAAAAAGGAAATATGTTGCATACTTGGTAAAGCAGCCAAGAAGGATTTGGAAAAGATACTCAAATGCCACGATGTGTCTATAATTACAAAGATCAGAATCATGCAAGCCCTGGTATTCCTTGTAACACTCTATGGAAGCAGAAGTTGGATTTTAAAGAAGCAGAATAGGAAGAGTAATGATGCTTTTGAACTTTAGTGTTGGAGAAGACTCCTGAGGATACTATAGACAGCCAAGAAAACAAACCAATGGATCATCAAACAAATCAAGCACCAAGGACCCTTCAGGAATATGTCTTAGATTTATATTTTTCTGTAGTTAAGGAGCAAACAAAGCGGGATACTTTAGGCAGAAAATTTACATCAGAAATGCAAAAGGCAAATCTGGGGATATTGAAGGCCTTACTCTATGCAGCTGAATTGTTAATGTTTTGATATAAAACAAAGAACAAATGACCTCAGTGAACAACAAATAGACTTGAAGATCTAAAAACCTAACAAATAACAAGTGATTATTAGCAAAAAAAATTATTTTAAATGATAACAATAAAGGGATGAAGTGGGGTTTTGGGAGAATCAAAACAGAAATAACAAATATACAACAAAATGGCATTGGCTTTGGCATCTTTCAGTCTCAAGAGACTATGGCATCGTGCTCTGGAAAGAGGTCCTAACACAGCATCTAGTGTGACTAAAAAGACCAATTCAAGAGTGGCAATCCCTTCCACCCTGAGGGCAGATACATTCTGTCCCCTGCCCAGCCCCCAGATTTCGCTGGTTCCGGGATTGCCTCTTTGCCTCAGCCTGCCAAACAAGTGTCTCTTCGAATTGGAGAAGGCCATGCTGCGTCTTTAGCCTCCAAGCTGAATGGTTGGAGGTCAAGGTTTCCCAGTTGTTAATGTCCATTCCCAGGGCCTTTAGGTCCCTCTTGCAGATATCCTTATATCGCAGCTGTGGTCTCCCTCTGAGGCGCTTTCCCTGCACTAGTTCTCCATACAGGAGATCTTTCGGAATCTGACTGAAAAAGCTAAAAAAAGGGAGGGCTAATCCTGCATGCTGTTGATGAGGAAAGGGAATAGCATACAGTACGCAGTGCTCAATTTCTTTATTGTAGTGGAGAACGAATAGAAGTCCAAGAGTCTAGTAGAAATCTAAATGATTCCCATGTGCATTGATGAATTCAAGTTCAAGTCTGTGTGCAGCTACAGAAATTTTCTGGGTGACTTGGGGCCAATTGCTCTCAACCCTACTTCCCTCATAGGGTGTTAGTTATGTGAAAAAAATACATGGATCCTTGAACTCCTGGATGAAAGATGGATATTAATCTAATAAACAACAAGAACTGTTCAGCAAATGCAAAAAGTGAATGGCATCACTTTAATCTCCCCCCAAAGGTCCAAAATGGTTCAGTTTTTAAAGCAAACCATGTTGAAGCCAGCTGAAGTTTTCAAGGGAGGCTACTCCATAGGGCCAGACAAACAACATCTGCAAACTTCAGCAATTTTATCATGGGGAGCAGTGGGGATTGATAGCAGTTTCTCCTTGCAGGTTCCAAATCTGGCAAGTTGAATGGAAAACATGTTCCTCGAGTGCATCTAAATAAAATACTAAAATTAAAAGAATATTATCATTAGCCTCTTATTAGACACGAAAGGAAAACATTGTAATCAGTTGTAATATAGCAAAGATGGAAGGAAGCAAGGTAAACTTGTATCGGCTATCTCCAGATCACTACACAAGGATATAAGAGACCATAAAATATCTGTAAAACTTTACCAAGTTAACCACATAAAAAAGGAAAAGATAAGTTTTAGCAGGAGCTTTAAAATATGTAAACAGATGGTTACAAATAAATAACTAATAAAATAAATAGAAATGTGTTTTGCTTTACTAAGATACTGCATTCATTTATAATATTAATCATTTCACCAAAGCAGCTGTACTTTTGGGGGAAGGGGGTGGTTTTACATAGACACTTGGGAAAAAAAGCTGCAGCTGCTTTAATAAACTTGTGTGAAGAGTGCATACCTCCGCTATTTTTACCCAGATTTTAAAATGGAAGATTCCCAAGACCATTTGCACATCAAAATTTAATGTTTTAATCTTACAAAATTGTGCAAATGCCTTAACATGAAGTAATGAGAACAAAAGGAAAATTACAATACTTTCAGCAAAGTTCATAAAGAAGGTACTGCAAACAATAAAACTCAACAACAACTTCAATAGAGACAAGGAACAATCAACCAAAACATACAATGTATGTTTACTGAGTCAAAGGATTAAAATGAATAGAATGGATAGTGTAAGAACATCAGGAATATTGTGCAAAATGCTATTTAATGAAAGAAGAACAAAAATCCGGTTTGGTTTAGCAATATCAACTCATTGGTAACAGTTGAAAGACTCCCTGAGTTTATAGGAGCTTGAGTTTATAATAATATTCTTGGATTTTTTGTCTTTTATCAGATCCTTCCTTCCTTCCTTCCTTCCTTCCTTCCTCCCTCCCTCCCTCCCTCCCTCCCTCCCTCCTATAGATGCATCAAGTTTTGATGAAGTTTGCTTGGGAAATATATTACAAAATGATATCTTTTCCAATTGTATTGATGGTCCAATGTAAACTATAAAACAGAGGAAGTTTTTCCTCATTTAGACTACGTAGGACAGGAATGCAGCAGCATCTTGCATTGCCTAATATGATTCACTGTATAGTCTTAAATCTAACGATTATAAACTAATTATGAAATGATCTGCTTCTTTTGAGAGACAATAAATTGTAAGCTTCGGGTGATAGCAACAAAATGAAACATAATGGTCTATAATAGTCAATTTTTACATTCTTTTGGAAAGAATGAATGTTTCTTCCTTCAATTGCTGATATTAGGTAATACCAGTTGCATTCTTCCCTGGTAACAGTCTCAGTAGAATTTAAAAACCATGAAGATGAAGGTATAATCTTATCTTTACTTAGCACTGCTCTCTCAGCTGCCTTGCTAGTCTATTTCTGAGGCCAAAGGCAAGACCAGTGCACAATTGTGTTCTTTAAAGTTCAATTTAATTAAGCCCAAGAGGCAATATCAGAAGCCCACTAAAATTATTGTTTTTTCCATACTATTATCCCCATTGGCTAAAAATTGGATTATCTTATTATTTCTATTAAAATTATGGTAGCAAAATCACTTTATTGATGAAGACTGGAAATATTCTGTAAAAAAAAGAAGAAGATATACACTATTTTCCAACAAGCCAGGGGTGTCAAACTGGATCCGCCCCATGGGGTGCTTAGATCTGGCCTGCGGGGCTGCCCTGGAAACAGCGAAGGACCAGCCCGCGGTGCCTCTGCCAATGAAAATGGCCCTCCCCAGCTCCGTTTTCACTGGCAGTGGGTTGCAGGAGGCCATCGCAGCCGAAAATGGAGCTCAGGAGCCCATTTTTGCTGGCAGAGTGCTCAGGCCACCACAGGCACCCCTGACATGAGTGATGTCAAGCTGGCCATGCCTAGCCTGGCCACGCCCCCCCCCAAGTTCAAACACAACCCTGATGCGGCCCTCAATGAAATTGAGTTTGACATCCCTGCAACAAGCAAGAAAGTTCATCTCCGATTATCTTTGGTTAAGAAATTAATGTGGTTGGGAACAATAAACTGTTTATGGTTATCTATGATAACTTGTTTTTCATAAATATAGGTAGTCCTTGACTTAAAGCAGTTCTTTTAGTGACCGTTCAAAGTTACAACGGCACTGAAAAAAGTGACTTATGACCTTCTTCAAGATCTGCGGTGGTGCAGTGGCTGAAATGCAGTACTGCAGGCTAACTCTGCCCACAGCCAGGAATTAAATCCTGATCGGTTGAGGAATTTTAGGCTGATTACCATGGATTTCTTCAGATCCCCATGGATTTCAGCTGTCACTCGCTCCGGTGACAACCGGAAGTGATTAGCTATAAACTATATAGTACAGAAAAATAAGAAAAAGAAACAAAATCAAAAGGCCCTGGAAGAAGAATATAAAGAACTTGAATTAAAATCACAAAAAGAGCCACAAAGAATAGATTTAAGAAATAGAATGGAGCTGATTAAACACAAATTAAATCTTATAGGAAAGGAGGAACTGGCACAACAAATAAAAAGAACAAAACAAAATTTCTTTGAAAATGCCAATAAACTGGGAAGCTGGTTAGCCTATAGATTGAAAAAAGAAAAAAAAAGGAGAATTGGATAATAAAACTACAGGACAAGGAAGGCATATTACATAGCCAATTTGAAAAGAAAATATAGTTTATTATTTTTATGAGAATTATACGAAGCTGATAAAATAGAAGAGGATAGACTAATACAATATCTGGAGAAAGCCAATTTGCCTAAAATTTCAGAAATGATTAAGAATAGGCTGGAGGAAAGAATAACAATGGCAGACTTAATGAACACAATCAAAAAACGAAAAAACAGTAAAACCCCGGGAGCAGATGCTCTACCAGTAGAAATATATAAAGAATTAGAAGACACCTTGAGTCTGTCAATGCTAGAAGTATATAATGAAGTGTTAACGGAAGCTAAAATTCTGAACACATGGAAAGAGGCTTATATTACCCGGATCCCCAAAGAAGATTTGGATATAACTCAAATTAAAAACTATAGACTGATTTTGTTACTAAATACAGACTATAAAATCTTTGCATCAATAATTGCGGAAAGATTAAAAAGCTTTTTAAATGATACATTCATCCAGATCAGAACAGGTTTTTACCTAAAAGACAAATAAAAAATAATGTTAGAATAATCATGGATGTACTAGAATATTACGAAATACATTATGAAAAACAACTAGTGTTAATATTCCTGGACGCGCAGAAAGTGTTCAACAATATAAATTGGCAACTTATGTTGCAACAATTAAATTTTATGGAATTTGGTGGAAAATTTAGGAATATGATTAAAGCAATTTACACTCAACAGAACACAAAAGTATTGGTTAATGGAGATGTAACAGAAAGCTTTAGTATACAAAAAGGAACAAGGCAAGATTGTCCCCTCTCCTCATTATTATTCATTTTAACATTAGAAGTATTGACGAGGAATATAAGACAAGATACAGAGATTAAAGGAATGGAAATTAGAAATGAAAAGTACAAACTCCAAGCTTTCGCTGATGACTTAGTGTTTATATTAGAAGAACCCCTAGAAACTGGCCCTAAATTGATAAAGAAAATTGAGGAATATGGAGAGGTGGCAGGGATGAAAATAAATATAAAACCAAGGTATTAGTTAAAAATCTCACCAACAAACAGAAAAAGGAATTAACAGAGAAAATTGACCTACAGATAGAAAAAAAGGTTAAATACCTTGATATTTTCTTAACAGCTAGGTGTGGGATAATCAAAGAGGACAACTATACAAAGCTGATACATCAAATTAAAATAGATTTGGAAAGGTGGAAGAATGTACAGTTATCGATGATAGGGAGAATTGCAATGGTGAAAATGAACATACTACTAAAACTACTCTTTCTATTTCAAACCATACCAGTAAAATTAGAAAAGAAATTTCTTGATGAACTAAATAAAATGACTCTGCAATATATTTGGCAAGGGAAAAAATCGAGAATAAAATTGAAAGTATTACAGGATTCTAGGAATAATTTTGGGCTCCCAGACTGGGAATTATATTACCAGGCTGCAGCTCTCACTTGGCTAAAAGATTGGGTAAACTTGAAAAACAGAAGGCTATTATTACTAGAAGGGCACGACTTACAATTAGGCTGACATGCCTTTCTCTGGTATGGCAGAAATATGGCACATAAATATTTCCAGAGACATTATGTGAGGAATGCATTACTTAACATTTGGGAAAAAATTAAACTACAACTGACTCTCTCCGATGGAGGCAATAATATATCCAAATCTTATAAATTGGGGAAAAATTGTATGCTACAAAGACATTTTAGATGAAAGGGGGGAATCTTAAATTCAGACAACAATTGCAGAAGCAGGGGTTGGACTTATTTTGGTGGCTGTATTTGCAGATCCAAGCAAGGCACGAAAAATATGTTAAATTATGGGGTGTAAACAAAGAACAAACAGCATTGGACAAAATTTTAATAGGGATGGATGAAAAATTGATTAATATATATATATATATAATTATTTACTGAATCATAAAATGGAGGAAGCGATAGTTAAAGAAACAATGATTGCCTGGGCAAGGAATTTCGGATATAACATAGAATTAGAAAAATTGTTAAAAATTTGGGAGAGAAACTACAAACTGACAATGGTCATGGCATATAAAGAAAACCTTTACAAAATGTTTTACAGGTGGCACTTGCCACCAGCAAGATTGGCCAAAATGTATAAGAAGTCCTCCGCCAATTGTTGGAAATGCAACCAGACTCCAGGAACATACTACCACATGTGGTGGACAGGTAAGAAAGCAAGTAGATACTGGGAGAAAATTCATAAATGGCTAGAAATTATAACTGAGCAACATATTGAGTTCAAACCAGAAACGTGCCTCTTAGGTATATTGTCGGAAAGTTATGACAAAGAAACCATCTACTTAGTGTTACACATATTGACGGCAGCTAGAATCACATAAGCTAAATATTGGAAAAATGTGAACACCTCACCGGATGATGCCATAATTAGGAAAATTTGGGACTGTGCAGAAATGGACAGATTAACTTTAAAAATTAAAGATAAAGAAGACTCAAAATATTACAGGACATAGAATAAATTTTATGAATGGATAGAGACAAGAGGTAGAAATAAGAGGGAAGTTTATGTATTTCAGTACAACGAAGATGTATAAAACTATGGATATAATATGGAATTTTTTTTAAATAAGCTAATGTAAGTAGAAATTTAGCTGACGTTTTCTTTTATTTCCTTTTGTTTGGTTTTTGTTTTGTTTTTTTGGTTGTATTGTTGCAATTACTGTTAACATAGTACAGTTATAGTTATTAGCATGTATGTTAAGATTTATCATTGACCTCTCTTTGGTTGTGCTTTATTTGCATTGTTATCCTGACATGGCACTGTCTTTTCAATAAAATAATTTTTTTAAAAAAAAATCCTGATCGGTTGAAGATTGACTCAGTCTTCCATCTTTCCGAGGTCAGTAAAATGAGGATCCAGATAGTTGGGGACAATATGCTGATATTTGTAAAGTGCTCAGACAGTATGGTAAAACACTATGGAGTGGTACTGGTATATAAGTCTAAGTACTTTTGCTATTGCTATTCACACTTACAACCATTGCAGCATACCCATAGTCCTGTTATCAGAATTGAGATGCTTGGCAACTGACTCATAATAATGAAGGTTGTAATGTCCTGGGCTCACGTGATCACCTTTTGCAACCTTCTGATAAACAAAGTCAGATTCACTTAACTATGTTACTAACTTAACAACTGCAATGATTCACTTAAGAACTGTGGCAAGAAATGGGGCAAAACTCACTTATCAACTGTCTTGCTCAGCACAGAAATTTTTGAATCAGTTTTGGTCATAAGGAAATGACTACCCTGTTTCCCCCCAAATAAAACATCCCCTGATAATAAGCCCAATCGGGCTTTTGAACACATGGCAATAAGGCCAAGCGCTTATTTCAGGGTTCAAAAAAATATAAGACAGGGTCTTTTTTGGGGGGAAATACGGTACCTGTATTATTCTAGTTTTGGGTCAATGAAATATAGATAGATCCGTCTTTGTGAAGATGTAATTATTTGGGGGGGAAATGTAGAAATTGTCTTTTGCAGCTGGTAATAATTTATTCCACAAAATATACAAGTATATCTTGTGACCATCGCAATACATTGTTAAACATTTTACTAGTTTAAATAGATCAAGTAATTCCCCAGTCCCATGCATTTTTAAATATGCCTGCAGTCTTTGAAGTTCCAGATGTTTATTAACTCATTGGTGCCACCAAGCACACAGTGTAAAACAATAATGTAGAATTACTTTTGTATTGCAGTTTAAATTGGGCAATAAACCAAGAAGAGAACTTGTAGTAGTATAATTAAGGCCATAATGAAGGTGAAGGAATAACTTGATAATTCTTCCGTTTGCAATTTGATATTAAATTGCAATACCTACAAAGTGGCAAGCAAAGGGACAAAGTTTTAAATGCTAATTAAACATATGTTGCCGAGTGAAACAAACAGCAATCAAGGAGAAGGTAATAAAACTTGATTAAACTGGAGGAACAAAAAATGTGAAAGGGAAAATGCAGCACAATTACAAAATACTCCCTGGAAATAATTAGGAAAAATTAGAAAAGCAGTTAATAATATGAGGGATTTCTTCAATATTTTGATCAATAATTCACTACGCCAACATTAATTGTTACATAGAATGTGATTGCACATCATCATCAGCACCTTTTCCAAATACTTGATGTAATTAGCACCATTTGACATCCATTTCCAGCAATATATCTGCTTGCTAACTCAAACATTCAACATCATTTTTAATCTACACGGATGGGATTGGGATATTATTCTTGTTTCCTTTATGCTGTGTTTCGCACAGATATTGCACAGTAAAATGTTCTGGATCGTGTTTTAGGTCTGTGGGTGGGTGGGGGGCAGATCAGTGCCAGCGTTAAACAGGCAAAAATAATAGAATTCTGTCTTTTGGCCGTTCATCAAAAATCTCACATACTTTTTCTTTTTAAGCATAGAGGGTAAAAGGGTTGCTTTGCAGAGACAAGGAAGGTCTGGAAAGTGATTGACTTGTTTCAGGCAGACCTCCTGTTCTTTCCATGCTGCCAGAGGTTCAGGCAGGGCAGGGCAATGAATCTGTCTAGGAAACTGAAGGAGCACTCCGGAGCTAGCAGTGAATGAATCAAGGAGAAAAATCAAGCCCTAATAAGAAAGACTATCTGTGAGGGCAGAAACTAACAATCCAGCCCTTTGTATGTAAACAGCCCCAGGATTTCAATCTTAAATCTCTTTCTCCTGTCCTTATATGGCAAAGAACTTTTTGCAGCTCGTTTATCAATCTTAGAAGTAGAGGATATTTGCATGTGTTTTGGATAACAACCATGTCTCAAATCAGGGTCTTTGCTTCTGGGCTTTGTCAACTTCAGCCCTCAAACTTTGGAACAGGTAAATAGGACCTTAGAGGAGAAAAGTGGCCTTGAAATAGCTCTTCAGAAGACTAAGGAATAGCAGTCCTTCAGAGACATCTGTGTGACTGAAAATAAGGTTAGAAAGAGATCCCCCTCTTCCCATTTTCACTGCTCATACCTCAAAGGAAGCATTGGGAGAATAGGAGAACATGCTGGTAGAGAAGAAAAGTCAAGATTTTCTTTGGATGGTAATCTGATTCAGGATAGTTCTGAGTAATGAATCCAATTCAATCAGGACTTAGAAGCTCCATTCAGGCCTGAAATATCTTTTATTGAGTACATCGTATCAGCACTTAGAAAGATGAAGCTAGGTATGAGTATTCCCCATGCTTCAGAATAATAAAACGAATAGAAACTTCCCACCCACCCTCCTCAGGTGTCCTGGGTCACATTGACCAACCAGTCCAGTAGCAGCTTCCCCCTCGGTCACAGCAGATGTTCGTTGCCACAACCTTGGTTTTCATGCTGCGTCTGGTTGATGTTTTGTCTAGTGGAGTAAAGCACCCCATTCCAGTCCATCCTAACTCCCCCCCTCCCCCCAACGAATGGCAAATAAGAAACGAAGCAAAAGTAAATATGACTTTGGCTGAAGTCATTTCGAAGTTGACAATGAGATAGATGGAGAGCTGGGACTTGTAATGCTTCTTTGAGCTCAGATATTTCTGGTATCTCCTCACTGGACCCAAAGTCCTCACAAAGCACTTTGAAAGCACCAACAAATGGGTCAGCATTTGGGAAAAAGAAAATAGATTTTGTTAATTTGCAGTATTTGCAGTGGGCTACTGTATTCATAAAAATATGGGTAAATTCAGCCTAATACAGAATGGCTTACTATAAGCAAAAGGAAGATTGGATCCATGGGTACTAAGGGATTGATTGAGATAAAAGGAAAAGAAAAGTGGTAATGAGAACACAGTGAAGTGTCATATTATCACATAGTTTTTTTTAATTCACTAATCACTATATTACAAAAACATACAGTAAGTCTGTGAAATGCTGACCCTACTTAGCCTTCTACAGCCAATACATTCGCTTTTTTAAAGATCTTAATAATTTGTATGACTTCAAAGCCATTTATTTGGCCATCAGGAGAAAAGAAAAAATGGGTGAAATTATTGTTGTTAAAACAACAATATTTAATTTTAAAATGTTTAATTTCAAAATAAAATTAACTTTAAAATCTCATTTAAGAAACTCTGTATTAGCTCAGTTTTACAGTTCATGATTTTTGATATTTCACATATTTTTTCTCCTTAAAAATTATATTGCTGGCACTGTAGAATTAACATCTAAATTGCCCAAGGATCTATTTTTCTTTCTTATTCATAAAAGTCTCTTCTCATTGTGCTCTTTTTTTCCAGTATCAAAAGCAATGCATAAGTTAATGTATTTCTGACTGATCATAAGTTTCCAAACTAAATTTTAAAATATAGTATTATTTAATGCCATTTGGTAAGGTCTTTCCCCTAAATTAATACGAATGAAATTGTCTCCAAATAATGTTTAAGTCAGGAAATGTAAAGTATGAAACAATTTACATTTTTCCCATTCTAGGAAAAAATCCCAATATATTGTGCAAACTAAACAGGTATCGTTTAGTTCACAGTCTATTTTTATGGTTTTTTGCTCCTATAAAATGAGAGTAGCAAAAGTATAATTGGGTCACTAATTAAATGTCAGGCATAAATTGTCTAGTAAAATTGGAAGTTAACTAGGAAGTTAAGAACATTTGTGACTAGATAGCTACTATGGCTCAAGAGATTCCAAGTAGCTAATCTGGCTTTAAATAACTTGCCCTTTTCTGTTCATCACTTATTTTCATTATTACCTGAAATGTAATAACCAAGATAATTTCCATTTTGTCTTAACAGAATTTGTATGTAGTCTGTTTAATGATATTTTTATGAAATTCTGTTGCTGATAATCACTTAATGTTTAGTAAATGAATTGGAAATCTTATGAATGTGATTATTTTTTAGATGTAGTCCTGCTCAATTATGTGCAGGTATATGCAAATATGTGTAAGTAATCATACTCGTCAGTGGGACAGTACGACTCATTGATTGCAGTAAATCTAATCTAAAAAAGGCCTGACTCTGGTTTTAAACTACTGTCCCAGCTAAACCAAAAATGTAACTCATTTAGCAAGTACAACTTAGACACCTCTTGATTTTTTCATTTTAAAATTTTATGGATGAGTGGAAAGTAATTTATCCATGTTTCCTAAAACTGAAATCATGGTTCAAAGGATTAATATTTAAATCTGGTCTATGTATTTATTTCACTGTTCTGCTCTGGTTGAAGCCAGTTTTTTTCATACTTAGTTTTATGAATAAAATGAATAGAACCAATTGTTCATAGCTGAAATCCTTCCGTGACAAAGGTTCTCAAAACCATAGCCTATGAGTCTTGTTGAGGTAGTCTTCAGAACATTTGCCTAATAACTGAGAAGTCTACTTAATCTCAGATTTAAGTTTCCCCCTTTCCCTTGGCTCCATGATATAATGATGAACTATAGGAGTTGACCAGCAAGTTAGGTTTCTAAATTGCAGGTAGAAGGAAACTTGACTCATATGCCAATTGAAACTTAATGCTTTGGTGATTCATACTATAAAACAGCAGGCCCCCAAGTTCAGTACATGCTACTATGAGGGGCTCAAACTCCTAAATCCTCCAGGAGTTCTATAACAACATCTTCAAAGGTTTGTGTATGTATTTTAAAATATTCATATAGCCATCCATCTTAAAACAACTCTGTGCAGCTGACAGTATGAAACAATGCAATACCAACAGCTATAAAACTGAAAACAGAAAAATGTGTGCCACAAATACACTTCTCTGCTATACCCACATATTTCTCCACTCTGACTTCAAACTATCCCAACAGCTGGGGAAGAGCCAGGTTTGTTGTGATGCTTTTCATTATTGGTATGCTATGTTATGTAGGGATAAAAGGCTGAGCGCCAAAGAATTAAGGCCTTTGAACTATGGTGCTGGAGAAGACTTCTGCGAGTCCCTTGGACTGCAAGGCAATCAAACCGATCAGTCCTAGAGGAGATTAATCCTGACTGCTCTTTAGAAGGCCAGATCCTGAAGATGAAACTCAAATACTTTGGCCACCCAATGAGAAGGAAAGACTCACTGGAGAAGAATCTAATGCTGGGAACGATTGAGGGCAAAAGAAGAATGGGACGGCAGAGATCGAGGTGGCTGGATGGAGTCACTGAAGCAGTAGGCATGATCTTAAATGGACTCCAGAAGGTGGTAGAGGACAGGAAGGCCTGGAGGAACGTTGTGCATGGGGTTGCGATGGGTCGGACAGACTTCACAACTAACAATAATGTAGCATCAATGATGCTGAGTCAATTATGCAGTAATACCTGTTGAAAGGTTAAATTGGATATTTCAGTCTGGGTCATTTGAAAACTGGGGAGGGTGCTTGGAGCAATATCATCAAAGCTGGTTCTCTGGATCCTTGCTCAATTTGATTTATAACTTGTAGCCAAGATGGCATCAGTGATATGTTACTTAATGCATATTTGAGGAAAAGCAAGCTAAATCCTTTTTTACAGGGGGCAATTATCTTGTGATTAATAACCCTGCTTCTTAAAGTTGCAACTGATACATAATTCTTTGTTGGGGAACCAACCAAATAAGTATGACTCTGTTGTTGCTTCTAGTGATTTTTTTTAATTGACAGTGAATTGCAGTAATATTTAATCTACATGTCCATTGCTATCATTAACTATGAGGGAGACAGGATAGCCTGAAGTCCAAGGCATAGAATTACCTAGCTGAACCACTGAATATGTTACTATCATAATATATAACTATATATGCAAGATGCAGGGAATGTACTTCTAAAATGCTAAGCTGAACACTTATATAGGATTACAAAATGAATATTTTAAGACCAATTTACTTGGTCAATTTTATAACTGATCATATGGACTATAAAACAGTCTCTTTTTTTGATGAACTTGTTATGTGGTATGCTTCCTGTTTAACCTGCTAAATATTTTATTGTACATATTTTACTATTTAAATATTTTATAGTAAAGAGATATTAAGCCTACAGTCGTACAGCCACTTACCTGAAAATTAGTCTATAGATCTCAATGGGACTTATTCCTGAGTAGGCAGATCAAACTTATTTTCAGTCTATTATAGGCTTGCATTTCCCTGCACGTCTATTTCTTATTTAGTTCTTGCCTTAATCCAGACTGTGTACTTTAAAAAGAAAATTGTACATTTTTAAAGAACACATCCATTTTATACCCAGGTTAGCATAAAATTTGGTTTCCCACATTTTCTCAAAAGAAAGATAATCTGGAATATGTGATGATCCATGACCAAAAGAAAGGTACACATACAAACTCATGAATATGCACAACAACAACAACAAAATCCAATGCATGGCTTCTTTACTAGTTGGAGGTTGGCCATTCTGCCTGAATCAAACTTTGTCAGTTCCTCCTCTCCAGTAAATTTGTGCATGCCATCTGTGTATGTTCCGATATACAGTATCTACACCCCAAATGCTCCACTCCAAAAGTATAAACAGAATGATGTATAAACATACATATATACATGCTGTATGTAAATAAAGTCTGATTAAAGTTAATTGCCTAAAAAATAGTCTTTCTTTAAAATTAATTAATTTCCCATTTGCACTGCTACACACAGCTGTGCAAACTAATGCAGACATGTGCTCACACCAATAGAGACATGTGTGCTGACACAAGTGCGGGGGGGGGAGGAGAGAGAGAGAGAGAGAGGGAGAGAGATTACTGAGAATACCACCTTAGTAATACCTCTCAATACCTCTTAGTCATCAATTTAACTCCAGAAAGCTGGAAAACTGGAAGTGATATCTAAGTATGATTTCAGGCTTTGCCTTAAAGTATTTCTCTTTTGTTATCTTCTATTTCAGGTATTTCATTTTTATTTATCCAACACATTTGCTAAACATCTAGACCAGACTGCTCATATTCCTGCATATCAATAATACAAATTACATGGTTATTTGCTTCTAAGTCTCAAGATTTTTGGGGGCAAACCTAAAAACCTCTTTAAACCACTTGAAAGAAGTATTTTCTCTTTCTGCTAGTGTAATAAAACTTTTTCACACCAAAATCACCCAAGAATCTCAATTCTTTTTTAAGGTTAATTTGAATTGGGGAGAGGGGGAGGAGTTCATTTTACTATTTAAGAGGTAGAAGAATTGACTTTATTTTTTTTTAAAAAAGACATGCAAGAAGGCTGCTAATTTTTCTTTCATTAAAAAGATTGAAACCTTAGCATAGTTAAGATATAGATAGATAGATAGATAGATAGATAGATAGATAGATAGATAGATAGATAGATAGATA